>JADIIZ010000007.1:0-272645 GCA_027604345.1 Boothiomyces sp. JEL0866
TGCGGTATAAATAAAGTTGGAAGAGATCTGTCTTTGGAGACAGAATATAAAACTTGAATTTTACTTTAGCTTGATTGCGACTCTGCGTGTAGCTGGATTGCGACTCTGCGTGTAACTGGATTGCGACTCTGCGTGTAGCTGGATTGCGACTCTGCGTGTAGCTCCTTCAAATGAATATTTCATTGGCAACTTGGCAAAATTTTGAAAAATGAAATCCATGTTCATCCAAATTCGCAAACTCGCAACCAGGCCAAAAGTTGTTCATACAATAAAGGAATACCAGGAATTAAGAAATGAATGGTACCGACAAGGCAAAACTGTTGGATTTGTACCTACAATGGTAAACACTTACTTATCCAAAGGGAGCTCTACATACAGGGCACACTAGTTTGGCTGCACTAGCTAAAGCTAATTGCGATATCGCTGTAGCATCAATATTTGTCAATCCTGCGCAATTTGCTCCGCATGAGGACTTGAACAAATATCCAAAAACGCTTGATTCAGATTTGGATCTGCTTGCAAAAGTTAAAACTGATGTTGTGTTTGTCCCAAACGTTGCAGAAATGTATCCTGCAGGAATTCCGCTACAGGTTGATCAACAAGTTGGAACTTTTGTTCAAGTATTGGGAAAATCACATCAAATGGAAGGGAGTATTAGACCGCATTTCTTTAGAGGAGTGGCAACTGTTGTTACAAAGTTGTTCAATATAATTCAGCCAACACACGCTTTCTTTGGGCAAAAAGATGTTCAGCAATGTTCAGTTGTGCGAACCATGGTTAGAGATTTACATTTCAGTTTAAAAATAGTTGTTGGAGAAACCAAAAGGGAAGAAGATGGGTTAGCCATGAGCTCGCGCAATAGATACCTTTCCCAGAAAGAAAGAGCGTTAGCTCCAATCTTATACAAGGGAATGAAAGCAACTGTCGCAGCTTTTGAATCTGGAATCCGTGACAGAAAGACTTTAATCAAGAAAGCAGAGGAAGTCATTCTGCAGGAAAAGAACATCAAGCTGGAATATTTATCAATCGCAGAACCGTTATCTTTGACTGAAGTTGATATTGTTGGGAAGGAAGGTGCTATTCTAAGCGGTGCGATTAAGGTTGGAACTACCAGAATCATTGATAATGTTCTGCTTGGTATGGAGAGAGAATATATATAAAAATCTCGTGTTGCATTTTTTAACTTTTCGATAACTCCATATGTCAAACGACGAAGCAGCACGAAAATTATTGCCCAGCGTAGATCCGTCCTTCTTTAAATCACCTCACGCTTGGGAAAGTGAAGAAATAACAGAGGATAACCCTAAAGCAAGACAAAAATCTCCTCAACGTAAACCTAAAAACGGTCCCAAAAAAGGTAAACACAAAGATCCCCCTTCAATAATTGATAGATTAGGAGAGAAACCACCTCATCACGACAGGGAGAAGGAGGAGAAAAAGTATAAGAAGGTTGAATATAAGGAAGAGGAAAGGTATCACAAAGCCCCATTACAAGAGGGGAAGAAGTCAGTGTTCGATCGGCTTGGGCCAAAACCACAAGCCAACACCACGGATTCACCTATTGTCATAAAAAAGCCAGAAAGGAACCACACGCACACAACAAAACCGTCTGTGTTTGACCGATTGGGAAATAAGCCTAAAACTAATACTTTAAATGAGGCTGAATCCAATATGGATATGGGCTCTAGAGCAATTGTGAAAGGCAAAAGTAATCGGAAGAAGCCGCATGGGGAGCACATGGAAGAGAGCGTACAAGCAAAAAGCAATGCGGTCGTGGAAAAAAGTGTTAGCGAAATTCTACAGAATTCCTCCAGCTGGGCGGATGCATTTGATGACGAAGCGCCAATTGCGATACCCAAGTGGAATGATTGAAAAATAAACAGAGTATTTAATGTAGAACTTGCGCCAACTGTCAATGTGAAAGCTCCGCCTTGGTTCACTACCCGACTCGCTCTTGAAATTGAGAGTCATGGGGTGTCTATTTCCAAATTGGGGATAAAGAGAATCATAAAAGCAGCTTAATTCGTGAAGAACCAATCTATGGCAGCAAATAGCTTCGCATTGTACAAGAGAGATAAGCAACAGGAAATTGCTCTAAAGTACAACTTGCAAAATCAAGCGGAAATTCACCAGAAAGCATTGGAACTGTGGGTTAATGAACCATTAAAAACAAGGCAACAGTATGTGGAAATGTCCACACCTAAACAGGTAGATCAGCCTACTCCACAATCATCGAGCCAAATCAACTCGGAAATATACCATCTCAATGTACATTCAGCCAGCTCCAATAACCCGGCCTTCCAAATACCACAATTCGAATCATCAAAGATATCACCAATCTTCTCTTCAAATGTTCCTCTTCCAGGAAGTGTGTCTCCAGATGTGCTTTTTGCCACACAGCTAGAAGAACCAGCAAATGACTTGCAACTTTATTTCAATGGACCGTTGGAAGATGCGTTCAAGAATGGGTTTGATACCTATTCGAATGAAAGCCAGCTAAATTTTGCTGTTGGCGAAATTCACAGTAAATCCAATCCACCTTTTTGTTCTGCATTTGATAATTCTACTACCAGGTCTTAGAAGTTTTAATATCAATGTATTTATAAATATAGTATTTTTTAATAGCAATACCTATTTGTAATTTGATTATTCCGACAGACGGATGTTGTCGGAGTGGAGCATTTCAACAAACGCGCAATTTGTCTCTTCAAACAACAAATGCTCATCCATTATCTCTTGATGTCCATTTTGCATGCATGTGATTGCCAACAACCAGTTGGTACATTAGACGGCACTTGCGGTCCGAATATTGGCAAATGCTCAGTTGAGGATGCCTGTTGTTCGCAATACGGTTACTGCGGATTTTCAAAAGAGTTTTGTGGTCGAGGATGTCAAATTCAATTCTCTTTCTCCAATCAGGAATGTGTTTGTCAAGATCAATCATCAAACGATGACTATTGCCAACCAGCATACAAGTATCCTCTTTCAACCGATGGAAATTGTGGAGTTGATCATGGAACTAGCTGCGGGGTTCCTTACAGTTGTTGTTCAGCATTTGGAAAATGCGGTAATATGTTTAGTTCATGTAGGATTTGACGACTTGCATTGTTCAAATGGCTGTCAGGAAGGATACGGTCAGTGTAGACCAGCTCTACATCCACCACCAATACCGCTCTATCCAATATCTCCAGATGGGAGCAGCTGTGGTTCCACTGCGAAGCTAATGTGTGCAGACAGGGTAGGTAAATGCTGTGGACCATCAAATTCTTGTGGTGATGGGAGTGCATATTGTGGAGCTGGCTGTCAGCCTATCTTTGGTTCGTGCTGGTAGTAATTATATTGTATTAAACTTGGTTTTTTTGTTCGAAAGTCAAGACTCCATTTTTTGCTCAATCACAAAAATGTTTCTGTTGAAAGCAGTAGGAAACCTAGTTTTTGGACAGGGAGAGGGTTCAATCGCATCTTTACCTTCAGGGAAGTTGTTTTACTTGGATCCTTCGTCCCCTGAATCGAAAAAATTAATTTACACCGACGCCAGCATCGTTGTCAAGTCAACCAGTACTCCATACAATTTTGAATTGTTAATTTCAAAGTCAGACGATGCGGATAATTACGTTGATGAAGAGAACGAGCTGAACGATTTTGAAGCGTCTTTCCTTATTGATGTACAACTTTTGTTCAAAAGAGACCGATTCAGGTTACAATGGGCAGACATAGAAGATGAATCAGGAATTTGTGGATGGGAGTTTCTGGTAGATTCAACTATCCCTGGATCTAATGTTGATCTTTTTGAAGAAGCAGTTCACTATTCCATGATGCAGCGAAAGCTAAAGAAACCCAAGGACGACATTACTCGTAATGATTTTGAAAGTTTTGTTTCAAGTTATGCGAAAACAGTTTCACAAAGTTCGGTAGGTGTCTGGAAGGTAATTGTTACTAATCTAGTCCACCTCGCCAAATAAATCACTGAACATTTCGCCAAACAAATTAGTCGATACTCCAGTATCGCCTATCATTCCGGTTGAAACTGCCGCTATTCCAAAGCCTGAACTAACCTTGTCCCCACCAGATATCAGCGTAGTGCAATCCAAAGTTAGACATATGTTGAAACCTGTGGAAATAGAAAGTTGCGAAGTCTTGATTAAAATGAATTGCGAACTCTGGATTTACGATGTGGTTTCTACAACCTTTATTCAATGTTTCCCACAAATACAAGTTGAATTGTTAAAATCTTTGGAGGAAGAATTCAAGTATGAATTTGTCGTTTATATTGAAGGTGTCGCAAGTATTGTACAAGAACTGAAAAATGAAATTTATCCATTCTTTGACAGCCAACAATTAGCCTTCATCTGGAATACTATTTCAGAGCATCCTATTTCATGGTCAATTAAATTTGCAAAGGAAGACGCATCAATTTATCAAGAATTCAACCACTGGTTCAGTAATTGTCTCTACGAAGCAACAAACAAATCATCGTTTAGCAAAGCAAAAAAGCTCGAACAGGATTTCATTCAAAACATGTTTGAAGATATGGAAATTGATTCTGATAGATTAATTGAAGCAGAAGAAGAAGAGGACGAGGAAGAGGAAGAAACCGCACCAGTTAAACAAGAGCGAGAAAATCCTTTCAACGACAACTCTGAGAATAGCTTGTTAGCTGTCGGTTACAAGCATAACCGCTCATTTGTTGTAAGAGGGAACAAAATTGGTGTCTTTAAGCATGGTGAAGAGGATGATTTAGAGTTTGCCACCACAATCAAGTATCCTTTTTTTAATCATTAGCAATATCGGAACAATGAATGGCCAATACTTTTCCCCTAGAAAGGTCATGCTTCATCAACAGGATTCGTCTCTTTTGATGATGAAACCTAAAGATTACAAAAATGTCTACAAAATGGACTTGGAAACTGGGAAAGTAGTAGAAGAGTGGAATGTAGATGAATATTTATCGGTATCTGAAATTGCTCCGGAAGCAAAGTTTTCACAGCTCACTGCTGAACAAACCATATTGGGTATTAACCAAAAATCAATGTTCAAAATTGATCCTCGCTTAAGTGGTTCAAAGATTGTGCAAGACACGAGTAAAATCTACGGTTCCAATCTACAGTTTTCTACTATTGCCACCACTGGCAATGGAAAGGTTGTTGTTGGATCAGATAAAGGTGAAATTCGTTTGTATGATAAACTCGGAAAGATTGCAAAAACTAGTTTACCTGGACTTGGCGACCCAATTATTGGCCTTGATACCACCGAGAATGGCGAGTATGTTTTAGCAACTTGCAAAACGTATTTGTTGCTTATTGAAACCACAGTCAAAGGCGAATCTAAATCTGCGTTTGAAAAATCCATCAAACCAACACCAAGACGTTTAACTCTTAAACCTGAACACGCAGGTAATATCAAACTAACTTAGCATGGCTCGGGCCTAATATTTCTTTTACTCCAGCAAAATTCAATGCAGAGCTAGGCGGCAGAGAAAAGAGAATCATTACTTCAACGGGTAAATTTATCATTAGCTGGAACTTTAGGGAAATCAAATTGGGGAAATATTACAATTACACTATCAAGGAATATACAGAAAAAGTAGTGGCGGATAATTTCAAATACGGTCAAGACAGGGATATTATTGTTGCCCTTCCTAGTAATGTCGAAATGGTTAAAAAGAATCACCTAAGCACCCCAGTAAAGCTCCTCAAATCTCGCTCAGAGATTGTCAACTCTCCTTATTAGCTGTTTTTTAATAAAATTGATTTGAAAATTAAACTAAGCAAATAGTCGGGTAATAGCTTTGCATTCCTGGTCTCACCTCTAGCAATTTTTTTTCTTTTTTTCTCAAAAAATTAAAATGTCTGAATTCAAAGTACCACAGCATGATGAAGAAATGGAATTTGAAGCTCTCAAACCTAGTGAATTAGCATCAGGTAAATCCACATCAAGAAGAATTCCAATTCCTCCACACAGACTTACTCCTTTGAAAAAGGACTGGCTGAAAATATACACACCACTTGTGGAGCACCTAAAATTACAAATAAGAATGAACTTGAAAAAGAAATCGATTGATTTAAAAACTAGCGAAGAAACGGAGGATATCGGCGCCATTCAAAAAGCTGCTGATTTCATAAAAGCATACAATTTAGGCTTTGATATTAATGACGCCATTTCGTTGCTCAGACTGGATGATCTGTATATTGATACTTTTGAAATTAAAGATGTCAAGACATTGTCTGGGGACAATTTGTCTCGTGCCATTGGTAGAATAGTAGGAAAAGACGGCAAGACAAAATTCACTATCGAAAATACAAGTCGTACTAGAATAGTTGTCGCGGATACAAAGATACATATTCTTGGCTCTTTCCAGAATATCAAGATTGCTAGAGATGCTATTGTCCATCTGATCTTGGGAAGCAGTCCAGGCAAAGTTTACAGCAAATTGCGTACTATCAGCACTAGAATGAAGGAAAGGTTTTAATAAAAATTTATTTGAAATTGCACTCACGTCATTTTTCACAAATGCTCTTGTTGCTAATTCAAAAAGCTGTCGCAGACTGTATTAACACTGACTGCATTCGCCAATCAGAATTGTTTTACCAACAGTAATAATAGATTAACAAGAACTTGCTTGAGTACAGAATTCAAAATTGAGTGTGAATGTTACAATAGTGTGTATAGAATGTATATTAGATTAATGTAGGAATTGTTATCAGTGCGATTATCAATTTGATGATTCCTTATGTGTCAAAGCTGGACTAGATTATAGGAATTTACCGCCCCCGGTTTGGAAGAGACCAGTGTATGATGATAATGTAGTTGTACAAAAGAGATACGATCCTTATGTTGCGGAAGTACAGAGCCCTTCAATTTCCTTGCAAACAATTACAAACAACTTGTTCTATGTCGGGATTTCAATTTTGACAGGTCTTTTGTTATAGTACATTGTCCAATAAATTTAAAAGGATGTTCTGTTCAGTTGCTCCGAACCAAATTCGTTTTGAAATGTTTTGTTAATAGTTGTGAAAAGTCTGATTTATCAAAGTTGTTATCATTAACAATCTTCATCACAGTCAAATAGTCCTTTCGCACTATAGACACTGCATCAATAAGCTTTGCATAGTCTTTCATAGTCATTTCTTTGATTGGCTGTTTAGTTTCAAGTTCAGGATTTGAACATAACTGTATTAATTGTGGGTATAGTTGGTTCCTATAAAAATATCGAAACAACTTTCGTTTTTGAAGATCGTTATTGTAGTAATACTGACCTTGATGCATATTATATTCATAGAGCAGTTCATCTTTTAGGGATTTATCCATGGTGGAACCCAGAATATCCTTGGCTCTTGAAGCTAGTCCGTTTTGCAGAAGGTACCTAAAATAGATCTTTGTGTTGTCATCTGTTTGTTGATAATACTTTTGAATTAGTTCTATATTCTTGTGCTTGCAAAAATACTTCAACACAATGCAAGATTGGTGTTTAGTTAGCTTTCTATTTTCAATTAATTTCTCGAATGCAAATTCGTCGTCCAAGCGATACAGCAAGTATTCCAACAGCCTTTCAAAACATTCATCAAGCTTTGCTTTCCGACTAAAGTAATCTGCCAATTTGGGATTTAGATTCAGATTTGATGATTCCGCAAATAATATTGAATTGAGTTGATTCTGTTTATATTTCAACACTCGTGAATTGGATATTGAGAAATATTTCTCATTGAAATCGCTTTCAAGATCATTGAATAGATTAATCAAATGATAAGCGCTTGCCATTTTGTTTCGAAATCTGCACAGCAACATTATTAATTGATATTTCAAATTGAATTCATCCTCCACCTCCAGCCTCTTTAGTTTAAAATATTCGCTCTTTTTTGACAAAGAGTTAATCAACAAATCCATTACCTCTTGCTCCAATTCTAACTTATGTTTGATTACAAAGTTAGATATTTTGTTATTGACATGGTGTTGTTTTTGTTGATGCGCTTGCTTTATCACTGCGGGGATCCAACTTTTAAGTGTTCTAACATCCGTATTTGAAGTATGCTTTTGCTGATTCAAATGTAAGGAAACCATTGGTTCTAGAAGCTGAATCGGTTTTGACTCTGCCACTGACTGGATCAATACGGAGAATAAAAGCGGATGAATAGGATGTCGGTTCATCATCAATTTGGCGAATGTGTACCCAGTTTTAATATTCGTTTTTAGCAGATTATTTAGGATCGCATCAAACTGATCCTTGGATTTATACATATTGTAGGCAGAGAGTGATTCTTTAACTGTCATCATAACAAATGGTATATCGGTATTGATTTGCTTGAACTTTGTTTCACCCCACTGCTTTATTAAATTGGGATTCAGTTTTACTGGTTTTATGGCATTTCGAAGAATCATTTTTTTTGGTGAAATTGAACTGTAGGAATTCACAAGATAAGTTTACATTGAATTGAACTGTAAGAATTCACAAGATAAGTTTACATTGAATTGAATTGCAGGAATTCACAAGATAAGTTTACATTGAATTGAACTGTAGGAATTCACAAGATAAGTTTACATTGAATTGAATTGCAGGAATTCACAAGATAAGTTTACATTGAATTGAACTGCAATCTAGAGTTAACGCCGCAGATAGTATAAAACGGCGATTCAAAGAAATTTGTCCCGCCTTCCTAGACCTGCATTGTAGTCAATTAACTATCTCCAACACCAGAGAGAAATGATTAATAATAATATTTATTCTTCAGGGTACTTTCCATTCTTTTTTAAATATTCAGTTTTATCATTCAACATGTCCAGCCTCATCTTGCGGTGTACCTCATCCTTTGTATACTGCTTCACACATTCATTAGCTGCATGAACTTCCTTTTTACAATTCCACAGCAGAGATACGGTTTTGTGCCTCGTGCATGCAAACAATTCTGGTTAATTTCGGGTTACCATCCAAATATTTCGTACATTTAAGGCGAGCCTTCTCTGTCATCTCTTTTCTTATTCGCTCTTCTTCCTGGGCATTCAACACTGTGAGGATCATTTTCTATGATGAACTGAAAATTAACGGAAAAATTTTTTTGCCTAATATGCTCAGAGCTCAAAAAAGATTATATTCTTCACTAAAGGTAATAATTACTAATTTCAGTTCCGCAAAGAAAAGGATTCATTTGGGTATTTGGAAGTACCTGCAGAAAAATACTGGGGAGCTCAAACCCAGCGGTATTTTATTTTTAACCTAGTTCTTTGATGAACTTCAACATTGGTGGTCCAACTGAACGCATGCCTGAACCAGTTATCAAGGCGTTTGGTATTATCAAGAAATCAGTCGCAAAGGTCAATATGAAAACTGGATTGGACAAAAAGATTGGTGACGCTATTGTTTTAGCTGCAGATGAAGTCATTTCAGGAAAATTAAAGGACCATTTTCCTCTTGTCGTTTGGCAAACTGGTTCTGGCACTCAATCTAACATGAATGTCAACGAAGTTATTGCAAATCGCGCTATCGAAATTTTAGGTGGTGAATTAGGATCCAAAAAACCTGTTCATCCAAACGACCACGTCAACAAAGGGCAATCTAGTAACGATACTTTCCCAACTGCTATGCATGTTGCTGCTGCTGTTGAATTCAACTCCAACTTGATTCCAGCTTTGCAAAAACTACATGTTGCTTTGGATGAAAAGGCCAAAGCATTCAATCACATCATTAAAATCGGACGTACTCACTTGCAAGATGCTACCCCGCTTACTCTTGGACAAGAATTCTCTGGATATGCTCAGCAAGTAGAGTTTGGAATTGAAAGAGTCAAAGCTGCTTTGCCAAGATTATACAACTTGGCTCAAGGTAAGCGTATTTAATAGAAGGTGGAACTGCTGTTGGAACTGGTTTGAATACTGTTAAAGGATATGATGTAGAAGTTGCTAAACAAATCGCTACTGAAACTGGACTTCCATTCCAAACTGCACCAAACAAGTTTGAAGCATTAGCCACACATGATGCAATTGTTGAAGCTCATGGAGCTCTTAACACTTTGGCTGTTTCTTTGAACAAAATTGCCAATGATATTAGACTTTTGGGATCTGGGCCAAGATGTGGGTTGGGCGAATTGTCCTTGCCAGAAAACGAACCAGGCTCTTCTATTATGCCTGGAAAAGTCAATCCTACGCAATGTGAAGCTATGACTATGGTTTGCGCTCAAGTAATTGGTAACCAAACCGCGGTATCAGTAGCTGGAGCTCAAGGACACTTTGAAGTAAGCTCTATTAATTTTAGTTGAACGTATTTAAACCAGTTATGATTAGAAATCTTTTACAATCTACTAGATTAATAGCTGATGCTTGCCACTCATTCACAGACAACTGCGTAGTTGGCATTCAAGCAAACGAAGAAAAAATCAAATCGATACTAAATGAATCTCTCATGCTTGTCACCGCATTGAACCCATATATTGGATACGATAACGCAGCTAGCGCAGCAAAGAAGGCACACAAGGAAGGAACTAGCTTGAAGGAGGCAACCGTTGCTTTGGGTTTGTTGACTCCTGAACAATTTGATGAATACGTTCGTCCAGAAAAGATGATTGGTCCTAAATAAAGAACCTCTTTACACAATTGACAGAATGTTACGCTATATTGAACCTTATTTACGCTAGGTCCTACGCTTCAAAATATGTAGATTTTCAGAGTAAAGTAATATCCAAAATCTACAGCCATGGCAACCGTTAAGATCAACAATAGTCGATCATCTAATTTAATACACGCTACAAAAGTACGTTATTTGTTATCAGTAGCTTAAGGTCACCCATCATGTGTACATTGAGCTATGGAAATTACGTCACAATGATATAAAACGACTGCGATAAACCTTCAAATCAAATGTACAGTCCTAACCACTGGTTCTTGTTCTTTGAAGTCTTTAGCGCAGGCTTTCTGTTTGTTGAAATCGTATCCAGAATATCAGCAAGAACATTCAATTCTTTTGAAAAAGTCAACATTCTTTCTGGAATTGCTTGTGTACTCTGCAGTCTTTTTGATAATATCGTCTATCGGCCAGATTATGTAGGCTTCACACCGACTGTGGATGTATCTTTGCTGATGGCAACTTCAGTGATAATGACTGTGTCAAGATGCGTGTATCTCCACTACACTGCTTCAAGATGTCTTTCAATGTCGGACTACAAGAGTAAAACAAAATATGTCAGTGCTTTGTTGGTGTTTATCACTGGAAGTATGCAACTTCTGGGAGGTATTACATTTTGTATTTATTATGTGAAGGCGACTTTGCCAGACGGGCCAGCAGGCGACAGTGACTTGTACGCGGCGATTTCAAATTGGATATACCTATTTAATGAATTTATAGAAAAGCCGGCAATCTTTGCTCTTGAAGTATTATTCTTTTCAACTTTTTGGGAAAAGATGAAATCAAATAGTATGTATAGTGGTATGGAAGAAGAAGCGAACTCTACTCTAACTTGGAATGCGATTCTTTTAATTGGTATTGTGATTCAATTATTATCTTGTGTGATGGCTGTATATGGGTATGATGATATTTCTGCGGCAATGAATTGGTATCAATTCAACACGAATGTAACTACATTCGTGAATTTGCGCTTTCGCTCTATAGCTGTTAGAATTATGGGTATAAAGAAACCTAGTGTAACATCCAAAGGGCACGCTGCTCTGAAATCAGAGACTGGGTCAACACAGGGTAGCAGAAAGGACACAAGCCAGCAAAAAAAGTTGTAGAGTTTATTTAAAATATAAATTTCTCTCGATGTACTGGTTTAAAGGGAATTTTAGATAATTCCCCAGTTTGTTTCGTACAGCAACAAATAACAGCCATCAAACTAACGCGGCCGAAGAAATTCTTTGATATTAAAGTAATATTTAAATTGAATTGATAAAGTGGGGTGAAATTGCTGCTATTTAGCTGCACAGAGTTGCGTGTAACGTCATAAAAACGCGATTGGTGTTTGTAAATGAATGTTTCTAAGCTCAGCACAAATCATTCTACTTTTCAAAGTATTCGTATCGCAAGCCCATCGCATACGTATTCTTTATTTTTGAACTCCGTTACCATTTGTACGGCACTCACTAGGAATTCACCCAACCACGCATCATAGTTGCAAATGTGACTAATCACCAATTGGGCGAATCAAAAATAATTTCTTATAGCAATCTTACAAGATGAATTTAGTATTTGCCATGGTGATAAAGTCAAGTTTTTGATACTGGCCAAATCAAAGGTGGTTGACGGTGATTCATTCTCTAATTGGTATAAGGCATATATTACATGAATGCGAACAGTTGCTGCAATATCGCAATTTCCAATGTAAGGACAAAATTTTCGTAATAGAGGTAGAGCGGCTGGTAAAGAATGCAAAAGTAAAGATTTTTGGTACAAACTGACTGGTGCTAAAAATTTGACTAATTTCGTATCATTCAGGAATGATTTGCAAATGATTTTGCATTTTCCGGTTCAAGTCAGGCGAGTTCACTGAGGTTAGTTGGAAAGCTTGAAGCTTTATTAATCTAACGGTTTTAGGAATTCTCACAGTCACCCATTCTAAATAAATTTTACAAGATATAGAGCAAATAGAACAAAATTTGCGCCAACGGTTTATTTTCTTAGATGGTACGATTTTGGTCTGGTCAATTGATCAAATCCGTATTTTGACATTGTACATCCTCTTCCAGAGTTTTTAATTCCGATCCATGGCAAGGCTGGGTCAATATAATCACATCTGTTGACAAAGAAGGTACCAGTTTCAACTTGCTTACCAATTTCTAATCCTTTTTGACGATCTTTGGTCCATACAGATGCAGTCAATCCAAATTCACTGTCGTTCATCAATTCAATAGCTTCTTGATCGCTCCTTACTTTCATAATTCCAACAACTGGCCCAAAAGTTTCATCCTTCATAATTTTCATATTGTGATTTACGTTTACCAATATTTGAGGGGCAATGTAAGCGGTACCTGGCTTTGAAATTGGATAAAGTGACTCTTCAATCAAGCATTTAGCTCCCTTGTCAACCGCATCTTTTATCTGAGCTCTGATTGCAGTCGCGGCTTCTGGCTTAATAACCGGTCCCAAATTTGACGCTGCATCAAATGGCGATCCCAAAACATACTTTTTAGCAGTTTCTACGGCACGATTGACGAATTCGTCGTAAATCTTTTCATGGACATAAATCCTTTCAACTGCACAACAGCTCTGGCCAGAATTATACATGGCTCCATCAACTAGATTGTCTGCAACAGAAATTGGATCAGCATCTTCCCTAACATAGGCAGGATCTTTCCCACCAAGTTCTAATCCAACGCCTGGAGATAAAATAATAAATACCGATAAATGTTGAAGAAGCAGCAATCTTATTGACAGCAGCTCCTCCGCCAACAGAGCCGGTGAAATGTGTATACGCAACATTTGGGTGTTTGATCACAACTTCAGCAGTTGGGTGGTCAATGTGCAAAAACTGGAAAACACCTTTAGGTAAACCAGCTTTTTCAAAAGCTTTCAAAAATCTATCAGCAACAGGAAAAGTTTGTGGAGCTTGCTTGAGAATTACGGAATTTCCGGCCAAGATTGCTGGGATTACTCCATTAACAGAAACAAGGTAAGGATAATTCCATGCAGCAATAATAAAGACCACGCCAAGCGGCTCTCTGGAAATGAAACGAACAAATTCTTCAGATTCTTCAATAACTGTGTCTTTTAAGCTTTCTTTTGCAATTGATGCCATGTACTTTGCCCTGGTAATCAAACCGTTTACTTCGTTAAAGTTTTGTTGACGAGGTCTATATTAGACAACTAGAACCTTCCAATCAGCCATGCCAATTCAGTAGCAATATCTTCCTTATCTTCCAAAAAGTGGTGGCAGAACGATTCTACGATTTTTACTCTTTCATCGATAGCAGTTTTCTTCCACTGCTTTTGTGCATTCTTTGAAATTTCTAATACATCTAATACTTCTTGGACTGATTTTAGCTGTACTGTTTTGTAGACGCTTTGATCTACAGGACTAATTATTTCGTGGGTTGCCATTTGCGCAAAAGTTTTCTCATGACCGATAGTAGCCTAAACCCTGCGGCACTCTGCGGCCAGCATCAAACATCAACCAACTGGCTTGCAAATGTAAGGGGAGACGCGACCATTCAAAGTTCGCGTAGTAACAACATTTTGAAATGGCTGCAACTGCAAGTACCAGATATTAACCAAGAACATATAAATATGGATTTTGATTTTGACGAAGAAACAATAACAAAATCTATTCATCCAGCAGACGAAAAATTCGACACTGTTATTGGAGAACTGGAAGAGATTTTAATGGATGAGCAATTTTTGGAATTTCAACATTCATTCTTTGACAAGCACTCCCATATATTCACTGACGACAAAGAAAATAAATTGGAATACATGGATGTTTTCCAAAAATACACCAACTACGTTGAAAAATACATTACGCAGCGATTGGCG
Organism: Boothiomyces sp. JEL0866; assembly: GCA_027604345.1. Lineage (NCBI taxonomy): Eukaryota > Fungi > Chytridiomycota > Chytridiomycetes > Rhizophydiales > Terramycetaceae > Boothiomyces > Boothiomyces sp. JEL0866. Next base: position 14,450 of record JADIIZ010000007.1, read on the forward strand.
GCAAGCCTAAAGTGGTTCAAGATGGAAGATTTTCTCAATCAATTAAAGTACCCCCAGACTAATTATAGGGAAAGAAGCAGTGAAGAACTACAAGGCGACGTCTTTGAGTTATTAGAATCCTTAGGAGACTTTGGCGTATTCAAAGAAATGATGTTGGCCCATAAACTGGAAAAGAACCAACAGCATATCGACTTGAGTGGATTGCTATTCGTAAATTCTAGAAAATAAGAATAATATATTCAGTTAAAAAGTTCATTTTTGGGATTTCGAGTTCCTCTCAATAGTTTCAAAGTAGTCGGCAAGCGTGTCAGTGTATGAATGAAGAGTCGAATGACTATCTTCTCTTGTCAAAGTGCCTAACTTTGGTTTCACCATCACTGCTGACTTTCCTTCTTTTTTCTCTCTCTCTGTTAATGGCAGCATTGAAGTACGTCTGGCTCGTTTAACAATTGCTTCCAGCGGAGTGTTGACACCATAAATATTGGTATCTGGGCTTTCTTTAAAGTTGGAGTTGGAAGAATACTACGTTAGGTAATTGTTACTTTGTATTTCACGAATAATCCAACGCCAATAATTGCTAGTATTCCGATCATTGCTACCAAAAAGACTGCTTGTAAAGTATTGTCAAAATCGACACCAACCACGCTGTTATCGGTATTCCCATTGTCAGGATTGCCTGAATTATCACCCGCGGTTACGTTTCCTGGTCCCCACAAATCATAAGGATTTCCCACATAGGGATCCGTTTGATTGCCGGGGCTAGTTACATTTCCAGCTCCCCAAGCTTCGTAAGGATTGCCTTCTTCGTCTGATGGGCCGACACTGTTTGATGTTGAATTAGTCTGCGGTACTGGAGAAGCATTGAGTTGAATACAAAGTGTTAAAATATACAGCAATATTGAATACAAATTTTTCATTGCGGTTTTGGAGGAATATTCCATTTTATATAAATGAAATTTAATATAAACTTGGAATTTAATTTCCCAATATTAAACATCAAAGCGCGATGAAAACTTACTCCGCTAGATCCTTATTCCTTGTATGCAAAAGAAAATCGTGCTAGCTGAGTTTAAAATTTAATAAGAATAAGGATAACGTATATCTATAGCCTGGACTGCAAGTCCGCCCAACTCAATAATTAGTTCCAGCATAACTATATTTCGCAACTTCAAGGATTGCTTTACAATGTTGATTATAATTGCAGTGGTATAGAAGGTCGGGGTTGTAAATTTTTACCACCGATTCTCGTATGATGAAGATTAGTCGAAAAGAAGTTGAAAAACATGATTCACCAAACAACTGTTGGCTTGTGATTCACAACAAAGTTTACAATTTGACTGAATTTGCAAAGGAGCACCCGGGAGGCAGTAAGATTCTCTACAAATTTGCTGGAAAGGATGCAACAGAAGAATTCAACAAGTTCCACCCGTCTGATATGATGGATAGATTTCTAAAGAAGGAATTCCATCTGGGAGATACGGAAAGGATTAAATTGGCAAATGGCAATGCAAAAGCTAGCATCATTCCAAGACCGCCGTTGAGTAGCGTATTGAATGCATTCGACTTTGAAGTAAGTACTGGCTAAATATAGAGTATCGCAAAAGAAGTTTTATCTCCGGATGCTTGGGCATATTATTCTTCAGGATCTGGAGACGAAATTACGCTTCAAGAGAACCATCAAGCTTTCAACAGAATATTCTTCAAACCAAGAGTGCTTGTTAATGTAAAGAATGTCGATACTTCTGTTACGCTTTTGGGAACCAAGAGCTCGCTCCCGATTTATATTACTGCTACTGCCTTGGGGAAACTTGGGCATCCAGAGGGAGAAGTAGTGCTAACTAGGGCGGCCGGCACCAGAGGTATAATTCAAATGATACCTACACTTGCTAGTTGCTCAATCGACGAACTGGTTGGAGCGAAACTTCCAAATCAGGTGCAATGGTTTCAGCTCTACGCTAATCCAAACAAAAACTTGACAATTGAAATAATCAAAAAAGCAGAAAGGTTAGGTGTGAAAGCTCTTGTTCTTACTATTGATGCTCCACAGTTAGGAAGACGTGAAAAGGATATGCGTGTAAAATTTGAGAATGATGTAATTTGGCACTTATTTAGGCACCCGATCTTCAATCTAATGAATCGCTATCCCGAAATGAAGGTGCAGCTAGAGCAATCGCACATTTTATTGACCCCTCATTGTCATGGGAAGATTTAAAGTGGATTAGAGGTGCGTCAAAGCTGCCATTGGTGCTGAAAGGGATCCAATGTGGAGAGGATGCTGTGCTGGCAGCTCAAGCAGGGATCGAAGCAATTGTTATAAGTAATCACGGGGGAAGACAGTTGGACACTGCTAGATCTGCGATTGAAGTCCTTCAGGAAGTAGTTCAGGCATTGAAGGATGCAAACATTCAAACCAGCATGGAAATTTACATTGATGGGGGGATTAGAAGGGGAACGGATATTTTCAAAGCCCTTGCGCTCGGCGCAAAGGCAGTTGGACTAGGACGTCCTTTCTTGTATGCAATGTCTTCGTACGGCCAAACAGGAGTCGAGCATTTAATAGTAACAATAATTAATGATAGGATCTATTACGTGAAGAATTCGAGATTGCAATGAGATTGACAGGTGTCACTGATGTTTCCCAGATCAATCAAAATCACGTTCTAACCCATCACTTGTCCAGCAATTACGTGCAAGATAAACTGACCGACATAATTTATCAGCCAATGAATCCTTTGAAACTTTCCAAGCTTTAATAAAGATTAAATGTTACTGCCTGTTGCGTAATTTTTTTTAGTTTCAAAACACCCCCTAGTGTGTTTGAAGCCCACCAACACGAAGCCCGAAGAGTTAAAAGAAGGGAGTGGAGTTAACTTCTTCAATGTATATTAGGGGACTGCCAGCCATTCCAACCCCAGAAGTATTGTCTATATCTTTAATTCCTACCAGCACAGTTAATATACCCGTCACCACATCAAATATCAACTCAATATCATTACAAACGGTGGTCAGTCAGACCAGCATAGCGCAAGTTTCTGCATTTCCATCAAATATCCCTGCTAACGATTTACCTGATGCACATACTTCAAATCCAATAACTGCAAATCCAGCAACTGCCAATCCAATAACTGCGAATCCAGCAACTGCCAATCCTATCACTGCAAATCCAGCAACTGCCAATCCAGCAACTGCAAATCCAATAACTGCGAATCCATCGGCGGTAAATTCTTCCAGTGTAAATCAGCCTGGACCAAAAGATCCTGGAAATCCAAATAATGGGGTGAACAATCCAACAAACCCTCCCCCTGTAAATCAGAATCCAGCACCAGTTGGCGCTACAAATGGGCAAACATCACAGTCTCCTGGTGACACTAGAGTTGGGGGAAATCCAACAGATAATCCCTCCACTACTACGTCCGCTGTGGTTTTACAGCCCTCCTCAACAATCGTACAACCTTCGGGACCAATAATCTCAGTTGGACCAATCAGTCCTGCCACCTTTACTTCATTCCCTACAGATACAGCGGCAAATTCCAATGGGAGTTCATCAAATTTACTTCCCGTTGTGCTTCCAATTATTTTGGTTTCTCTGCTAGTTGTTGCGTTGGCAATTTTTGGCTTTGTATACTATAAAAAAGGTAATTCAGATAAACAAGAGCGTTTTGCAATTGAATCAGATGAAGGCAGCTTTGTATCTGGTGGTAGCGATGAATTCACGTCTCAGCCGCCAGCACTCGCATCTTCCCACTCTATTCTTGCAAATGAAATCACATCGTTCCCACAAGCACAAACCTCTAATCGCAACTCTGTCCCAATATCTGATATGCTTATGAAATTCCCACATTTGGAAAGACTCTACACTGATCAAAGCAAAAGAAGATCTATGTCATCTAGCTCACCTCAAGTTGTCCAGAATGGTGGTTATAATAATCGATTTTCTGTCATATCTGGCGGGGATTTACAGTCTCACACTGGGTCACTACACGGGGCTGACCTCCAAACTGGTAGGAAACCCCATCCGCTATCAGTGGCATTTTCAGACTTTTCAGTAATGTCTGACTTGACAGATTTAGAGTCCAACCCTTACAAATAAAAAAGAATTTATTTCTTCAACTGCTTCTTTTTGTTTGCCAACTTGGTTTTGATGTTGATGTATGTCCCAAACACAAAAGCAACAAAGTTGAAGAATGGAAGCCATAATTCAGGAGGCAGGTTTTTGAATGCAAAGGTTTGTACTAATGGGAATACAACCCAAGAGATTTTCATCATACCCAATATGCGAGATTGAGCAATTCCAAGGGCTTGCTTTGCATTCGCTCCGGCAATTCCGGCAAGAGCAAACAAGTAAAGGAAGTTCAAGATTGGAGAGATGATTAGGTTACTGGCCAACAATTTCCCAATGCTTGCGAGTGCTCCTACTTTCCCTTGGAATCTTTTTTCCAATTCGAGATACATGTAATGCCCCAACGGTCCAGAAACAAAGAATCCGTAGAGAATCATCTTTAGCGCTTTTACTAGCCCTTGCGAATCGGCAGTTTTGGTAACCGTAAGAGCGATCAGTTCTTGCAGCCCATAGAGAATACCTGATGTCGCTGCCTTGGTTTGAACTGGATTAGTTTGAAGTGATTGCTGGTACTTTTGAAAGACTGTTAATTCAGACATTAAGAGGTCAAGTGCACAAAATGGAAAAACCTGACAGACAAAATTGGCTCATTATAGAAACATTCAAATCAAAAATAAAAAAGAATAAATTTGTATCCATTGAATTCTATCGAGTTTGTCTATTACAAACGTCATTCAATCACGCTGATATTTTTCATAAAAAATGTCGAATCGTCCCTCTATAATAACTAGAATTTCTTTAGAGTCAATGGAAGTAAAAGCTTCCCCAGAATTACTGGACATTTTATCACCGAATCAGGATATGAAGACCTCACTGTCCAAACTGGATTTGGGAAACCTATGGCAGTGGATCCTGTGTTTGTGTGTCGTGAATTTTGATTTAGAACTTGGCCATGGTAGATTTTGTTAATATCAGCTCTCGAGCAAGCATACCCACCCATTCCCTTCTCAGGTTCTGAAAAGAAAACCCTGTACAATGTATCTAATGTAGCTGTTTTTCAGCATTTCCCGATTCTAATTCGACAGCCCATTCTGGAGATAGTGTTTTTAGCTTTAGAATGAGGAACGGAAAGTTTTCACAAAATCTGTATTCGAAACAAAAGCAGACATATGAGTTTGCCAAAGAGGATCAATTTGAAGCCGCGAACTCTTCCGGATTACCAATAGAGAATGACGGATATACATATGGTTACGTATTTTTTAGACAAGTTAAGGATGAACATGTTCGAAGGGGATTTTTTCAAAAGGCGATTGTAGTACTCACACCACATAACTGGCCTGGGATATTCAGAAATATAGTTCACAAATTGGGACCCGCAGTAATGGAGGAGCTAGTCGCTCTTCGTAATGATGAAATAGCTAAATTATCAATCCTTGAAACTGCATGTTTTGAAATTTCAAATTGGTAAAAGTAGTCTGATTCAGGCCGCCACCACCCACATCGATATCATCAGAAGTCAACTTTCAGTCATCTTCACTAGATTTACCCTTCTTTGGAAAGGTTAGTCGATTCTCATTTCCACCAAACGACAGATTCCCCCAATTTTATGAACAAAAGTCCAAATATGAAAACATAATCTCATATATATCGTCTGAAACTACACAGTTGTGTAATCCTGGAAAGTTTTATGAAAGCTTTGCAGAGTCGTTGGAAAATCTATGGACTTGTTGGGAAATAATGACAATCGGAGATCCTTTGATAGTAATGTCCGATACTCCGAATACTTGTAGTGCGATTATTGAATCCTTAATTGAATTAATCAAACCTGTAGAATCATGTTAATATTAGATTCCATTTGGTGGGGATTTCCGTCCATACTTCACCATTCAAGATCCTGATTTTACTACTTTTGTTGGAAAGGGACGAGTAAAGATTATCTAACATAGGCACCACCGCCAGCTATTGTTTTAGGATTAACCAATCGAATGTTTTCCAAGGTCCTAGAAAATTGGCCAAATATTATTACTACTGGATTGTCAAAAAAGCAAAATCATTTAGAATTCGCCGGATTGGAATCGTAATAATTAATTAATGCAGACTGGACATAAATCCCTCGTATACACCAAGTTTTTACTCTGTACAAGTACTCGCTACTAACAAAAGTCGTGTAATTTTAAACATAAATCATATTTTTTTAAAGACAAGAAGCTGATAAAATCGCTGTTGGAAGTCGGCGTTAACGTCAAAGGAATCGAAGCAATCAACAATCAAATTAGACAGCATTTTGTAGAGCTAACCCAGCGATTCTTACAACCACTAAATCGATACTTTGATAGTTTGATTGTTGGTAATCCAACATATATGGATTTGACTTGTCTCAGAAGTAAACCAGAAATCAAACCATTCAGACAGGATGTATTTTTGAAAACCTTTGAGCAGTCAGGTATTTTCTTTCTGAACTAGTCCCGACATTGCCATTGGCATCAAAACGACCAATCGCTGAATTTTACATTGCCTTTTTGAAATCGCCAAATTTTGCCTCCTGGCTGCATTATCGCACCATAGATACCTATCGAACATGGAGATACCATTATTTAAATACCCTATGCACTTATCAAATCACACCCTGGGTAAAAAAGCATCTTAGTAATGGCACAATGGTTGAATGTGTAGATTTGTTAATGCGGTACAAACAGGAGCTGGAGCGATATGCTTCATTCTACGTAATAGACGGGTCGGAGGTTAGGTATGCTCATCTGCCAAAAGAAGAACCAATCAAGTTAGAATCACCAACCTCCCCTGAAAAGAAAAATTTTAATGAAGTTTCGTATGAGCAGCAAGGGAACGATGAAGAGGAAGTTGATATTTCGTCACTGAGAAATCCAAAGCACATCAAATCAAACACAGCTCCAATACCGTCTCCTAAGCCCTGGGGATCAAGTAATACAATATCTTCTTCGCCGAAAAAGAACCCTCAAACCCCTCCAACTGTTCACAAGAATTTCAAACTAAACAAAATTTGTGCAAAACCCCTTGTTCAATGGGGAGAATTTATACCATCCCCCCAGCAATATGGACAGCTCACATTTCAACTAGAAATTCTCATAAGTCTACTTCCGCCAGAGTTATCGGTGAATGCTAGAGGGTAATATTGCGTTATAATATATTATTTAATGACTATATTCTATACGGGCAGCATTTGAAATTCGTCTTGTTTCTTTTGTGACCCTTTCACATTGGACATTAGAGAGAAATGTCTATTGAATTTCCATTCCAACAATACTTCCCATAATGTGCTGCAAAAAAAGTATATAATTGTCAAGAACAACTCATAGATTCTAAATGAAGCTGGGTACTTTGCGGGAAGTAGGAATAGATACGAAATCCAGTTTGCATATTCCACGTCAGTTGGCAAGACAGCAGTTGATGGATTGTTCACACCTACCAGCAAATACGCCATCACAATCATAATGAATCCCCAATACCAAGTAAATTGCCAGTTGGTCCAAAATGGCTTGCGATACTTGGTAATTAAACACAAAGAGAAAATTACCACCGCAAATTGGAAGTGAGTGTATAACCAAACACTGGCATTTTCGTAACCTGTAATCAATTGAGACGAGTTTACATCAATATCCGGGCTGATTCTACAATTAAACAAAATTACGGATAACAGGGATAGTTTTGGGCTCCCAAAGTAGCATTTACTGGTTGATAGCGATCGTCCAAAAAGCTTGTGGCAGTGGTGATTGAACAGAACCAAGGTTGATTCACCAGGCTTGTAAGGTTGATTGTAAAAAATAATATGCAGATGGCAATTTGACCAATAATAGATGATATTACATGAGGATCCAGTAAATTATCGGTGGGTTTTGTAGTGGATAACGTATCATTTGGCCTGGTGTAAAGTGATAGGAGTGCAAGCATCGTAACGATGCACATATCATCAAACAAAAATTGATTGTTTGATAATCCACCGCCGATTTGATTTAAAGTAGCGGCCATCATTAATTGGATAATAGGGTATAGTGTCATGTACTTGAATGCCATAAAAGATGTTTCAAGTGCACAACGCCCTTCCTTAACCAGCTCAACTATGTCTTCAATTTTTTTGTCGGCAGAGGTAAATGGCGCAACTATGGATGCTTCTGCTGATGATAAAGCCAGTCCCACATGTGCAGCCTTTAGCGCTCCACAGTCGTTAGTTCCGTCACCGCACATTCCCACATAAAACTTTTTCTGAATTAGATACTCTACTATAAATGTTTTTTGATCAGGCTTTGTTCTCGAAAATATTCGCACCTTTGGTATTAATTTTGCCAATAAATCGTCTTCTTTGTTTGCAATTAAAGTCTTCAATGCTTTTCCAGTCATACAAAATTCAATGTGAGGACTGTCTTCCATCAAACTTGGAATATAGTTAACATCTTGTTTGACTGTAGAGTGGCTGTGTATGTCTCCAGACTTTACCTTTCGTTCAGAAGGCACCTCATGGTAATACACTGAACTGCTGTTGGTGTCGATTAACATTGCATGTTTGCACAAGTCTAATTGTCTAGCAACATGGATAGCTGTTAGTGCGTTGTCTCCAGTTCTACGGTTAAAGCTGAACTACATTATAACGGGCCTAATATTTGCTTCTTTCAACGAGGTAAAGGTATCATAAGTTTGCTCTTTTAGCGGATTTTGGAACAATAAAAACCCACAAAACTGTAAAGTGTGTTCTACATCGTCCCTTTTTACCAACTTGAATTGAGAGCATTCTATTGAAATTCTTTTTGATGCACAAGCGATTACATAATAACCTTCTATTGAATATTGGCTAACCAATTGATCATAATTACCCGGAATAGATTCTGGTACACAAATAGCACGAATAGCTTCAGGGGAGCCTTTAGTATGTAACACCATGGAGGTGTGATACGAAATTACAGAGCTCCTCTGTAAATGAGCGTCAAATCCAAATCTCTTGAGAATCAGGATATTGGATTTTGGCGAGTCTTGTGATTCAAGCTCAATAACTAGTGGGTATGTGTCATTTCCAATTTTTACTGTTTCGTGTGCGGATTCCTTCATTACCCATCCAGTTTTAGTAAACATTTCAATATCCAAAGAGTGTCCCAAAAATGTCCCATTTTGAACTGTAACCCCATGACAAACCAACATAAACTTTTCCAGCGCATTATCGTCATTCATATTGCTGAAACCAACATCATCTTGCAATGTGCCAAAAGCGCTTTGTCGATCTACTCCGATAAAAGAAAGGGACGATACCGTTAAAGTACCAGTCTTGTCCCAGCACATAATATCCAATCTTCCCGCAAAATTTAGCCTCGCAGGATCGATACAGAAAATTTTTAGTTTTGCTAATCTTTGCACTGAAATCCCAATGCCGACCGTTAAAATTAGAGGTAACGCTGGCGGAACTGCAATTGTTATTAAATCAACCGAATCGATCAATGCATCAAACCAATTCATCCCCTCCATAAAACTATTTACTGCTCGATTCAAAAATGCCAAGAAAGCAACCACACCCAATACACTCATAAATTTAGAAGCATCTCGATTAAATTTAAAATCAATTTCATGAGGATTGAGAATAGTATCAAACAGCTTACCCTTGCTGGTATAAAACCCGGTCGACATTACTATTGCCATTACGCAATCTGTGTCATTGAATTTTTTTGGTTTGAGCTGTAAAATATTTGATCCGCCAAACAAAATATGATTTTTGTCTTTGTCTATATTCACCGGGTCTCCAAATGGCTGAAGCGGAATTTTCAATATTGGAACTGTTTCCCCTGTTAACGAAGATTCATCTGTCAGACACTCTCCGTGTACTAGGATCAAGTCACACGGAATTTGCGCTTCCATATCTTTATTCTCCAAAAGCAACACATCACCGATTACCAAATCTTCCGAATTGACTGATTGAACATAATTATCCCGTAAGACCTTATACTGGGCAGAGTGCTCCGTTAGTTTCCGCAATTTGTTTTCGTTATCCTTTGCAGTCCAAACTTCCCACAAGATGGAGGCAATGCTCATGGACAAAATCAAGTATGAATACGTTGCATAACCTTCAACAAACCAAATAATTACAGATGCCATCTGAAAAATATAGAATGGGTGGATACATTTTTCTAAAATCATTTGAATAATTGGGGTATCTTTTATATAGATCCTATTCTTTCCGTTTAGTAAGAGTTCTGTTCTACACGTATTGCTGGAATTTCCTTTCACCAATGAATGGATATATTCTGGTTTCAAATCCTTAAGAATCGCATCAGTACGTTTGTAATATTTGTAACTATCTGAATATACAAATCGCTTATTCTTATACTCGAAATATCGAATTTGACCTTGATGGACGCGACACAGTGCATAATCCTTTTCTATGATAAGAACAGCTTACCTTTCACCAGTATAATTGCTGCATCTAAATTGGTGGTTTTGACGCAAGCTATCCAACAATAGTACTCTGGCCTCCAGTAACACATAATTGGTAATATTGAAAGGGAAACCAGAGAAAGCAGAATAAATCCAGCTAAATGAGCTTTATCCTCCTGGAAAGCCTCCATCTGGATCCCTAATTCTTCATCTATTTCCACCGACATTTTCTGTATTAGCAACAGTCTACTGGATCATCGAGCTTTTTATAGCTCATTTGAGTTTTCAAATTTGGCAAAAGGTCCCACTGCGGCGTTTCAACAAAAAATCCTTTCACAACACCACTCCGCCTGGAAGATAAGACCAGTCGCCCTCAAAACAGAGGTGGGACCAAAATGTATTTGCGGTGATTTAATTAAATGATAAATTGTGCCATACCAGACGAATTTGAAAAAAAGTGTTTATTTGCAGTCAAATCTATTTGAAGGGCTAACATTTCTCTCAGCAATTGCAATGCTACCAAACATATCCAGGTCTAGCAAGTCTCCATTCGAATTTACACGCCCGCTTTTGCTTGATAAGCCGAAACATGTGTCCAAAGGAGCAGAAGTTGCTACTCCAGATGGTGTTACAGAGAAGGAGGTTTTATTTCCGTCAGACACCACCAAGTTTCCCAGAGAAGTCCATCTGTGTATGTAAATTCCAAGGAGGTTGAATTGATCACCTAGCTTTGTATTGTATTGCAGGTCAAACTTGGAGCTAGTCTTTACCACAAGACTTTGAGCGTCAAGTAACTTTACATCGCAAGGAACTGGAAGAAAGTCAATCCAATTACCATTAACTGGAGCTCTGTCAGGGCAGTAAACACGGGCAAGGAGTGATCCATCAGGGGATGGAACGTAAATTGGTTTAGGATACCCAGAATTATCCCCATAATTATTATCATTGATTTCAGTACGTACTCCCTTCAAAGACAACCTTACCAGTTGGAAACCTAACGGGCCACTAGAGTATTCATTGTAAAGGATGTAACCTGCTTGCTTCTGGAACATCAGCGAAGATGAATCAACATTTCCGGGAGTCAGTTCGTTTACATATGTTTTTGTCAAGTCGCCCAAATTTTGAATAAATATTCTATATCTATCATTTCTGGTGGTCCAGATGCCAGTATCAATGGTTGGGAATTTCAATTTGCGTTGATATGTAACTTCAATTCCAGCAACCATTGATCCGTCGTCTGACCATGCTGGAGCACCAGTGTATCCATATCCATGTAAAACTTCAGAATGGTCATACCAACAGTTACCAAAGTAGCAAGGGGAGCCATCATCATTTACACCTCCAAAAAGGCCACCTTGAGGTAGGGCAAATACCGGAGTCAAGACTAGTATAAATTTCATCATTGAAGTTTTAAAATCGCCTGTATTTATATAAAAGTCCAAAAATGGTTGTCTGTGTTCCGCGACGGCACCAATGGGGAAACTTGAAATTCACCGCCAATTAAAGCCAAGGTTGCAAAATACTTGATATATGTAGTTTTCAAACCGATGAAATTTGAATGCAGTCTGCAAGTAACGGTATGTTAACTCCATAACTTCAATTGAATTTCTGTCATATCCGGTTGATCAACTTGATTCATTATTCGTCTGTGTAACAACATCGGATAGAACAATCATATGCCAGGAAGTATTTTCAGCTTATGTTTGCTCTCATAGTGATTAATCCCAAATCATAATCGCTGATGACTATTCAAATTTTGCTAATTGGTCTAGAGGACAATTCAATAATTTCAAAATGAAAATTTATATTCGTAATCAATTGAAGGAGTAAAGAAATTTACTTTGGGCGCAATTGTTCATGTACAATCGAATCGATTTTCTTTTTCCACTTGCGCACTTTCTATAGCAATTTGATTCAGCGCATTTACATAGAGAAGGTCGCCTGTTTGTGTAACTTTGGCGCTCTTCGTCTCCACACCATAGCATGAATCCAATGGCACATGAATCAAATTTCCAAATATATCAAAGGAAAAAGTGGTATAATTTGAATCGGAAACTAAAAAAACTCCGCTCTTTGTCCATCTGTGTATGATTGGTTTGTCATTTGTTATCAATGAATTGTATTGCAAGTCAAACGAGACGTGCTGAATAGTTAACAGAGTTGTCGACGAAATTAATTTTAAATCACAAGGAACAGGCTGCAAGTTCTTCCATGTGGAGGATGAATTGTCAGGACTCATAGGAATGCTTTGAGTGCAAACAATTCGAGCAATTGTGCTTCCGTTTGGGGAAGGAATGTATAGAGGAGAAGCAAATCCATAAATTTGTCCATCTATGTAATTGCTGTCAGTGATGAAAGACTTTGTCCCATCCAAGTGTAATTGTACAATCTGTGTACCATTATCAGAAATTTCATGGTACAGCAAATAGCCTGACGATTTTTCAAAGTAAAGAGATTCAGGATCGATGTCCGTCGCGGTCAAGTTGTTAATGAAGGTAACTGAACCATTTAAATCTTGAATGAATACGCGATAGCTTTTGTTTCTAATTAAAAAGAATCCTTGGTCATTTGGGAATTTAAGTTTCCGCTCATATGTGGATTGAAAAGCTGCAATCATAGTTCCATCGTCTGACCAAGTCGGACTTCCTACATACCCATATCCGCCTACTATTTCTGAATGCTGATACCAACAATTACCAAAATAACAAGTGGATCCATCATCATTAGTACCCCATACTATATTCGGGAATGGAATAGCAAGAATCGTTGAGAATAACAGAAATTTCATTGTTTTTGCTTGATTACGCGCAAGAAAATTAATCATGCTTAACTTGTTTTATTTTCATTCCATATAAAGTCAAACTTTGCCAGCATGCTATTCCACAAAGACTCATCAAATTCTATCCATTCACTATGTAAATCAAGTCCAGTATACACGGCAAACAAACAGTTTCGCACTCCAATAACACCCATTTGCATTTGCACTTGATAGTAGTAATCATGGTTACGATCTAATTTTAAACTTCCCTCAAAGCTTTTGAGAAATGGTGAATTTTGAATATCTGAAATACGCTTGAATCTTTGCGAGAAAGGGCATTTTACTTCTGCCACCGCATATAGCTTTCCGTTATCGAATATCAAACCATCTGGTGATGCTCCCAGATATGGTCTTTCCAAATCTAACCACAATCCAGAATCTTGTACTGTCACATCGGCTATAGATTCTACTGCTTTTATTGCCATGGTTTCCAAGTCTATCCCAAACTGCATTGCTTCATTGGGTTTGAAATCTCGGTATAAATTTTCCAAAATAACTCTAGATTTGGCTTTGTAAACCTTTCCTGCCAACGAAGCTGTAATCCGCCCTCTTCTCAATTCTTTCCAAATATGCGATGATGATTGATCTTTAGTTTCTTCTTGAATTGCGTCCCTTTCTTCCCTCGTGATAGTTGTACCAACCGGTTCGTATAAGTATTTTAGAGCTGGTGATAAATACTGGTCGTTCAATAATTCTTTATAATTTAGTTTTGCAAGATTTTCAGCCGTTATTTCCAATTCAGAAATCAACTCATTCACATTACTGACCTTCTTTTGCGATTCGAGAGAGTGATAGATCTCGGAGATTGTGTTGAGCAGGTTATTGAAGGAACGAAGGCGGTGAACTTTTTCTGTAACCAAAGTTGAATATCTAAAAAATTTCATTTCGGACAAGTTTTTGTATTGGTAAAATTTTTAAATAATCTATTGATATATTACTTTACACTATTTATCGAGCCTATTCTTTGCTAGTATCTGATCTCGAGCCTTGTAAAATGCCTGTATGTCTTCATTAACATTATCGTTCGAAAGTTGGTCCAGCCTGGATGGAGGTCTATTCTTCTTATCCAGTGTTGTGTACGAACTGAGGCTGCTCAGGGGTCTGGTTTGCTCATGCATACCTATCCGGGAAGAACTTCTGGAGTTTTGCAGTCGCTGATACTTGGAAATTACATTTGTGTCTGAATATTCATCAGTTAAAGTTTTTGAAGATAAATTTTTAGGTAGCAGCTGCATATTTGGCTTGTTTGTAAAGGCTGGATTATTATTATTACTGTATTTTGGTTCTGGAGTCGAATTTAGAGAAATGTCGGACGAAAATGAGTTGATGGTTGGATTTAGCCATGCTTCTGGCTTGAAATTCGTAGTGCGTGAGCTAAAATCTGATTGACTATTGTCGGATATTTCATTCATTTCTTGTTTCATGATTGGATCATTCTTGTATCTTGCAATGGTTTCATTATCCATTTGGTACACCTCCACGTACCACGCTTCAAAATCTCTGGTCATTCTGATTCTTCCTTGCTCTAATAAGTGCTGCAAGTGTTCAATTTCAGCTTTCAGCTCCTTTAAAGATTGGTAAGAAGTTTTGTATTCCAATATTAGGTTGGACAGCTTTAACCTTTGAGCGTCTTGATCGGGAGTATTTTCTAGATTGGCTAACTTTTCTTTGATTGTTTCTATATTAATTTAACATTACTCATTTCGTTTCTTAAATTACCAGCTTTGGCGCCAAGTTGTTTAGCCTCTGAGTATTTTGATTTCAATACTTGCTTTTGTCTTTCAATCCAATCGGATGAAGGATAAGATTGTTTAAACAATTCAAACGCTTTTGCTTTTTCTGTAGATAGTTGGGGTAAGGATTTCTTCAAATCCCCGTGTTCTGAAACACTTGGAGTAATAACAGCGCGCTGTACCGATGGAATCTTTTCTGTCTTGGTCCCCTGAATTACAATTAGATTACCTTTTCGGCTGGCGTTTGCCCAATCTGTTGTTTTAACTGGGCAATCATTCCAACTAGGATATTGATTTCATTGTCCCGGTGTGCTGCAAGCTGCTTGAGTTTGTTAAATTGCTCCAATTGCTTGGCGGATAGACCTTGCTCGTCAAACTCGATGTTTTCAGAAGTAATTTTTGGACGGTGACCAAGTACCCCTCCTCCTTGGATCCTTGTTTTCATAAATTTGAATGCGTATTGAATTTTCTTGTAGTCCGAAAATACCAACTCTGCATTTTCCGCAACGTCTTGTATGTATTCTTCTACCGCAGCTTGTATTCTAGTATTAATATTTCCAACCTATCCTTTTCATAATCAGGCAGTTCTTCATTATTCTCCAAACTTTCTCCTCTGGCAATAGCCAACTCTGCTTTCAATCTTGCAATCTCTGCTTTTAATCGGCTGATTGTTAACTGAGGGTCCAATTCTTCGTTCAGAGTAGCATTGTTTGCAATCAAAGCTACTCTTTGAGCAAACCTACACGTTGAAATAGATTCCTAAATTTAGCTGCCCATGTACTTCAATTAACATATCCTCAACTGCTATGGTGGCTATCATTGACGTTTTGCAATTTCCTCCAAGAGAATCTCGCAAAACGGATGTCATCATTGAATTTCTATATGGAATGTGCGTTCGCTTGCCTTTACTAGATTCATGTAGTGCAATTATAACCTGTTCCAAGTAATGTAGAGACAAATTGATATGTTTGGCTTCCTTTAATAATGTGCCATCAATTCCAGTACGCGCAACTCTTTCGGATCCTGCTAAATCTACCAAATGCAATTTAGATCGGCGAATAACATCTTGACCTGCCTTTCTACACGTAATGGTGATAATGAAAATGCAATGCGATCTTGAAGATGATGGATTCGAAGGTGTTTCGGCAATCATCCTATTGGTATCCCCTACAAAAAGTAGGTTCAGTGCATCTTCTTCATTATTTGCAGGCACAACCGATAAGTTTCGCAAATGAATCATTTCAAATTCATCCTCCATCATTGAAACTTTAGGCAAGTCTTCCAACCTTTTAGCATCTCTGCTGGAATCCAATAGATCGTAACCCATTTCATTGTATATTTCTAAATAGGAGACATGAACTGAATATGTCGAGTTTGGATCCTACATTAGTATTTTGTACGTTTTGAATGTTTTTGAAAATATATTGTAATGTGCGCGGGATTAATCCTCTATCTGCGTATCTTTCTGCCCCGCCTGTTATAGTGAATGTTTTTCCTGAACCAGTTTGTCCATAAGCGAATAATGTCCCGTTGTATCCTTGAAGAGTACTTTTTAAACTTATCTTACCTATCAATAATTGGCTTTGCTACAACATCAAAGATTTCTTCCTGCCCGGCTTCAGTATCAAAGACTCTATTAAATTGAAATTCGTAATTTTCTTTTTGGTGATTAATCAAACCTTGCTGAAGGTCTTTCGGCACATGAAATCCAACCTTTTCCATATTTTCATTCTGGTCAACCCAGTATCGACCTGCTGAAGCTTTAAATTTTGTATTTTTCTTTACTGGCCTGATTCTCCCATATATCTGAATCGTTGATGAAACCATCGTTCAAAGACGCGAGAAACTTTGCAAATTTGTACTTTGCCGATTTCATCACTGTTGATTTTGTAATAGACAGTTTAAAAGTACTGTAAAATTGCGCCAAGAATTGCAAGGTAGTGCAAAAATATGAAAATGAAACAGTACCGTTGTTACTGCCTAGCCTACAGAACGCGATTTAACCGATTGCAAGACATTCTCCGCGTTTAGTATGAGGGCCTAGCATACATATATCTTTTTTACCACTCGCAAGCTGACCCTTTATTGCTACACTGACACCAAAACTCAAAGAATAAGCGATATGAACACCTAACAATTTAAACTAGATATTGCCAAAGAGAGCTTTGGGGGTAATTTATGCTGTTCTTTCAGCTGACTGACATGCAAAAGAAGCATTTAAATTTGCTTTGTTTAAATAAATCAGTATTGGGTGTAACTACTGCACTAGTCATATTTGACACACCTGTTTACAATAGGCTATAGCCGACATAATTCAAGAATTAGCGCAGGCTGATAGGTAATGCAAGTATCATTCGATTCTGGCCCTCAACACACGCAATATCGCACATATAGTTTGATTTAGCTCAAAATTAAGTTAGGAGAAGGATAATTGGAAATGCCATTATTAGCAGTTTCATAATAAAGAGATGTATCTACCTTTCTTTTCAAAGTTAGCGTATCGTCTTAGTATGGAATCAGGAGATATTATGTAAAGTCTCTGCTTCAATTTCTAAGAGAAATACTATTCAGTGAAGCTATCCAGATAATTGCGCTTAAATTTCAATAGGAATATTGGTAAAGAACGATAGAGTCGAAATATGCGATATTTGGATCAAAGCTGGTGAAGAGAAAAGGAATTTGGACCTTTTTTCAAGAAAATTGGAAGCAACTTTTCCGTTGAAAATCAGAGTAAATTTGAAAAGATCTGCTCCTTCGTATGCCATTTACTTGGAATATTCAGCTAATTTTTCTTTTCCAATGTGAATTTTTCACCGGAAAAACTTTCATAATAACTTTCTACTTTTAATCATGTATTATGACTTTCAAATAAGACAGGAGCCATTAAAAGGAAGAGAGTCTGGATTGACGAAACCGTATCTCAAAAGCAACTTGTAGGATCAATTTAATCTAGGTATCCCTTACTTGTTCTGGAATTGGTGTTTAGCAAAGAAATGACAAAAGAACAGGTCCATGGTCGCTAACGTTAGCTGGAATCGCAAAGATTCGTTTGTAATATAGTACTGTTAGGAGAAAATGATACCTATGAGCATACGCTGTACGGAAGTAAAGCCGCATTGAGAAAACTTCGAGAGAATATCATAGGAAACACCACTTCAGAATCTCTGGTGTTTACTGATCCAGAGGACGGCCAGCCGAAAATATTCTTTGTCTTCTCTAATTTGTATATTAAGGTGCCTGGCAAGTATCGTTTCCTGTGTCAGCTGGTAGATTTCACTCACGAGAACATACAACTTAAAGAATTAAAGACGTCTACATTTGAAATCCAAAAACTTCGAGAATTCCAGCTGGATTATCAGCCCTCTGTCCTCACTAAATCATTTGAAATCCAAGACTACGCCAACAAAAGAAAATACAAATAGATTATTTAATTATACATACAAATAATAAATTAGAGGTTAGCGATCTTTTTTACTGCTCTATTCAGCGTTTCATTATTTCAGCATACCTGGTTTTTGAATCCGAGCTTTCACTTATGCCCGGAAAAAAAAATGCAGTGTACCAATTACTCTCGCTTAAATGGAAGAGTTGACTCGATATATAGGGTATGAGCTATATACTCAATGTCTAATAGTATTTTTTAGGGATAAATTCAATTTAACCTGACATCAATATTGAATAACTAATGACTCATAATTACTCATCTTTTATTGGTGGCCTTGTCGTAGTAGGCATAATGAAAGAAGTATCAAACATGTCTGGAACCGTGTCAATTTGCAACACGGGTAAATCAGCGACGCCGGTTCCCTCAAACTTGTAGATTTTACTATTGCTGCCCAATTCGCTGTTTTCTGCATTCAAAAAATAACTACCAATTCCTAATATTTTTCTATCTCTTGCAGTCTCTCTACTTAAATCTACATCTTCATATCCATCAAGTTTAAAGTCGCTTAGTGACACAAATGATAGAGCACGCTCCTCTATCGTATCGCAAAAGCCGCCAGCTTTCGGTTCAGATTCTGCAGTTTGGAGCCAACCTACCGGGGGTGATCCTTTTTAAGTTAATAGATACCTATAATTAGTGAAATTAACCAGGTGGAGATAGCAAAAAATTCCTCTCTGGTTCAGGGATATTCAGATAGTTCATCCTGATTGATGGTTCCGGGTTTAGCCAGTTCAAATCTGTATGCTTGTGTTAATTCAAAATACCATTCCAAAATATACCCGAATTTCCTTTCCTGATATTAGTTATCGCAACCTGTTGATTAGCAAGTTGTTCCCTGGTGTTAGGATTCAAAACACCTATATGAAAATAAACTAACCTTCATATCTGGTTTTATGCAGTTCATGCTTGATAGTTTGAGATACAAACGCATCATCAAATACCGCCAATAATCGTCCAAATGATTTCAGCACAATCAACTTTACCAAATGTCCATATGGCTCCAACAATTTCTTGATTAGCTCTCCATTATTCTCAAAGCATTGGTAAGATACATTTGTGATGATCAGTGTATTTGTTGCTAGTGGTTCTGCTTTCGTTTCCCGTTCAGTTTGTAGTTTATCTTCCATCTGTTTTCTCGCGCACAAAAAACTTTTGAAAAAAAATAAAAGATGGTGGGTGTTTTTGTAAAGGAAGAACCGCAGGACGACGTCACTCCTAATTCAATGGTTGAAGATGATCCAATTGTTGAGACGTACAGGATCAACTTTACTGACACTCAAAATTTATTGTTTTTACAGTTTCCAACCAGATCAAAACCATTCACCAATTATCCTACAGCAGCCAGAGTTAAGCCAAATTCCAATAAATTGCAAGTCGACTTACCGCTTGACAATCCTGCACACTATGATGAATTTAGGAATCAGGAGTACCAAACAGAGCTGAAAAATATACAATTAGACTCATTTCAAATACCAAAGAACGGCAAATATATGGTAGGAATATTTGAAGGTTGCTGATTATTAATGTAGATGGTAAGCAATTGTTAATCAGACACACTGCATTTAACAGAAATTAAAGACATCTATCAACTAAGACCAACACTCTCGCATATTGACAAACATCAAGAAGCTGAAAAACAGCTTAAATTGAAATCCAACTTTGAAGATATGAAAGATATAAATCCAAACTATGAAGAGGAAGCTAAAACTATTAAGATGGGCAATTTGGAAAATATCCAGCAGTTACAATTGCAACAACAAACAAGTCGAGAACCCTGGGTGGAGTTAAGAATTAATAATCCTGGTACATTGAGATTAATAACCAGATTCGGAGGATTCAAAAATTCAAATGGATTATTTAAAGCAAGAAACTGAGTTGGAAATGGAGGAGTTGTCGAATTATTTGGAAGAAATAACTTCTAAAGATAAAGATGCTCCAATATTTAAATCCACCATGGCTTTTAATGAAACTATTGGTTTTACTTTGCATGAGCGATTGTTGGCTTTGCTACTCAATTGTCATGCAATCGGGTTTTCAAGTATAGAGCAGTTGTTTGGCAATGATCCCTTGGATTTAATATCAATGTTGGAACAAGTTGCTGTCGTAATTAGAGGTAATGGATCTTTTATATCAGGAATATGGATTATAAAGAGCAGATTTTTGTATAAAGATAGACCACTAAGTGCTAGAAATTATTTATTAGGCCAGTTCTTACAAAATGAATATGTTCGGAGATCTGAATTTGGACAGATTTGCAAATTGCCAAATGAAATGTCCCAAAACATGTTGCGGGAAATAGCAGTTTTGATGGATGATAGGAAGTGGGGTTTAAAAGTTGCTGAGGAACAGGATTTCTCGGTGATGTATTCTGATGTTGCTGAGCGCAATTCAACCAACATTATGTCTGATGCTGATTATGCACTTGGACAAATGACTGGGTCTTTGGTAAAAACAACTCAAAAAGTTACAGCAAAGACTAGAGTTGTAACATCACCAGTAAAATACAAGATTGAAGGAACAAATTTACAAGATAGAGTAGAATCATTGATAAAACAAATCCTTGCCGGCGGAGCTACTCGCATTGCCAAAATTATGGACATTTTTACTCAGCAAATTGATTGTAATCAGTAATTAATACTAGTACCTAAATCCAAACTCTCCACTGCAACTCCAGAATTAATACAGCAACAGATCCAGGCATTATGCATCACAATCAAAGACGATATAGTAGTTTTGAAACGAAGTGGCAATGATATGCAAGACCAGTTCCGCTACACCGCTATCGCCATGTTTAGGCAGAAAGATGTACTAAAGAAACAAGAGTTGAATCAGAAATGGAGAGAAGAATACGGCACACAACCTCAGCCGGCCTTGTACTCTAAGATTATGCAGGAACTAGCAGTGGCAAAGAATGGCGGTAATTGGCAATTGAAAAGCTAATAAATAACATTTCTTGCTATACTCCATAGAATTTTCGCACTGTCAATTGCAATCCATCCATACTTTCACTTGCTTGAGTTGTTTCAATAAGGATCATTTCAATTAAATTCGAGCGAATTTATGTATCCAAGGTCTTACTGTAAGAGGAGTGGCATTTTACCGTAAGAGAACTTGCAAAATTGAAAATCAACTTGATACAAACTATATTTTTAATTTCCTCTCTTTCTCTATAGCGGGTGTGTTTCCCTCTGCAAATGTCTGAGGCTACATTTATTTAATGAACGAGCGGTTGGCTGTACTAACACGCCCACATCACATAGTCCAGAGATTTCAAATACCTGGAGTAAAGCATTTCAGCCTAGCAGTGAGATCAATAAACAGACTTCTTTGGCAGCTTTATCGCTTAGCTAAATCTGGGTTCACACTACTCTGTTGAAACCGTTCCCACTCTGTTGAAACCGTTCCCACTGTATTTCCTGCAGCTAGTTTCATATCTCTTTTTCGTCAATGCATCCAAGAAAAATGTTTTCAATGATTGGCTGTCAATGAAAAAGCTTAAACCAATCGCTGAAACGTGGACGCTAAACAAATGTATATAAGCCCAAATATAATATTAAAGTATAATGTCGAAATCATATGTCGAATCACTGCTGTTCACTCTCATATCAGTAGCGGTTCTCTTCTACTCGTTTGATTTCTCAAAGCCAATAGTCATAGATCAAGTTCAGTATATAAAGAGCAACAATACGAGCTTAATAGACGATAGCATTACAACTGGCTTGAGCACACTTGCTGATGGTATCTATTATTGCATGCAATCCAAAATCATCGTCACATCGCTGGCTATCCTAATAACGAATTGGACAGAATAAAAAAGTAGTGTGTATATTTATTTTCCATACTTTGATTTCGTACTGCGTTTTCTTTATGCGAGACTCCAAGCTTTGACTGATGTTTGGTCTATGAAACTGAGTATTCAGTATATGACGAATCAATCCAAACACATGGGAAACTCTAAACAGATATGGTAATTAAACAAAGTGGATATCTAAAATTGCAAAGTGAAAAAACCCTTGTTGAAAATTTTCGATTTTTAATCTCAAATGGTAAGCGAGTTGTAATACCAGGGACAAAACCAATCAGGATTACCAGGAGGACCTCCAGGAGATAAAAAGGATGAAAAGGTTACTCTTCATTAACAATAAGCAAGAAAAGAAAAAGTGGGAACCACCTGTTCCAACTCGAGTTGGAAAGAAAAAGAAGAAGGGTCCAGATTCAACTACTAAGCTTCCAGCTGTATTCCCAACAACTAGATGCAAATTAAAGCTTCTCAAGAACGAAAGAATTAAAGATTATTTGCTTTTGGAGGAAGAGTTTGTTCAAAACCAGGAAAGATTGAAACCACAAGAAGAAAAGAATCAAGAAGAACGTGGAAAGATTGATGACTTGAGAGGATCTCCAATGAATGTCGGGACCTTGGAAGAAATCATTGATGACGACCACGCAATTATTTCTACAAACCAAGGACCTGAGTATTATGTCAGTATCATGTCATTTGTAGACAAGGATTTGTTGGAACCAGGAAGTTCTGTACTGTTACACCATAAAACACTTGCTATTGTTGGGGTCTTGCAGGATGATGTCGACCCTATGGTTTCTGTTATGAAATTGGAAAAGGCTCCTACAGAATCATATGCCGATGTTGGTGGTTTGGAAGCTCAAGTTCAAGAAATTAAGGAGGCAGTAGAGTTGCCCCTTACCCATCCTGAATTATACGAAGAAATGGGTATCAAAGCGCCAAAGGGTGTAATTTTGTATGGTGCCCCTGGAACAGGTACTGATTATTTAAATTATAGGAAAAACATTGCTGGCAAAAGCTGTTGCTAACCAGACTTCAGCTACTTTCTTGCGTATTGTCGGTTCTGAACTTATTCAAAAATATCTTGGTGATGGCCCAAAGTTAGTGCGTGAATTATTTAGAGTTGCAGAAGAAAATGCACCTTCTATTGTATTCATTGATGAAATTGATGCTGTTGGATCGAAGCGTTATGATTCCACATCTGGAGGCGAAAGGGAAATTCAAAGAACCATGTTGGAACTGCTAAATCAGCTTGATGGTTTCGATTCCAGAGGGGATGTTAAAGTTATCATGGCCACAAATCGTATTGATTCGTTGGACCCTGCTTTGATTCGTCCAGGCAGAATTGACAGAAAGATTGAATTCCCACTTCCAGATGTAAAAACAAAGCGAAGAATCTTTAATATTCATACAAGTAGAATGACGCTTGGTGACGATGTCGATTTAGAAGAATTTGTAATGGCAAAGGATGACTTGTCTGGTGCCGATATTAAGGTAACATCCCCTAATGAAAGGCTGTATGTACTGAAGCAGGTTTGCTTGCTTTGCGAGAAAGAAGAATGAAAGTTTTGGCAGATGATTTCAGAAAAGCCAAGGAAAAGGTATTATACCGCAAAAACGAAGGAACTCCAGAAGGTTTATATCTATAGCTTTGCAATAAAACTATTCGTTTTCTTTATAAAATTTGATTAATACAGCTAAGGCGGAGGGCGACGAATAGAGATTGATGATTTTGGAGATTCAAGTATACTTTCATCATCTGCCACATAATTCCCTAATGTAAATTCTAAGCTTACCATGGCTATCCAATTTAGTCAACACACCATAATGCGTGGGTTGTATTACATCGATATTATAGTTCAGCTGTCCCTCAACAACAGGCTCAGGCTCATAATACCCACGCCAGTTGCTATCGTATATTTCATCGACACTAGGCCGATTATTCCCAGCAACGGACATGTTTGGTGTTGAATTAAGTGATCCAGAATCATAATGCGCAGCTGTTCGTTTAACAAACGGATGGAAACTTTCTTTCTGCAATGTACCAAATGTAGTATCAGCAAGTCTATTTTGAAATTTATCTGATGAAGTCAGGTATATTTTTCTGAATATGAATATTCCAATTGCAGCTAGAGCAACGGCTGAAACACCAAGTATTATTCCAAGTTTAAGATCAAAAGGTAACGAAGAGTTGTTTTGGTCCACCATCGTATTGTTTTGTTGAGCAGTCGGGGAGCCTGGATATTGTAGGGTAGCAAGGTCATTCAAGGTTGTGAATGGATTAGAATAAGAAATGGCGGTTGTAATAATTGGGATATTCTGAATGGTCGAAAAATCAACTGTATTTATAATATTATTAGTTGTCACTGGGTTTATGTTGTTTGTTGTAACAATTAAATTTGTGGGGGCGATTGGACTTGATTGTGTGGATTGAATCAAAATACGTGTAGTCACTTGAATTGACGTCTGTAATACCACTTGCCCCGTTGTTGACACTGGGTTTGGATTGGTGATGGCAGTTGTCATCCAGATTGTTTTATCAAAAGTGCGTACGTGTTTCTTTGTTTATACAACACCAGAACCACCAAAAAGGAACATAAGAATAATTTATTTCTTTCGATTCATTATAGGCGGCATATCTAGAGTTTTTGTCCTTGCTTCTTGGTCATCTTTCTCTGGATAAGTAGCAAGTGACGATTCAGCTTGTTGCTGTTCATTTTTTCTGATAAATAGAGGTATTTCAGCCTTTTCTGATTCGTCTAGTAATGGTATTTCTGCATTTTCTTGTGGTTCAGGCGAACACGAGTTGTATAGTGATATATCGCCAGTTTGGTTGTAGTATTTATGTGTTTGATCCACACCTTTCCAATTATAAGCCGGGTTGTGCAGAGTGTGGTGAGCACCTGCAAACACTGAAGGGAAAGTAAAGGAAGATCTTGGAGTGACTAAATTATCAGGTGGAGCGAAATTTGCAGAATTTGGAGAACTATTGGAAGCCTGGGGTCCAAAATTACCTTTTCCAGGTCCAGGAGCAGAACTTGAAGGCGCATTTGCCAAGTAATTTGGCGATAAATTACCTCCAGAGGGTGCATAAGGACCTGATTTTACATATCCAGCATAACTGCCCGTGGAAGCTAGTGGGGCGCTGCTTATCAAATCATTACCAGTTGGACGGGGAGATACTGATGAATTTGAAGTGTAGTCATACGAGGGCCGTAAAGAGCCATCCGCATAAACATTTCGATATTGGTATTTACCATAATCAAACATGGTCTGAGGAATAGTAGAACTATATGCATTTGGAGAAGGCGCATATTCAACCGATGGTCTAGGTGTGCTATCAGCAGAGAAATACGACCCATTTTCTCTGGCAGTGGAAGGGAAAGCGTCTTTAGGTATGGCAGACCTTTTCGGAAATGGTGCTGAATCAAATTCTGAGGTGTCAAGCGAATCATCCAATCTTGACTTGAATTTATCTGAAGCCTAAATTAACGGTATTTTACTCTCAGACTTATAGTTCGGAATGCGAATATCCCCAAAGCAGCCAAAAATATTGCACATGCTCCAATAATTAAACCTAGCCGTATTGTGTCGGCCGTCGCAGAGCTGTTGTCTGTTTCAACAACACTTGTATTGGAAGGAAAGGAAGAAAAGGTCATTGAAACACTAAGAGTATCTGACCCCGTTGAAATTAGACTTTCAGCAAAGGACGAGCTATCCTGTGCTACTGAAGTAATTTGGGTGGTAAATTGCAATAGTGAAGTGGGAAAGGCACTAGTTGGGATAGGAAGTAGGGAAGTCGTCAGTAGATTAGTAGTCAGGGCAGCTGTGAGTAGATTAGTGGTAAGTGCCAGAGTATTAAGATTAGTAGTAATTATATTTGCGGTAGTTAGTACCTCGGTCGTTGTTGGTAGGACTTTGATTGGATTTGTTGTAATTACTATTGCAGTTGTTACTGGCAAAGGCGGTGTCCAAAGTTGTACTGTACTCGGGAGTACATTTACATTTGCTGTGACAGGCAACAGATTTTCTGTAGTAACCTTAGGATTTAGTTCATTTGTCGTTATTTCAATCAACAATTCATTTGTGGTTGGTACTGATGGAGGTGTTGGGGGATTTTGATAGTTATTTGTTGGTAACTGTGGTAATGTTGGTTCTGCAGGTATTATTGGAAGGGTTGGCTGAACTTGAACAGGGGGAGGGGTAGGCTGAACATATTGTACTACAGGATTAGTTGGTGCTGGAGGGATTTGAGGAAGTTGCTGTACAGGTCCGATTTGATTTGTTGGCTGGGCTAGTTATTAAGGATGGTATACTATTTTGCGCTGGTAAAGCGAGAGCAAGAATTAGCATTCGATGTTCAATTAAACCTAACAATGGTGATACAATCAAGATTTTCATGAATGTCTAAAAGTAAAGGCTGAACCTACGCGTCGTTGATGTAAACAAAATGAACACATAATCACTCACTGTATAGCAATATGAAGATTGTAAACAGAGGTGTAATTCACAAGGATCTTTCTTACAATTGATTTTTGAGTGATTTCGGAAAAGAAAATAGCATGATTCCGACCGGCAATTTTATTAAAACTCTGACAGCCCCTTTCTTGATTCACGAAGTACATACAAATCCTTTTTGCTGGATATTGAAAAAGTTTTTCTGTCAGTACTATTCGATCGGATTGGCTCATGGTGTGAAATTCTAGGACTTTGCCATGCAGATATTTCAGAGTAAATAGAACTTCTATTGACCCCATAAGGCTCAATATAATCCTCTGTAGCTGATTCGTCCGTACTTATAGAATTTAGATCCATAAGATCGTTATCTGGAATTTCTCGAGAAAAGTAATGTGTTGACCTTTCAAATATGTCTGACGTTCTGTCGTAATCCAAATAATCACTGTCCGAATTAGACACTTCTTGATTAACTATTGTGTCTTCATATTTCGTCCGTCTCGTGGTAGTGTCGTACCTAGCCAAGTGATTTGCATATTCAAACATTTCAGGCTCACTTATATCTTTAATATGGGATTTCTTTGGTTTCTAATTAACCGTACTATTACCTTTTTACAGCATTTCAAAGTGATGCATAGTATGATTGACAATATAATTAAGCTTCCACCAGCCAATACAGCTATTTTCACCACTGATTTGGACCATATCTCTGCAATAAATACCATGAAGCTTTCATTAGAGGAAGGCTGTGTATTCGGTTCTGGTGTAGAAAGTGCAGTGGGTGCTTGAAGGGTCAGATTGATTGTCGTGGCGAATATATCACTGGTTGTTTTTTCTCCTAAACTGGTTGATCTGGAGGTGACACTAATGACCTTGGTTGAGCTTAAAGACATTACGCATAAAATCAGGGAATCATCTTTTTGGCGCCAGGTCAAACTCCGGTTTCTGAGTTATCATTTCTTCATTTTGAGGGGAAACAATTTCCACGTCAATGTGTCAACCAATTAAGCTGACTTTTGAAAATTAAAATTCTTGATGAATTATTCAAGTGCATACAGATTTTCTTATACCCTATCGAGTAGCAAGGAAAGCACTTCAACGATAAATCCAGTTCCTCAGATTCCTGCTGTCATAACCCATCAGGTCCCTTTGACGACCAGCTACATTACACATCATAATCAAGTTACTATAAATATACCCCAATCACTAAAAAGACCCTCACCCTCGTCAACTCATTCTCAAAATTCATCCCAAACAATTACTACAGATGATCCAGAAAATTCTGACAACCAATCCTATTTTACTCTCAGTTCATTCATAATTTTCATTGTTGTAGTGCTAATCTTGGGTGCGATTGGAATATTTTGGATGAAGCAAAAAGGAAACGTAAACTATTGCTGAAATTAGAAATCCATGAAGGTTTTCAAAAAAAGTTCAAAGATTAAAGTGAATTTGCAAGATAAAAGGAACAGCGTGCTAGAGGAAATTAAGCGGGTTAGCTCAAACTCAAACAATGATATAGAGATGGAGCCTGGATTCCTACACGAGGACAGGAATCATTACACCTTGAGCACTTTTATAATGGAGCATCAGAACAAATCAGAATCCAGATTCCCCACCATGCATCGAGAGTTGTCAAACACGATCGGCCGTTCCAATAGGCAAACAACGGGTGGTTAATGGGTATTTAATTCAATTTTTAATATAATTCCTGAATGTTTTTTAGTATGCGAGTTTATTCAAGAGTCTGGATTACCTCTTCATTTTTCTTTCGCGACCGCGTTAAAGTGTCTGGATGCTTCACTGTCTACTAATAGCCGCATTGGCAATAGCACAGAATGCAAATGAGAATGTAACGAATGTATTACCAGTCGACCACACGGTTAGTACCAGTGCTACAAGGGATTATACTACATTCATTTCAACTGCGAAAACATTTTCACCATATTGCGAAGTTGTACAAGTACCGCAGATTAACCTCCAACAAGTGTCTCTGTCAACTGGAATTGCGTGGTTTACGCTTGCATTCATGAATTCAGACTTGAACGGTAATCCCGCATGGGAATCTTCTGTTCCATTATCCCAAAATGCTTATTTAAACCAAATTACCAACTTGCGAAGTTCTGGTGGAGATGTCATCATTGCTTTTGGTGGCGGAACAGGTATCTTACACATTAATGAAGGTTTCGAATTAGCCCAAGTTACAGCAGATGTCACTTCCTTGCAGGCGAAATATCAATCAGTTATAAACTCTTATGGAATATCGTGGATAGAAATTTACATGACTGGTAACTTACTATCGGATGCCGCAGCAACAGTACGAAGGGCACAGGCAATGCAATTGCTGCAAGTCCAAAATCCCAACCTTCAAATTTCAGTAAGTTTACCTGTCACGATCAATGGGTTTGATCAGCCAGCAATCAACTTTTTGCAAACAAATATTCTCTATGGAGTTCAAATCTCAAGTAAAGCTTTCTAACCTGTAGCAATCAATATGTTGGCACTTGAATTTGGAGATCCAGCTGTTATTGACATCTACAATGCAACAATTTTAGCTGCTGCGACAGTATATAATCAACTGAGCTGGATTGGTCTATCCAATATTCCTGTTGGCATCACGTCATTAATTGGACAGACAAGTATTCCAAATGAAGTATTCTATTTAGGAAATGCTACTTTGTTGTCAAACTATGCCTCCAGACAAAGCTGGATTGGTTTCATGTCTCTTTGGTCGATAAATAGGGATTATGGCAGTGGAAACTCTGTGGGCTCAAGTAACGGTGTAAGTCAAACCGCCTATGATTTTTCGTCCAAATATTATCAATGGTCTCAATTCGGTGGTTCTGTCAATCCTTTACCGTATGTACCTTCTCAGCAATCGGCAAACTCGTTGGTTGTCCCAACTTTGGCCACTATCCCAAAGCCTAATCTTCCAACCAAAGTATTTGCCCCTGTATTAGATGTATCCAATTTCCCAACTTTTGATCCTACAATTGCATTGAATCAAACTGGGGTTACGTGGCTTACGGCTGGATACATAAACGCAGATTCTGCAGGTAACACTGTTTGGGGGTCAAACATACTTCTGTCCCAAAATCTACTAGTAAACTTTTTAAAATCTCTTAGAACAGCTGGTGGAGATATCATCTTTTCGTTTGGTGGCCCGGGAGGTAATTCCAACTATAATTCAGGTTACGAGTTGGCTCAATATTATACAGATGTCCCAACACTCATTACTAGCTACAATACCGTAATTAATCTATACAATGCCCAATGGATTGATTTCAGTTTTACAGCAGCAATGTTGGTAGATACTTACTCAATATCTCGTAGAAGTGCTGCTTTGGCTGCATTAAAAGCTGCAAACCCGTATTTGAGAATATCTTTTACATTCCCAGTGGTGACGAACGGATTAACAGCCCAAGTGATGAATGTACTTTCTTCTGCACAAAGTGCAGGAGTTAATATTGACAGTAGGGTATTCTTAACCTAGTTGTAAACATGCTTACAATGAATTTGAGTCCAAGTTTCAGCGGCTCATTGAGTACGTTTATTATTAGCATTGCCGAATTAGCCCATCAACAATTAGTGACGGCTGGATATCCAAATACCAAAATTGGAATCACTCCAATGATTGGTAAAAATTATGTGATTGATCAAACGTTTTCCACTACAGATGCGGCAAACATTGTTTCTTTTACACAAAACACTGATTGGATATCGTTCTTATCATTCTGGACATTAAATAGAGATGTTAATGTTAACGGAACGCTATTAATGTCATCGCAATCTCGAAACGCTATTTATGCATATTCGAGAATCTTTAACAGCAATACGTTTGTTGCTGGATCTCCTAACCCTATTGCTCCGACACCTACGGCCACGTACAATAATCCGGTGGTGTCTCCAATCCCTTCCTTTTCGCCAAAAATATTTGCTCCTGTATACGATTTGTCTGTTAATAGTCTCAGCTCGAATATTCAAAATGGATATAATCTGTGGTACACCTACGCACCATGGTATACTTTGTCGTACATTTATCCAGAATATATATTGAACCCTCAGTTTAACGCTACTGTAAATCTAATCAGGGCAGCAGGAAATGATATCATATTCTCTTTGGGAGGAGATCGAGGTAAAGCAAAATTAAATGAAAGTTCAGGAATTGGCATTTACTTATTCTGATGTTACTGTTCTAACAAGAAAATATCAAACTTTTGTTACTACATATAAAGTAAATTGGCTAGAAATTGCCCTTCAAGACCCTCAAATGGCAAATATGACTGTTATCAATCGAAGGTTTCAAGCTCTGTCTGCCTTAAAGGCTGCGAACCCTTACCTTAGAATCTCGTTTTCGCTGCCAGTCCTGACGTATGGTATAACACAAAATGGATATCAATTTTTAGGTGCTGCTGTTTCAAATGGCTTTTCTATTGATGGTAAACAATGTTGATTATAGTGCTGGTATTGCAAACAGCAAATTTCCAATCAAATTTGGTTCCAAATGGTGCAACTACAATGGATACCTATGCAATGGCTGCTGCAAATTTGAGTTATGTTCAAATACAATCAATTGGGTTGTCCAATACAAAAATCGGTTTAAGACCAATGATAGGTAACAATGCTGTTTCTGGTCAGGTATTTACCCTGGCGAATGCAGCAAATTTAGTTAGGTTTGCAGCACAAACTTCGTGGATCTCCCTGTTATCATTCTGGTCCATTAATCGAGATAACTCTGTAAACGGGCCCATCTCAATATCTTCACAAATTTCTCAGTCCGATTTTGCCTTTGCAAATGTTTTTGCCAACTATCAAGTTACAACGACTACCACTACAACTACCACTACCACTACAACCACCACTACAACGACCACCACCTCTACGACAACAACCACTACAACTACCACTTCTACAACTACGGAGCAATCAACTGTAACCACAGCACCAGTCGTTACGTCGCTCCCACCACAATCCCGCCCTCCACCTCAAAGTTCGATTTTGAGCATTTCCACAACAAAGGCAAGTAATTCCATCAAAGTGGTTCCATCTCTACTTGGCGTAGTCCTAATATTAGTATCTTTGTAATAAATCACTATAAATATACTTTTAATATGGTTAACGCACATTGACATTTTAATGTACGAGATTAAAATCTGAGTTTTAATCAATCAACAGATGATAAAAAGAGGCTCATATTCAAAATTCTTGACTGAGTCTTGTATTTAGTACATGTATCAAGTATCCAGAACAGCACCAGCTCAAACTCAACTTGCGAATCAATACACCACAGATGTATACTGGGCAGTTCCAGCGTTGGAAAGTTTGATATCTGCCTCAAACAAAGGCACCCAAACTATTTATCAACCATTACCTACATGGCAAACAGCACCAGCATGGACTCCACCTCCACAACCAACTTTTCCAAACCAAAATGTACAACAAAATACCGCGACACAGGATACTCTCCCACTCACCACCGATCAAACACTTCCTTCCGATTCAGCATCGTTAAATTCTCAACCGTCACATCTGACTGCACCAATGCTAGTTGGAATCATAGTTGGAATAGTAGTGGTTGTCATTGGTTTAATTATACTAGTAATGTTCTGTCGAAGAAAGAATATGCTCTATGAGGAATATTCTGGTGCTGATCACAAAAGACTATCAATAACGGACAGGTTAAGCATGATGGTAAAACCAACATATGAAGAAGACCCATTCGATATAGTTCCGCTGCAACCAATGGATAAAGATCCAAAGATCTACGTTCTAAGTTCAACCAGGAGCTCTTCCAAAAAGAGTAGAGTACAATTTGATGAAAGAGAAAGCTCAACTGGCTCCATTTATGGCCCAAAAAAATATCCAAATCAATTTGAAAGTGTATATGATGGCAGGGATTTTGATGGGTACATGTCTAAATACGATACATTCAAACGTGATACCATCAAAAACTCTATTCAGCGGGAACCTCGATTGGTATTGAGTTCAGATATTCCTCAGAGACCTGAAAAATCGACATTACGATACTCTGATTTGCAGTCAGAGTCATATCCGACAATAAAGTCTGTGCCCGTGGAAACTGTTCAAACAATCACCAGAAAGCAAGTCGAATGCAAAGTTGATATTGCGGAATGTCCGTTTAGTGATGATGATGAATTCTTGGAAATCGCTGCACAGAGAAAATCGGAAAATTTGTGCAGTAATTACTTTGACAATCAAAGCGATCAGCAACATTACTCTCAAATATGGTCGACGATTTCTCGGGATTGAATATATTTTGTTCATAGGTTGAAATATTGCTTCCACACATTTTCGCTTACTTTTGGGATTCGGGTTTTATTTGAACTTATTACCGATTACTTTCATTTTTATTATAGTTTTATTGGGTTTGCGGGGTTTTATTTTTGGTCGATGATGTCTTTTTTCATCTTTATTTGTGGTTTCGAACGGTCCTAAAATGGACAGTCGGTGAAATTTATAAAAATAATTTTTCAAGAAAAAATTTATATGAAGTTTGCATTCATACTGATATTATTAGAGGGATTGCTGGCACAAAACAACAGCACACAGGCTACTAATCAACCTGTCCCACCTTCAAATCCATCTGCAGTTGCCCCACCAGTAACGGTTAATCCAGATACCAAACCAACCAACAATCCACCTAACCAGAATACACAGAATGTACCAGCAGTCACAGCAACAGCTGTAGCACCGGTAGTATCTGCAGTAGTTGTTTACGCAACAAATTCATTGGGACAGCCATACACATACACAAATTACCTTACTTACTATCCATCCACAACTGCTACAAACAATGGCACCAGCGTTTCTGAAAATTCAAGCTCTGGAAATAGCACCACCCTAATTATTATCGTCGCATTTGTTGCATTTGGTGTTTTAGCTCTAGCCGGAGTGGTGTTTGGAGTGCGAATGTATGTGAAATCAAAAGACAATGAGCGGGACTTTAACGATATATTTAAGATGGCCAATAATGGGCATAGTTCAACTCCAAGAATCGTTGCAATCGAAAAAGCTGCTAGTTCACCTTCGTTGACTGGCGGAATGATGACTGAAGAAATCTACTTCCCCACAACGGTAGGAGTGAATGGTA
Organism: Boothiomyces sp. JEL0866; assembly: GCA_027604345.1. Taxonomy (NCBI): domain Eukaryota; kingdom Fungi; phylum Chytridiomycota; class Chytridiomycetes; order Rhizophydiales; family Terramycetaceae; genus Boothiomyces; species Boothiomyces sp. JEL0866. The sequence goes on from JADIIZ010000007.1 coordinate 48,261, forward strand.
ATAACGGTACAGTTTATAGAAATAATAGCCAACAGCGTTCACCAATGTATGCAAATGAAGGTTACTATGATGATTATCAAAATTATCAAGCATATGGGGGACAGGAATATGATGCTGCTGCAAATTACTATTACGAACCGCGGTATGTCGCAGTTCCAACAGCACATGTTCCAAATCATAGTGAGGATTCTTTGATTGCCGAACCAAGAATAGTGGACAGCTACCTTAGTGACGATGAAGGAACGAAACCAGGATATCCGACATCGATTTTTGATCAGTATGAACAGCAAAGAAGACAAAGTAATTTCTCTTTAACGTTAGGTGTAGCTCCTCCTCCACTTCCGAATTCAGAATTATAATTTTTTAGGGGTGTATTATTTTCAATATAAAATTTCTTTATTGCAAACTCTTCCATATGTTGATAATATTTTCTCCAGAAACTATTCCTTTGAAGGATGCCAAGGTAGTTAAATTGAGATCGCATTCAATTTCTTTGGCTTTCAACATTTGGGTCTTTTCAAACTCTTCCGCAACCTGTTCTGCATACGAAACAATTGAAGGTGGGATATTCGCCATTTTAGCAACATTCATCCCATAGGATTCTGGACATTTACCGTCCACCAACTTGTACAGGAACACTACCTGTTTGCTGTCTTCATCTACGTGGAAACTCATATATTTTAGCGATACCAAAGGGTTGTTTTCAAACTCATTCGTAAGTGTTCCATAATGAGTACTAAATAATCCTAAACACCCGACATTGATAATCAAATGATAGAGTACCGCATATGCAATTGCGTATCCATCAAATGTTGAGGTTCCACGACCCAATTCATCTAAAATCACCAAGGAGCGAGGAGTGGCATCCTTCAAAATTTTGGATGTTTCTGATAATTCAACCATAAATGTGGATTGACCAGCCATGATATTATCATTGGCTATAGTTAACAAGTATTACCTCCAATTCTAGTGAAAATTCGATCAAATGGAGTCAATCTAAATTTACTAGCCGGTACAAAACATCCCAACTGTGCCATTATTACGGCAATACATGTCTAAATTTAAATCAGAGCTACTTGTCGTAATAGGGTGGATTTACCGCCCATATTCGGTCCAGTTAGAAGGATCATAGTCGAGTTTTCTCCTCCCAAATTTACATCATTTGGGATATAGTCAGAGCCAATGGATTCCATAACACATGGGTGACGCATATCTTCCATTTCCAAAATGCTCACATCGCTCTCGACAAACTCTGGGCGACACACTGGCTCTTGAAGATTCTTGGTACATTGCGTTAAACTAAACAGGCAATCAAGCTGTGCAATATTGTTGATTATTCTCATCCTATATATTAAATAATTTTACCAGTCATTGTAGTTTTGGTCAAACTTTTCATAAACACGCAATTTAATAGTTCTCATGGCGGCTTCACAATGCTCCCTTGCTTCTAACAAGTCATTAATTAAATTTCGAAGGTTCAAAGTATAGTATCGGTTGACATTGCTGGTTTTCGACATTGAGCTCCAGTCGTTAGGTACTTTTTGCTTCAAAGGCACTTCTAGTTGATAAATCTCCTTTCCGATATCTTTAAAAGTTATTTTACAGCCAATTTTCTTTTCGCACTCTTTCTTGTATTGCTCTAATTTTTGTTCAACTTCCCTTACTGTTTGAACCATTTCATCGTAAGCTTCATCATATCCTTGATTTAATTGGATCTTTCCAGTGTCAAATGCCAACTTTTGATCAAAAGATTCTTTAAAATACCGAATTGATTCTTCCAGTACTGAAGGGAAGCTGAAATTCAAGATATTCAAAAGAGCCTTTGATTTAAAGGTATTCTTGTAAGTTTGAAGCTCGTTTAGTATATCTCTAATAGATTCAAAAGCAGTGAGGGCATTGACAAAGTCCTTTACCAAGCAATTACCAGAATGAATTCTAGATATAACTCTTTCCAAGTCTGGTAATTTCTTTAGTGATAATTTCAAGTCATCCAAGTTAAAGATAATTTACCAAGGGACCCTGAAATTTCAGTCAAGTCTTCAATAGCATCCAAACGGTAGTTGATCGATTCAACCGATCTCAAAGGGTAGCATAACCATCTCTTGAATAGTCTTTTACCAAAAGGAGTGACACAATGATTCAAAAGTTTGAAAAGAGTTCCCTTTTCTCCGCCATCGCTGGTATTCTGGAAAATCTCAAGATTAATAAGAGTTTGGCCATCCAGAATTAAGCTGCTGGAAGATCTTACCGGGTCATAAATGTGTACATTTCCTGCTGAAACCAATGATCTGTCTAATTTCAGCTAAAATTAAAAAAAAATACGGTTCTAAGGTATGATAGCAGACCTCCAAATGATGAGAGAGCGAGTGGTTCTTGGCTTATTTTTTGAATCGCTTCAGGCCAGCATTCTAAATTAATTTAAAAATACTGAATTTCAAATCGTCATTCATATCCACGTCCATATCGTTTTCTCCATTAAAATAGATCCCTCTATTTAATTCATCCGTGGTGATTTCAGCATTCCAGAATTCAGATTGTTTTGTTAAAAAGTTGTAGAGGGGGTTATCCAGATTGTTTCTCAAAATCTTCATACTTTCTTTTGATATTCCACCCTTTGATTAGTGAATGAAAACCTTTTCTAACACCAACTCTTTAGGCTTGATTTGAGTAATCAGAGTCTCGAACTGGGTGCGATTCAAGTCATCTTGGAAATAGGACACATTGAACTCGGAAGTAGCTGTATCCACAAAAGAAATACCAAAAGAAGGTGGCAAGCTTGGATTTGGTTGTTCTTCTTTGATTGCCATGCAGAAAGTGCTCATATCAGTAGTTAGTAAGCCTCCATCCACAATTGTGCCCAAAGTCAAGACTGACGTCAACTCCCTTCTGATAATTTTGTCTTCTTTTTTGGATGGCGTTTCCTTATCACGGATAGATTTCCCAATGGCATTCTCCATTTGTTCTACTTTTGCAACTTTATATCCTTTAGCAATGAATTGGGATGCCCAATGGTGGAAACTGCTTTCTGGAACTCCGACCATACGCATATTAACTCGGTCTGTCAACTTCAAGTCAAATTGTTGATGCCCAACATCTGCATCATTTTCGTAAAGCTCAAAGAATTTTCCTTTCTTAAAGAAAACGACAGTGTCCCAATGCTTACACTTGATTTCCCAGAATTGTTTTTCAAAAGGTGTAAAGGAATTCCAAGCACTTTTTGGCACATACAGCGTTCGCGGATCATATTCAGGATCACCCACTGGCCTTTTGTTTTCATCCCTGACATCCAACAACCACGAATATCTTTCTTCGTTCTTTTCTTTAAACTTTTCAGTCCTGGTGGCCGTTTTGAGTTTCGACGGGGTGCTGTCAATCTTGCGAGGAGTGACTAGATTTAACAATCAAATACATTTTGGGGTTGATGGGGAAGGTGTCATCTTGAAGCTTTGCAAGTCAATCTTTGGTGTTGCATTGACCGGCTTGCATTCGGGATCTTCCATCTCTATCGTTAAATGCATTCACCTTCATCATCGCTGATTACATTGTTGCGCTTTTGTTTCTTTGCTGGTTTTCCAATCTCTACTTCTTGCAGTTTCTGTTTCACAGTCTCGTGAAGGCTTTCAGTTTCTACATTACTCTTGCGATCAGTCAATACATTATGAGTTTTTGGATGCGTTGGAGTCTTTGGCGTTTTGGGAGAAAAGAAATCGGTTAGGGCCGTTTGTTTCTTTTGGTTTGGAGTGCTCTTTTGAGATTTCATGTGGAGGTGCAAGTTTTTCTGGACAAGGCAAATTCGGACAGTGCATTAACCAACTGCAGATGAGGCCAATTCTATAACTGCAAATGCGGGTATTTAATTAATGCAATTTGGAATGTGCAAAGTTGCTGATCATTCACTTTCATTTGTTCACTGCTCCAAAGCATACTCATCTCATTTAATGAATATCAAATTCAGCAGAAGCAATTTCTGTCGGCCATAAGGACCCGTTCGTTGTTGTTCGTATTTACACCGAAAATAGTTTCATATTCAAGATCAATGTTTCAGAAAATACCAATAGAATTAGGTCTGATTACACAGCATTTGAAGCTTGCTGACTACTACGAGTTATACAAAGCGTTAAAAGATATACCTTTTCGGCCAGCACTCACTTTTCAAGCGTACAAAGAGTCATGTCAGCATGTCAAAGTTCCGACATTTACGCTCTCTCTAGAATACTTGAACGATGAATCGTTTGCGTTTATAGTGTATAATCAGCATATGGAGATGTTTGATAAGACGATATCGTCCAATAGTATTGCAATGGAAACTAGGCTGCAGGTCCTCACAACATGTATTAACCACAAATTGAAATTTAACCCATACATAGCAGTGAAGCTACTGGTATCGCTGAATCCACTATATTTTGACCAATTTAACAAAATGTCAGAATTATTTCTTCGGTGCATAGAGTTTAGTTGTGTAGAGAGCGTAAAGTATCTATTGCACGCTTACAATTTGGATCCATCGATGGTGTACAACCATCCAATTAAATGCGCATCAAACTATGCAAATGCTGAAATAGTGAAGGTGCTGTTAAGCGATGTCCGGGTTGACCCTTCAGTGGATTCGAACTATGCAATAAGGGCAGCATGTCAAAAAGGAAATTTTAATGTATTTAGAGTATTACTGCAACACCCAACAGTAGATCCAACCACGAATAATAACTATTGTATGTTTAGTGCAGCGATTGGCGGGCATTTGGAAATAGTTAAAATGTTACTTCAAGATCCTCGGGTCAATCCTACGGCAAACAAAAACATCGCTATTCGAGCTGCATGCCAAAATGGGCACTTTGAAATTGTGCAAATGTTATTGCAAGACGGAAGATGTGATCCCAGCGATAGTGATAACGCAGCAATTAGATACGCATGCATAAAAGGATATACAAAAATTGTTGCATTGCTTCTGTTAGATCCCAGAGTAGACCCGTCAGTTGAACTTAATTCATGTATATCCTATGTTGCTGAATATGGGTATCAAGAAATTTTTCAGCTGCTGATTAAAGATGAAAGAGTAGATCCATCCGATTGTAATAACAAGGCACTAATTCTTTCCGCCCAAAGTGGAAATATTGAAATATTGAAAATCTTGCTTGAAGACCCACGTTGTGACCCTAGTGCCAATAAAAATGAAGCACTACGTAAAGCATGTTCAAATGGAAAAGAAAAGGCGGTCCAGTTACTACTTAGGGATCCCCGGGTAGATCCATCAGATAATCACAGTGCTTGTCTGCGGAGTGCAGTTAAATACGGACATTTGTCAACCGTTCAACTACTATTGCACGATGGCAGGGTAGAGCCTGCGGCTTGCAACAACGATGCTATTAAATTGGCATGCAATTTTAGCCATTATAGCATTGTAAAAGAGCTTATAAAGTATGAATCAGTAGACCCATCTACTGGTGGTAACCTGTGTGTATACGCGGCATGCATACAAGCAAGTGCTCATATACTAAAATTGCTGTTACAAGATGACAGAGTAGATCCATCAACTAGCAGCAATCGCTGTTTCATTGACGCAGCCAACAGAGGAAATGTAGAAATAGTTAAAATACTACTGAGTGATGAAAGAGTTGATCCGTGCCAAGAGAATCTTGCTCTACAAAATTGTTGTAAAGGAGGAAACTTGTCTATCCTAAACGAGCTGTTGCAGGACTTTAGATTTGACCCGTCTGTTGATAGTAACATTGCACTGCAACTTGCCTGTAAGAACGGTCATTACTCTATCGTTTCTCGACTGCTGCTGGACCCGAGAATAGATCCATCTTTCCCAAGCAATATTCCCTTGATATATGCATGCGAGTGTGAATCGTACTTGAAGTATTCAGACAATTACATTCGAATTGTTGCGCTTCTACTTCAAGATGAAAGGATAGAACCAAGTGATTGTGATAATCAGGCATTGAAAGCAGCCATACAAGCAAACGCCCATGAAATAGTTGTGCTGTTAGTAAATCATCCCAAAATCAATTTAACAGGCTTGGAAATGAATCAAATACCAACCGACTACTTTTATTTACTACAATCTAAAATAAAGAATTAATTCCGTTTGAAAATCTCCAAACCATTTTTAACAAACTCTGGTAAATCCTGGGTGTTTCGCTGTGGTTTGTAGACAAAATCTCCCGGATCCGCAACAAGTCCGTTTTCTATTTGTGCGATTCTTTCCAGTATAAGTTTTTCGAGGCTTGGCTTTTCTTGATCCATTTCAAAATGAAGACATTTCAGCTCAATCTTACAATTGAAAGGTTCTACTACAAACAAGTTCTGACAGCGATATTATCCAGCATATTATTTCATCGGAATTTTACAAATACTATGCCGTCCGAACAGCATATTGAATCGCTGGACACCTACTATGTTGCGCATCACGAACTGCAGGCTCAGAATGTAGTCAAAGACAAACTGGATTCTTTTGTATTGCTAGAAAATCAAAAGCAAGTCATCATACTCTCGTTTTTTGAGAAAAAGAAAAAGAACTGGTTTCAAAAGGAAGAAGAATGCTGGGAAGAATGGAATCTTACTTTTAATATCACCCGAGCAAAGACAGAGAAAGAACAGATCGAAGCGAAAACGCAAACAATTGTAGATTTGGAAAAGAGCTTGATGTATATTTCTGTTGAATGCGGAAAAAATATCGAACATGTTCCGCCAATTGTAAATTCCGATCCATTTCCTTTTAATATCACCGAGAATCAAGTAACAGAAAATTATTGGACTACCATGCTCTCATTTGTACCAAAATAGTTGTAAATAAAAATAATGGCTGAATGGTCACGAAAAATTATGCATGTCACAAGTTTACAATTGAAAATAAGCTCCTTTTCGCACATCAGCGATATTACAAGAATATCAGGCGGAAATCAAAGCAGCGCTATTCGGATTTGAATGAAAATATTATTCCCAAACAAACGATAAAACTTAACATGTCCAAAAATTGGGGGTTGTATCTGGTGTTATATTTATTGATTTGAAGAGCATGTATTGGAATTATCCAGTTTGTTGGATAATGCTGTAGAAATATTTGAAAAGCAATTAGAATTTTCGACAAACTTAACAAGATATTCAGCACAAGCTTGCATTATTTGCACAGTAAATAATTCAAGTTTTGCTGTGATTTGTTGGTGTCCTTGAATATCTCTTGTATCCAATTCCAGCCTAGATCTCATTTGCGTGTACATTTCTGTAGATCGATTGCCACAATCTTGCTGCTGAAAATATTCAGAACTGCTTGCAATGCCATTCAATTTGCCTCAAAGATAGGAATGCGCTTCCTCAGAGTATCAATAAGAGTTTAGCAACGGCAGATTTCTTTACTTGAAGATCATAATCCATATCTAACGGCAATTTAATTATAATCCTATTACTTGCAATCGATCCCAATTCTCTCACTCTGAAATTGGAGATAATTCGCTAAAGGTGGAAAATCCCTTGGGAAAAGTCCTTGAAAAAAAAGGAAAGAGAAAATCAACAGCAAATAAAAAAGCCCCGCTCTTTTTGCTCAATATTCAGCCGGTAAATACTAGTTGCATTGCAGATTATTCATCAAAGTATCTGCAGATCAGAGTATAGGAAAAGCAACTCTTGCTGGATTCCAAAACAAAAGTTTTGCTAATGATTATGAAACTTTGATATCTGAAGGAATTCAAAGTGCCCGGCCACAATATAATCTTTTTTTCTTATTTGGCATTCGCTTTTCGATTAAAGGTGCTCCTTCTTTTTTCCAAACTCTATGGAATTTTTTTCAATTGACAAGCCGCAAACAGATGTGGCGCGGCTCTCAAATGATGAGCAATTCTAAATTGGCAACAAGACAGAAACTCTACTAAAACATGTAATATTTGACCAGCAAACTGGGATTTATGTTTACCGTAATAAATAGCAAAAGTGAGAACAGCCAAGGACAGTTTGCTTTGCTAGAGCTTTTACGTTTATCTGCCATGTTTCACAATGATATTCAGGGATCTAAGCGCAAACAGGGGGTAAAGGCAAAGAATTTTGTCGTAAAGCACTTCAACGTTGCAAAGACCTCCAACTAGGACAGGCAGAACATTCTTTATATAATTTACTAATTATTTCCATGGTCTCTGAGCCACAAATTAGTCTCTCTTGGAGGCTAGACCAACGCGAAACTGAAGTGGCTTGAAACTAAATTCGTGTTGATGTGGCTTTTTCTTGCTCGACTTTTCCCAAAAAACCAGAAACAAAGGCATTCTCTTATTGTAAAATGGTAAAATCAAAAAGAGGAAACTATCAAGTAAGGCTGGAAATGATTAACAGTAGTTCTTGCAACCCGAAAGTCCTATTCAGGGAGTATATACTCTGATTATGAGACAAAACCCAGTTCATGCTAGAGTCTCTTCTATCACCGACAAAATCGGTATAATAGCTCTCTAACTGTAGGCGATAAGAAACCTCTAGACCCTGCGACCATAGGTTGATCCTATATTAACAATAGTCGAGTTGAAAATTCACGACGAGCAAGACTCAAATATTGATCCATCAAGATTCCTTTACAATCCTTTCCTATTCGCCTATGCTACCTTGGTAGATCATCAAACCTATGAAGAACTATCCTTCCTTTCAGACGGAACCACTCGTATTCTCACCGGATCAATTGCTTCATGTTTGTATCATCTTAAGGACCCAGAAAAGGATAACTCTTTTGGCTCTTTCTTTGTTTTCCCAGATATTTCCATCAGACAAGAAGGCACTTTTAGATTGAAAATTGCCCTGTATAAAATTTCCGGTGGTAACGAAGACCCAAGTTCCAATCCTAGCAAAGTCCTGCAAAAAGCAAGTATCTTTACTGATCCATTTGAAGTTTACTCTTCAAAGAGTAAGGATTCTGCTAACATAGGTTTCCCAGCTCAACTTTCTTCAACTCTCTTGTCAAGATCTTTTGCAGAACAAGGATTAAAATTAAGATTACGTAAACCATCAAGGTAAATATTACTAATTCTAGAATTGGCGGAAAGAAAGATTCTGATAGTTCAGATGAAGAATCATTATCCAGCAAAGGAGTAAAGAAACCAAAGAAAGCAGCAAAACCTGCAGAAGAAACACCAAAATCCAGGCCTCCTTCTGCTGCTTCCTCCGAGTTCACATCATCTAATCATTATCCTCCTTCCCGTCCTCCAATGTACAATCATTATCCACCATCTACCCCTTACAGCGGCACACCAACCCAACCAGGTACTCCACACTATCCTTCATATCCATCCTATCCTGGTTATCCACCATATCCATATGATTATCCAGCTCGCCCTGGTCAACCTTATCCTGCGACTGGTAGAGCTGCGGAACCTTATCCAAAAGAGTATCCAGCAAGTGCTAGAGCTCCTGAGCCATATTCAAAGGAGTACTCACCTTCTACTCGTCCTCAAGACTCTTACTCTAAAGAATTTCCTAGCAGAGGTGCCGAATCTCCGTATCAACCTCCTAGTAGAGAATATGCTCCACCGCCTAGACCGCAGGAACCTCCAAGCCCGTTAACTCATGAAAAGGAGAAGGTGAAATCCGAATTTCCATTCCCAAAAGAAGAAGCAAATGTTCCTTCACCTACTACCAGAACCACTCCAAATAGTTACACTCCAGAACAACGTGAATTCCAGAACTATGATTTACCAAAGATTTCCTCAAATGCAGATCACTTCCCACCAGAAGATTCACAATACTGGGATCCAGAAAGTCAGGCAAACAAGAGACCAAGACTCGATTCAAGACCAAGAGATGCTCCTTCTGAATCCAACAAGTTGCCAGAAATTCAACCGTCTGCTCGCCCGCTAGGCTCACGATACTTGCCAAGGCCTTTGGAACCTCCATCTGCACAGCCTCCAGCAAAGAACGGAACTAATCGCCCAAGCCCAACAGGTGGTCCACCAGCTCCATCTCCTACACAATATGGCTCATATTATCCTCCTCCTCCTCCAGGGGCATATGGCTACTATCCATATCCTCCTCCACCACCAGGTTCAGCACCATATGCAGCACCTCCTTATCCATATCCACCACATCATGCTCCTAGTCCAAATGTGAAACCTGGCGCCGCAGACTATTACAAATATCCACCATATCCTGCTGGACCACCACCAAACTACCGTCCAAGACCACCAACTTCAGCAGAAGCACCATATAATCCAGATTATCCTAGACCTCCGTATGGTGGATATAACTACTCTCTTCCTCCTCCTGGATATCCACCATATCCTGGATATCCTCCTGCTCCAGCAGGATATTCTAGCCCTTATCCAAGACCAGGGTCAAATCCAAGAGCCCCTCCTGCATCAAAAGAAGAAGAATCTGCAGTTTGGCCTTCACCTAAAGATGGAAATCAATAAATAATTTTTTGAACTTTTTTTCGGGAGTTTTAAATACATGGCAAAAGTTACACTTGACAAACGCTTGTCCAAACCAGTGGAAACCCCATTTCAAACAAAAGTGTACACACTCTGTAAACAAGTATAAGGATTTAATATAGATCCCGCTGGGAAGGTTTACCACATATGGGGAAATCGCCAGAGCGCTGAAAACTTCTCCACTTGCAGTTGGCCAAGCACTCAAAAGAAATCCTCATTCATCCGTTCCTTGTCACAGAGTTATTACTTCTAAATACACAGCACATGGGTTCTTTGGATCAATGAACAACGAACGCAAAATACAGAAATTGACCAACGAAGGTTTAGCTTTTGATGGAGAGTTACTACAACAAAATTGCTGGGATAAGATTGTAAAGTTTTAGGTTTAGCGGCAGAATAAATTTGTATTCTAGTTTTTATTAAACTACACTATTTGAATGGGTTATGAGGAGAATCAGCAGCCATTGATAACCGATTTCTAGGTGGTTTTGGAGGAGGTTTATCTTGACTAGCATCGTTATTTTTGCTGCTATTTTTCTGCAATGTAGATGAATTTCCTCCGTGCTCCTCCTTTTTAACGGAATTATCGATTACCCATGGATCATTCCCTGAACTTGCCTATCGTTAGATGAATTACTTTCCTTTTTCGTTGCATTACTGTTATCTGAAGAAAGATTCTCAAATTGCTTGGCCAGAGCGCTGACTTTACTTTCCCGTTTTGGAATTTCATTTGATATTGATATTCTGGACTGAGACTTTGAAAATTCCGTCTGTGAATTTCTCGATTCGGGAACAAATTGCTTTGAACCAAACAAATCTTCCTCGCTATCAGTTTTTCTTGCATTGTTGATTGGTTGTTGATTACTTTGAAAACTTTGTGATATTCGGTGATTATTTGATAAGGGTAAGGCAAAGTTGGACTGCGAAATCGGGAAATTACCTGAATTTGGAGAAGGATTGCCTATCGAAATATTGGAGGTGGGTCTGGAGTGAGTTGGAACTTGAGACTTTCCAGTTATGTTTGTATCTGACATCAGCATTTGATTTTGAACGTAAGGTTGAGACTGGCTGGGCTGTCGTGATAAAGTGTCTACTTTGTATTTTGCGCCGCCATTCTGAGAATGATTCCCACTCATAGAAGTTTGAGACTGACTTTGTCTGGCACTGTTAAAATAGTCTCCTCCAGATTGGTTACCAACTGAATAATTATTTGGCGCAAAATTCACTCCAGACAACCTTTGATTAGAATTCTGCGAGGTTATTCCTGGATGTTGAATGGAGTTTTGTGCAGGAACGTTGTTTGAAACAGAGACCATCTGTTGCGGCATCATTGAAAGATTTGGATTGGTGAATTGTTGATTCGGAATAAATTGGTTTCCAAGTGGATTAAAGGATTGACTGCCACTACCTTGATACACCACGGGCTGGCTACCGATTGAATTTGGTATCATTGGATTACTTAGTGATAAGGAAGAGCTATTAAATTGAAAACCACTTATGCGCTTTGGATTACTCGCAAAATTTCCTTCCATAGTGTGAAAATTGTTTGGATTTTGTTGGAAGGGCTGCTGGTTTGCTAACGGCGGTTTCATTGAATTTTGGATGCCTGTGAAATTGTCAAGATTGATTAAAGGCTCAAGTTCCGGTATAGCTAGCTCTGTTTTTGAGGTTCTGTGTGCAATATTACCAGCGCGAAAGTGTTCATATAGATTTACATTCATTGCTGAATTGCTGCTTACTATATTCTGTGATCCGGCATTACTTGTAAAGTTTGTCGACGGCTGTTTCGACATTGGCTTCGTAAAGTTCATTGAATTTGAATTTGATATGGACTGAAAATCTAACAAGTTCGGATTCAAAGAAAGAGAGCCCAAATTTTCGGCAGACGTATTAAATGCAGTTCCATCAAATAAATCATCAAAATTGGAAGTTATGTTGGTATTTGAAGGCATCTTGTCGATTGAAGGAGATTTCACAGGCCGTCCCCGCCTCATTGGTTCTACTTTTACGTTTTGTAGTGGACTATCATCAGTTGGTTTGGATATTTCCCTGAATATGCTAGTGTCTTTGACTTCTTTGACGTCGGCAGTCAAATTAAGCGGCTTTGGTTTCTAAAGTTATTTCGAGAATACAATTGGTAGATTATATGGCATGTGCCGTATGCCGCACAGTCTGTCGAATACTTGATAAATATCAGGCCTCCTTTCAGGATCAACTTCAAGCATCATTTTAACCAGAGATTTCAAATCATCAGAGTAAATTGGTAGTGTTGGGATAATATACCTCCCATTAAGTATTGCCATTTTCCCAGTTTCTTCAAAGGGGGTGGTCTTTGTTAATAATACATACATAATACATGACCTTGTATAGAAGAACTCCCAATGCCCAAATATCTACCTTTTCGCTCAGCCCTTTCTTTTGATACAGATCACACATTTCAGGAGCCCTATACTGTAGAGTTGTGAATTCTATGTTAAAATCTGGTACTTGAAATCTCTTCCTCAATCTTTCGTATCTCATTTATTGATATGTTGATATTCGCTGGAACAATTTTAGTCGTGCAGGAACCGAAATCACATAATTTATAGTTTTGAGTGGATGATAGCAAGACATTTTCAATTTTCAAATCACGATGGATGATTGGTGGGTTATGCGAATGCATGTAAGCAACCGCTTCGCATATCTGAGTAAATATAATTAAAATTTCGGTTTCGCTTGGTCTGTTCTCCAGTCGAGAATTCAAGTAATCCACTAAATGTCCGCCTCACTTAGAAATACAATACCTTGACAATGTTCCATCAGTATATACAATTCGTAACCGTCCTGGCCAAACAATGGCTGATAACTGTAATCCAGAAACTGAACAATCGATTCGTGGCCACTTAATTTTCGCTACATTACGGAATGAAATACGTGTGTTTCTGCTTCATTTATCAATTGAAGAAGCGCAGTTTTATCTGGGCATGATATCCGTTTTAATACTAGTCTTGTATCTCCTGAAAATACTGTATAAACATGCGCAAATCCGCCTAGGTTAACTGACTTGACCTTCTGCAATGTATTTTTCAATACGCACTTGATTATTATTTACATTTATTATGGTTCCTGGTGGAATTGTCCCTGGAGGATATGGTTCGAATAGTTCTTGTTCTTGGTTTGCCGCCATCCGAGATTTCGTCTCTGCAGTAAAATTGTTTCACATGAATGATAATAAGCATTGAAATATCTCAGAGATAGCAAAATTATATGGAGTTTTATTCTTGTTCTGTAGGGTTAGCCAAACCCAGGAACATTAGTCGTTCATCTACAGCATATTTGTTTTTCTTTAATCCAACAAGGTTGCCATTTTTAAGCATCAGATCATCTTCAGGTTGGAAAATTAACTTTTGGGTAACAGGTTCTATCGCAGTAAATTGAAAGTCGTGTTTCAAAATGCTCTCTGCAAAACTGAATATGCCAGATGTCATGTAGAGCGCAGAGCATATGTCTTCTTTGGAATAGTGGGGGAATTGGCGTCCCAAGGCTTTAATACCTTTAACATAGTCAATTTCTTGAAGTAACTCCTTATCAGTGAGCGGTGCAGACTGTACTTGTGTGATATCAAATGCAAAATAGCGATCGTTATTTGCAACACTGGTGTTAGAAGTAATTAACCTTTCCTTTTCACTAGAGTCTTGTTCATCAACATCTGAAAATATCACTTCAGATGGGTCGCCTTCTGATACTTTTCCTTCATCATCTGTGAAATCAATTCTTTGTTAGTTTCAAGTTACAGGTCGCTGAGATTATGCTCATGATCCTTTGCTAATAATTTTTTAAGGTCAATTTTCGATGGGCTTCCAGTTTCACTGCCAGAACTGATCCCTATGGTTTTAACAGTCTTGACTGGGCTAAATTGAACATTTTTCTTTGAAACCTTATTCATAACTGCCGGCTTAGTAGCGCTGGTATTGGATTTATTGTGCAATTTCGCATAATAACTGTGTAAATCTCCATAATATTTTGCGAGCTCTTCACTGGTAGCTGTTTCGAAATCAGGAGGTTGAATATTTGGTAATTTCTTTGTAAACGAAGGTTGAAGTTTTTCTGGAGAGGAAGTTGCTGCGCGATTCTCTGTACTACGAATGCTTGTAGTTTTCATTGGAGACCAATGATCAGAATTTGCCTTCCTCGTGCGAGTTGGTGAATCTGGTTTACTACTGATTGAATCTTGCTCCAAATCAAAATCATTTCTCCTATTCTTGGTCGGTTTAAGTTGCGTAGGAGAAGAATTCGACTCTAAATCTGATTCTTGTCCTTCAGCGTCAGAATCGGCTTTTTGTTGTTGTTTGGATACCATATTTTCATTACTTGCACCTCCGATATACTTTTTTGGACTAAACATGTTTAGCAGACCTTCAAAAGTTGGTGTTAATTTCTGCAGACTTCCGACAATTGAATATCCTGGTGCTGGAGTCTCTGGAACTGGCTTTTCTTTTCCGATTGGGCTTATTGTGGTTGTTATATCTCTAACTAGCTTCCTTTTTGCTTTGGGATCTGGTGAGCGACCTTCTGCAGAGGTTAATTCCATGTCAGAACCGCTTTCTAGTTTGCGTTTACTGGAAAGTTCAGGAGAATCTATAGGCGGTTGTTTCCTTTTCTTTGCTGGAGCCATTACTGATTTCTTTTTTCGTGTTGGGAAAACTGGAAATTTCAAACTGGGAGTTTGTATTTCAAATTAGTTAAACTTCAATTTATTCAAAATTTTGCAGTTAATATCTCGACACCATCGTCAGTAACCAAAAGAGTCTCTTCGAATTGAGCAGATCTTTTTCCGTCTCTAGTTACTGCAGTCCAACCATCCGGCCATTGCTCATCTTGCCATACACCTTCTGATATCATAGGTTCAATAGTAAAGCAGTGGCCAGGTTTCATTACACCTACCGCTTTATTTTTAGAATAATGTGGTACATTTGGGGCAGCATGCTACTATTAATATAAATTTACGAACAAAGAGTTAATTCCGTGTCCACAGTAAGTTCTTACCACCGAGAAACCTTCGCTTTCGGCAATATTAGAAATTGTGTTTCCTAAATCTCTATATAAAGTTCCAGGCTTAACAAGTTTAATTGCTTCATCCAAACATCTTTGAGCGTTCTTTACTAATTTGACACCATTCTCATCAACATTGCCCACCAAGTAAGTTTCGTTCAAATCTGAATGGAATCCGTCGTGGTACACAGAAACATCAATGTTACAGATGTCTCCATCTTGCAGTTCATACTGATCTGGAATTCCGTGACAAATGACTTCGTTTACTGATGTACAGCAAGATTTGGGAAAGTTGTAATAGTTTAACGGCGATGGATAGGCATTACGTTCTAAATTAGCATTATTGATACCCATGCAAGCATCGTGAACTACTCTATCAATTTCGTCGGTCGTGGTTCCTACCTTGATCATCTTGGCGCCTTCTTCCAAAACTTCTCTTCCGATTTTACATACAACTCTCATTTTTTCAATTTCTTCTGGAGTCAATACTTGAATTTTTGTGCTTCCGCGCATACTCATTTCACTCTTTGGATATCCTGTTGTTAATAGCAGTAACCTTTTGGGTCAAGAGCGTAATCCGGTTTCAAAATAGAATCTGGGACAAACCTTTTTGGTGAGAGGGGATACACAGGTCTTAGAGATCCAGTATATCGATAATTGGTCCATGGACTGTGCTTTTCTGACGCTACCGGAGTTAATGAGTGAGCAAGTTTGTGAAGGTTCCATGATGATTTAAAACATTCCTGCGAACAAAAATGAGCATCCGGCAATCCCTTTTTAATGCAAGTTGGACAGCGCAATGTTGCTGGCTTGGAACATGTTTGGCAAATGGCAGTCATGTTTAATTTGAAAAAGAAAAAACTTGGTCGCGAATGAATACTACAGCGATTAATTAAATTGAATGAACAAGAGATTTTATTAATAATTAAATCTTTTCTGCTAAAATTGGTGTAGATAGTTTTGGTTCAGCGACAACTGTCTTCTTGGAACTGAGGTATCCAAATAGGCCATATGCACTGACAACACTTGATAGAATAGTTCCAGTTAGTACGGCAGGTCTCAACCCTGCGGTTGATTTAAATAGACATCCAGCTGTGAATGCTGCTGCGACATGGTTCCCGTAATCATTCTTTCCTCTAATGGATTCAAAAATACTGTCAATACATGTATATGCCATTGCTATCATTATTAATCATTTACTCATTATTCCCAAGGAGTTGGCGGCCCACGGACCATATCTGGTGGTTTGATTGAGAATAGAGTTGAATCGGACTTTCAAAAGTGGAACAGGTGCTGTCTGTAAACCTCTAATTGTTCCGTACACACCACCATATGCCAATCCTTCCTATTAGTAATTATCTACCTGCGAAATAAGCTGTTCCGGTTCCGTACCAAATTTTGTCTGCTGTTGAGCGCATAGGTAAAAAGAAGAAGGAGCCCTTTGGTCTATCTTCATCCTTTATTCTAAGCATTGGGTTCTCTTGAATATAAACCATTTCAATTTCATCGCTGGAAGCCATTTTGTTTTATTTTTGCTGCAAAAAAAATTGAGCAAAAATTGACATCAGATCCCTAATGAAAAGAGAGCTCAGTGATGAAGAAGATGATTACATGAATTTCGTAGTTGAAGAGCAGCCAGAAGAATTATCGTACCAAAAGAAGCGAATCAAGCAGTTGAATCAGCAACAGCAAAAAGGGTACAACAAACCAAAGGAATTACAGCGGCGGGAAGACTTGGATGTTGCCTTGTCAACCGAAATATCACCTGAAAATAAAGGCTTTCAAATGCTTCAAAAAATGGGTTACAAAAAAGGACAAGGGTTGGGAACATCCAAAGATGCAATTACTGAACCTATTCAGATACCCCTCAATAACGCAAAGGATAAGTCGGGTATTGGTAATAGAGAGTATAAATTTGAAACTGTTAAAGACAAGAAATTCAAGGAACAAGAATTTAAAGCAGGAACAAAATCTTTTGTGAATAATAAGCAACAAATGTACAAAGAGAAAGTGTATACAGCGGATTTGAAGAAACTGCGGTTGAGCTGCATGACAATGGACGAACAAAATGGAGTGACACATAATGAATATTGGCCTGTAGATTTTCAATCAAAGAAACCCACACGTATCCTGGGACAATACAATACTGAAATACTTGAAGAGGATGAAAAAGAAGTTGAGACAGATTCATTTGAATCAAAGCCGATAGAAGAAAAAGTAGAAATCGTGAATACATACCTGCGAGAAAAATATTTCTATTGCCTGTGGTGTGGTTATGTTTTTAAAGATGAAGCTGATCTGGAAAGGAACTGTCCAGGAGATGAACGAGAAGATCACGATGAATAAATACTGATGTAACTTGATCTATCTTTTACCTGAATAGCTGCCATTTCCTAAAGCATAGAGTATCTTTCTCATCATCTCGCTGCACGGCCGATTTGAGGTATTGTATACATCAATTCACAACTTTTCATACCACTTTTCTCACACTCCCAAGAAAATACTCTGTGCTAGTCCGATATCCAACTTTTTGAAAAATCCGAGTGGATTGGTTCCAGCTAAAAATAAATTTTTCCAAATTTTTCCGCCGCAAAAAAGCGAATTACCCTAATTAAAGCTTCAGCAACTATATATAAAAAATTTCATGCTTATATCTCAATCGGCAATAATATATAATGCATTCTTTATTTAATTCTTTTGTATAATTTTAATTACGTGAGATGCTGTGTTAGATCTACATCCCAAATAGATTGCCAATAAGATGACTAAACCTTATCTCAAAATAAACTGTTGATGATTAATTGGAAAATTTATCAAGTCCATAAGTGCAAAAGATTTTCCCCGAAATTCTAGTCATGGAATACAAATTCAGAGTGAGACAGCATCCTCAAAATGGTAGAGAAGCGGGGATAGCAAAGCCATATACTAAATCTTGTTTGTAGGATACTGTTTAACGAACTAGAAACCCTATTCCAGTCTTTGAAGTAGACTTTAATACTAAGATGACCGCTGAACAAGTAAAGAACATCTTCTAATCCAGTTGAAATCAAAAGTATTTGTCTGCAATCTTGTTTTATTGGGTGAAGAATGTAAAGTAGAACATACATTAGCAGGGAGCGTGTCTGCCTTCAAACAATTTCAGGAGAATATCTTTGGGAAGACTACACGAGAAGGTATTATTCTCAACGACCCAGAAGATGGCTGCCCCAAGATATTCTTTGTATTTAATGATCTATATATTAAAACACCTGGTAGCTATCAGTTTCTATGTACGTTAGTAGAGTTTTCTGAAGCAACTCCAATGTCAACCTCGATATACTCTGACACGTTTAAAATTGACAGTATGATGAAGTATAAAAGAACTGGGATAACAAAAACCTCTCTATTGCAATCTTTTGAACTCCAAGGTTTAAATTTGAGAACCAGAGCTAAAGAACGAAATAATGTAGAAATAAAGAACCGCTAAACAGCTTTTTGATTACTCAATCGCCAACTATATAGATTTCATCTATATGAATATTTAGCATTTGGCGGGATTGAAGGTTTTGTTGGAAAACCAATCCTCTTTGACCTTTTGAAAAAAATTTTCATTCCACCGTTTTTATATTGTTGGAAAAGGTTAGATTGATAACAGTGCAATATGGCAAGACATATAATGAGTTACATTCTGCATATTGTTATATATGTAGATATTTAAGCTTGGGAGTATCTCTATCAAAGCTCTCAATCCTCGAAACTCTGTGCTAATTAGAATCACTGTTTCCCCTGCTGCTTATTCTATATTACGGCGTTTAAAGCCGTATTTGAATATCTTACTGAGGCAACATTTTGGCGGTATGCACTTTGCGGAACGGATAATTTCTTGGAAAAACTTAATCATGGAGTATGTTTTTAGAGTCAGACAGCAGCCCTTGGTAGGAAGAGAAGCAGGACTAGCAAAGCCGTACACTAAGACTTGCCTGTAAAAATGCATATTTAACTCAGAAACCCAATCCCCATCTTTGAAATCGAGTACAGACGTCCAGTAGAAAAAGAAAACGTACTACAAGCCTAATTATAGCTTCAACGTAAATCATTTATATGTAATATAATTCTAGTGGGGGCAGACGAATATCTACAGCATATTCTGGTTGGTAGTGCAGCCGCTTACAAGCGCTATCACGAAAACATATTCGGGAGAACAACAGTTGAAGGATTAGTGCTTACGGATCCTGAAGATGGATGCTCAAAGATTTTCTTTGTCTTTAGTGACTTGTATATCAAAACTCCAGGAGACTATCGTTTTCATTGCCAACTGATTGATTTATCAGACCCAAATGTCTGTATAAGCACTTTACAAACCGATATTTTTACTATTCATAATTTAAATTATTATACAAAGGCTAAAATTCCAGATACAATTCTTACAAAGTCATTTGAGGTGCAGGGGGTAGATATAAAGAACAAGCAGAAATATTTTGTATAATGCTAATAAAACCTAATAGCTAGAAGCACCGGCTATGTGGAAAATCAGTCCCTCTATTACCTGAAGACTGGAAAATGAGACACGAAAAATCTTTGCTCGCTAATGGTGGGCAAAACAGAGGCTAGGGAGAATGTAGTAGTCCGCTGCATAAGTTAAACTTTATTATCTTTCATTTTCTTGTAAATCATAACCACGAATCACCAGACTCTCCATTTAGTTATTTCTTCAACAAAAGTCTAATTAGAAAGTTATAATTACGCAATTAAATATATTAAGTGCTGGTTTCTTAAAAACTTTGCTACGGTGCCATTCTGAATGCTTGGCCATTTCTGAATCCTTCTTAAACTCCATGTTGCACCTTCTACAATAACATGCCGCATCCTTTTCATCTTCAGAAGAACCTGGTTCCTAATATCAACAAAGACATACCTGATTCAGTAAAAGGTCTAGTCGTACAGATTTTAAAACAAACCCAGGAAGAACTTTACCATAAAGATATCTCCAACTTATATCAGCAGAAACATCCACGTCACCAGTAATTGTATATCTACAAGATTTCACTTTATGATCCCCAGCATTCGGTACAGTATTCCCACCAGTAATGGTTACCTATCAGTTACTACAGATTATAGTTCAACTCCTACATCAGCAGTTACTACCTACATTTTGTCATACGATTAATATTTGAAAATGAAATCTAAATTTATACAACCCTAGCCCTAGCATCTTCAAATTTAAAAATATTGAAAAAAAAATTTAGAAAATATCCAAAACAATCTGGTCATTTGGTTCAGCTGCTGTTTCGCTAACAACAGCTGAAGGGAATTACAAAGGTAAATATATCTCGTTGTATGCGCTGATGATCGCTGATGCCGCCCCAGTCATATTCATGATGATGACTAGCTATAGCATTTTTCTGTTTCTGAGCATAGCCTTATTTCTGGAACATTTCTAATTCTTTAGGTTGCTTTGGTTTCTCCCTTTATGATGATGATTTCTCTGCGATGATTACAGAATATGCATGCACCACGCTGCTTACTGATGAAAATGCAATCCATAGAATCAAACCTTTATGAGCTTTGAAATCATCATTCATTGAGTTTATTTAGTTAAAATTTGTTGTACCAGTGTCTGTTCTGGTTTTGATAAATGAGTAAACAAGTCTTGCATTCCATTGCTCCAGCATCCCTTGATTAATCCTTCAATCTTGTCTATGATGTTTACAGAGAACACTGGGTCATCTCTCTGCTCAGGGTCTTCACTTCTGTTGTCATCCTCCTGATAATATGCAAATGGGTCTGGATCTTCGTTATCAGAACCTTCCCAATCGTCTTCAGACTCACCATCAAACTCAAAGACATGATCATCTTTAAGCGAATTTGGTTGAATTTTAGGCTGAGAAAGCGATTTGTATTCCCCTAAAAGTAACCCAATTGCTTTTTGTGGGAAAGTCAAAGTCGAGTATTGTTCAGGATTTGCTTTTGCTCTCGATCTGGTTACCATTTCTAATTAATTTAAAATTACTTGTGTTCGTTACTATCAAATCCCCTTTAACTTTAATGGTACCAAGGCGAGGATCTCCACTTGCAAACAGAATCAGCATTGCATTAACACTAATATTAACTCTAAAGCTACCTTAGTTTGTTCTCGTATACACCGGATATATCATTGAAACATTCACACCAATGCCTAACAAATATTTCTAGTCCGCTACAAGAATTTATCGAAAGACTCGCTAAAAATTCTATCACTGTTTCTGCTCGAGTTTGAATTAAATGGCAGAATATTAAAACCAAAGTTTCAATAAATGCCGGTATCTTTGCTTGCTCCAGTCTATGAATAACTGCAGCCAGTATAGTCGGAATGTATGGCACGATCAAATCGCCACCCTTCTGAATTAATTTAACGATTAAATTTCCTATAAATAATGCACTCGATTCTGATTCATTTGGACCCAACATTTTCCCTATAAATTCCAACAAGTACTCCAAACCATTTCGATTCCCGTTATTCCATTGCACAATTCCGTTGAAATCCCTATTCACAAGAACCTTTAAAGTATCTTGGCCATTTTGCAGCAATGCAGAGTCTTCAACAGTCAACATCATTTGAATTACTTTTGGGAATATATCAATGGTGTAAGCAGTTGGAAGAGGGTCAGGGACATTCTTAATTAATTCAGTCAATAAATCTAACGCAGTCTACATATTAAATTAATTTACGGCCGAGATCGTAGCGTTCTTGTGAACTTGTTCCATATCAATTGCATTTGAAAGTATTGGGAACATTTTGGTTTGAAATGAAATTGACATTTGCTCATTTGCGGATAATTCAGTAAAGAGTTCATGCAGTAATTCTGTTATAAATAAGTCTAGGTTAAACGAAAATACCTTCACAACATTCGTCCAGCAATTTGATAAATATCCCGGTTAGCATTTCCTCGTGCTGAGCTGTAATTTCCTTGTTAATTCCTATTGCCAATGTAAGAGTTTCTAGCAAAAGAATAAGCAAATCATCCTTTAGATGGGGAGCGAGAGAAACCAAACCTTTGATTACATTTGCCTGATGAACAACCCCCACTAGCTTCCTCCCCGAAGAAAGAAATCCTCTAATAGATTTCATTGCAAATACTTTGACCGCAAAGTTGATGTGCGTTAGTACTAATGCATCTACACAGGCGGCCAAGTATTGATTGGTGAGGTTTTCAGGCAAATCTGAAGCAAACTGGGAAGAAAACCATAATGCTCTTCCTTGAAGGAAAGGCAGATCTAAATTAGAAACATTAAACCAGTGCAATTCATATCAGCAACAACAATGTCCGTAAAGATGTAATCCATATTAAGTGAGTGGGCATTTCCAATTAGTTCAGAAGGGAATCGGCCCAACGCAAACAGGCTAGCTTCATTAAGTTTCCACCAATATTTGCTGCCAGCCTGTCTCTGCTCTTTCGAAATAATAAAGTTTTCTGAACACACTTCAAACAGGGCTGTAACGCCTTTCACTTTAAACGCATCAATCAGGTTCTGAATTAAATACTAATATACGATCAAACACTGCTCTACTGCAATTCTAACATTATATACTGCGGCTTCTTCATCATCGTCCTGTACAAATTGATTCATGTCTCTCATCCAATTTGCCTCGGTTTCATTAGTAATTTGCAGGTAAACGAGCAACACTCTGAAGATATCTTTTAGTGATTTTTCAAACAAAGGTTTGACTGCTTTCTTTCTGCATACTTGCTGAATGTAATCAAAGCACGAATATAAAATAGTACTGATGGAGTGAGTTTCACCATCTGAATCTACTTCTTCTGCTAGTTCATTGTTATCATTGATGTAATTCTGTAGATACGAGTTTTTCAATGATGTCGCTTCATTCCATATGATTTCCATAAAAATCATAATATAGTTTGCCATTTGTTTCGGGAAAGCTCGGACAAGCTTCACAACAATTAAAAGAACCTGATTCTTGACTATAACGTCATCAGATTCTTTCAATATTTGGATAAATGTATCTGTCCACACACTTATAAAAGGCACCAAATAATTTGAAACGGAATCGGGATGTTCCTCTTTTACCATGTAAATCATTTCAACAAAATCCTTACATATTGCAACCGCTTTACCTCGTAAGTTAGAAGGATACTACGTCAAGTTATTTTTACATTTCCAGTAAAGATCTTGTACAATTCCGGCAGCAAAACCGGTGCTACTTGAGGAAACGCTTGATCTGAAAGATCATCTCGTACAAAGTTTGTTAAAACAGATAGTGCACCATGACAAGCGTGCAAATCACCCTTCAATAGTTCAACCAAATCCATAAATAGATTTGGCCAATGCTCAGGCCATTCTAAATGCGCAATTTTTGAAACAGTTAATGCAATGTTGCTCCTGATGGCTGAATTGGGTTCGTTCAAATGCGATACCAATTGCTTCTTTAAGTTTTCCTTTTGGGTCGGATCTAATGTAATTACTTGATCTACAGAGTTTTTCAGTGTAACTGCTGCTAATTGCCGTTTCGCTAACTGGTGGTTATTGGAAATCACATAATAGAACAATTCGGTACAAAAATCTAGCATTAAGGATGATAACCTGTCTGATCCTGGAGTTGATTTAATACCATCTGCCCTTGATTCCTAATCTCTTGGTTTTGGGAGAGGCAATTTTCCAACACCTGATCGAGATTATTTGTCATTTCAAAGTTAAAACCCAAGAACAAGAAAAACTTTTTTATTCACTCATTGTTAATTTCCTCAACCAAAACTCTTTTGAATTTCAAACTTTGTTCGAACTTGCAGACGTATTCCATCTTTTCATTGAATACCACACCAGTCCCAATCGTACTCTGAGCGCTTCCAGCATAGATATGATTGCCAATCTTCAATATTGGCTTCCTTGTGTCGATCCCGAGCAACGAGATATTCTCTCCTGAGACTGGTGAATCTAAACTCCCCATATCCAATAGTATATGTGACTCTGGTTAATCTTTATGTTACAGTTTCTACCTGCCATTCATCTTCCTGAGTCATACACGTCAGATACCGTTTACGAAAATGAAATTGTTTAAAAGTTGAGAAATTTTTCACAAAAGCAAAATGGCAGAAGAGCAAAAAAACACTGGGCAAACAGTAAACCCATGGAAAGTACAAGGAGAAATGGTTGACGGTAAATTGCAAGCAATCGATTACAATAAACTGGTTGACCAATTCGGAACCAGACTTATTGACCAGGAAATGTTGAACAGATTGGAGAGACTCACTGGAGTAAGACCTCATGTATTCTTGCGTAGAGGACTATTCTTCTCCCATAGGTACTAGAAATTAATAGCAGAGAGTTCAACAAGATACTAGATTTATACGAAAAAGGAAAACCATTTTATTTGTATACTGGAAGAGGACCTTCCAGCGACAGTATGCATGTTGGGCACATGATTCCGTTCTTGTTTTGCAAGTGGCTACAGGATATTTTTGGAGCCGCATTAGTTATTCAGTTGACAGACGATGAAAAATTCATATTCAACCCAGACTTGAAAATTGAAGATGCCCACAAATTCGCAATCGCAAATGCAAAGGACATAATGTCATTTGGATTCGATCCTAAAAAGACCTTTATTTTCTCTGATTTGGATTATATGAGGTTTGTCAGATTAACAGCAGTGGTCCATTTTACAAGAACGTAATCAAGGTTGCAAAGTCTATTACTACCAACCAATCCAGAGCGACTTTTGGTTTCAACGATAGCGATAACATTGGAAAGTTGCATTTCGTCTCTGTTCAAGCAACACCGTCTTTCTCAAACTCTTTTCCTCATATCTTTGGAAATGCCAACATTCCTTGTCTTGTTCCATGCGCTATTGACCAAGATCCATATTTCAGACTTACTAGAGAGGTTGCTCAAAAGTTGAAGTATCATAAACCCTCATTGATTCATGCAAAGTAAGTCTAAAATACTTTGATGCTTTGAACAGTCTAACAATAGGTTCTTCCCAGCTTTGCAAGGACCAGGAACTAAAATGTCTGCTTCAATTACTACTTCTGCTATCTTTATTAATGACACACCAAATCAAATCAAGAACAAGATCAACAAATATGCATTCAGTGGCGGTCAAGATACTGCCGAGCTACATCGATTACATGGTGGCAACTGTGAAGTTGATGTATCGTTCCAGTATCTCAAATTCTTTTTGGACGACGATGAAGAACTTGCTTTGATTGAAAAACAGTACACGTCGGGTGAAATGAGCACTGGCCAACTAAAGCAAAAATGTATCGCTGTTGTACAAGAATTGGTAAAAGGAATCCAAGAGGTAATTTTAATCTAAGATAGACCCGCGCCAAAGTCACTGATGAATTGGTCAACCAATTCATGAACCCATCGATTCCAAAGGATCCAACTTTGAAACCATGCGTCCCTCAAGTTCAAGAATTGAAAATTGAATAAAGAATTTCAAATCCGTTTTTGTTTACAAGTCACCTGGGAACATTTTTACTATTCCACCCCGAAATGCAAAAAATAGTGAATGAATTAGACATAATAATCAAGCATTTAAATTATATGGAATTCATTCAGCTGAAATTAGCGATTAAAATGGATTTTTCTATACCCCATTTTCTTTTCCAACATTACAAAGCATCATCCGAGTTTATATCGTCAAAAGATCCCTCCGAATACATGGTCCTTCTATCCGAGGATATCAATCAGACCACCTTCTTTTTCTGTCTGGTGAATAGTCACTATTCGCAATTCAAACGCTCGCTGAAATACCCAACGATTGCCAATGAAACTAAATTAGCAGCACTAAAGAAAATTTTGGAACCAAAAATTAAACTGCATCCTTGGATTGCAATCGAATTGATTCAAAACAGTGAAAATATTGAAAGAGTAACTCTAAATCGTGTATTCTTGAAAATAGTGGATAGCGGTTCGAGTTCTGCTGTTTGTCACTTCATAAAATACTTTCCTGTGGATGTAACATTTGATGATAATATGGCTATTAGGATTGCAACCGACCGAGGATATCCTGAAATTGCGAAAATACTTTTGGAAAACCCGCTAGTTAATCCAGGAGTAAATTACAATTGTTGTATCAGAAACGCAGCTAAATATGGGCACTTGGAATTAGTAAAATTGTACTTGAAAGATTCGAGAGTTGACCCGGCAACTATGCACAATGCTGCGGTGATCCTGGCGTCCCAAACTGGTCGTTGTCAAGTTGTAAAAACCCTACTGCAAGACTCTCGAGTAGATCCCTGTGACAGCAACAACTTGGCCCTTCGATTTGCATGTAACAAAGGCCATGGTGGGATTGTGAAGCTTCTGCTAGAAGATGGAAGAGTAGACCCTTCCTTGAACAATGTAGCTATAACAAACACTACATCTTTAAACATACTTGAATTAATACTCAAAGACGGAAGAATAAGGCCCAGTGATTACGACAATTTTCTGATTAAAAATGCCGCTGAAAAGGGTTACCAAGATATTGTGAGATATTTGTTACAGATTCCAGAAGTTGATCCTTCAGCCGACAACGATAAAGCCATTAGATCGGCAGCTCATAATGGACATACTGAAATAGTAGAATTATTGATGAAAGATTCCAGGGTGAATCCTGCTGCACAAAATAATGCTGCTTTAGTTTGGGCTTGCAGGCACGGACACTACGATATAGTCAAAATATTAATTGAAGATGATAGAGTAGACGTTGCTGCAGATGATAATTTACCAATAAGAACTGCAGCCCACGAGGGACATTTACATATATTTAGAATGTTATTAGCAGATAACAGAGTTGATCCATCAGCAAACTTAAATTATGCAATTCGACACGCAATACTTTGCTTTACAGATAGATATGGTCACTATGCAAATAGAGCTAAACCAGATTTTATAGAGATAGTTCGATTATTATTACAGGATCAACGAGTGGATGCTGCAGCGCAAGATAACTTTGCCATCAAAACTGCAGCCAAACTTGGGCACTATGACATTGTAAAATTATTGCTACAAGATAGCAAAGTTGATCCCACTTCAGGGAATAACGAAGCCCTTATGAATGCAATTGATAATGGGCACGAAGCAGTCGTTGAACTATTAAAAAGCGATTCAAGGATACAAGAAATGCTTTAATAAAAACTACATTAATTAAATATTGTATCAGAAATGGTAAGGATCGGCCAGTTCGTAATTGCCTTTTGGTTTCATATCTTTTGGTACTACCCACAGCCATGGGTTATCACCAAGAATTTGCTTTACATTTGTAAGCCAACCTAAATCGTATGGATTGGTTTTTTCTACGCCAAGGTCTTTGTCATCCAAATAAGATAGATTTTCTACAGTTGTACGATTATTAATCAGCAAATCAGTTTGATTATAGCAAAGCATGGATAAAATAGTTGTGGTTGGCACCAAAAATATGAGCATTGAACCCAAAATAATCACCTACGGTCAACATCAAATACTTCAATAAATGTATAGTCATCTTCAGCTCCATGTAATAGGTACATTAGAGCATATCCAAGTAGAACCGTTGATTCTATGCAGAGTAATGTAGCACCGTACACCAATCGAATGAAATGGCCTTGATTATAATACCCTACACAATTGTCTATCCAAATACAATGATGATCGAATCGGTGAATACACCGTCTGCATTTCCTGCAGTGGTGAGCTCTGGATGGTTTATCTGCATCGCAATCCCTGCAGTATTTCGACAACAAATCATCCATAAGTGCATCAGCTAAGGGCGTTTTACATTCCATCTGTTTAACATATCCAGGATTTGTATTTACGCTTTTGAACAAATTTACTACTGTGTAACTAACAGTAAGCACGTAAATAAAGAGGGAAAAAATTGATATCCACTGGTGAAATAATGTACAGTAACTCAGTGCTGGAAGAAGAATGACTTATTAAGGATAATTTACCTCCCAAGTACACCAGCAACACATACATTTCTTTCGTTGCAAAAGAAAAAGGGTGCCGCACCGCAAATCCATGCCATCCAATCCAAGAGCCAATCAATCAATATCCCATTTGTAAGCTGATCGGTGCCCTAATAAAAACTCAAAGCAGTTAGAGTAGCGGCGTCAGTGATAGCAAAGATATTCCATATTGGACTCATATCAAATGCTTCTCCCATTATGTAGGCCATTTGTTTGCTGGATTTAGTGCTATAAGAACACCCCAAAAGAATGAAGATTGTTCAGCTGGATGACTAAAAGTCGCCCGTATAACTCGAATTGAATTTTCAGAAGGTAAGGAAGTGCTCTTGCCTTCGCCTCTATAATTACTGAGTTTAGTAACCAGCCATATCAAAAGCTGCACGAATATCGTATTACTGTGATTTTCTACGAAAATAGAATATTAATTATTTGTATTGCTTTCAAATTTAGGCAAGCTCGCTACATCACTGCGTCAGTTGTCGCAATACACACCTCATTTGACCTGTCAAATGCCCAAATATTTTAACATGTCACATGTTATGTGATGAGTCAGAAGAGATTTCAGATGGAAGATTGAAGAAAAACTTGTCCAAATGCCAGAAATAAATCAAATTGATCAACATTTGCAGAGACTAGCAACGACGCCTGAATATCAATTGTTCTGTCAGCAATATGGCGCAAAATATACACACGACGTTGCCAAGTCATGTTGCTACTTTGACCATAAAGGAAGAGTACAAATGATCGGATACTCGTTGGCTATACGCAATGAACTATCCTCAGAGCAAATAAAAAACCTTGTAGGTCTGCATACAGCGATGGAACGTGTATTTAAGCTAGCGGCAGTGATAAACGAACTGCCCAGAGTAGAGGATAGGATAAAAAGCAGTAAGCTGATATCAAATGCTATCGAAAAGATTGAATACGCTATTCAAAATATATGGGGATTTGAAATGAATTCCAAATACCATCGCCACTGGCTTCAGACTCCGAATTGTAACTGTGCTTCACATGAATCAGTATCGACTGATTGTATATTCCACAAGGATAAATTAGTGAAATAAACAATGTATAAACTTTTCGCGTTTCAATGACCAACACCCCAAAGTAACTTTTGATTTATAAAAGAGTGACGCTTCTCGAAAAAGAAGTAAACGCCATTTTCAAACGGCTGATGGATCTTGGGATCCTCCCACCCTCATTTGACTTGATAAGAAACGAGTCTAGTATACATAAACTGACGCAGATGTTGAAGAAAGTTCGCAATTATCAAGTATTAAAAGGTCCATTAAAGAGTTTCATCAGGTAGTGGCGAATCCACAGCTGGGAAGTCAATGTAAGCAATTCTAATATAGATTTAGGATCAATCAAAGAAATGATGGAGGCGATTGAATGCAAAATTTTAATTCTAAAGGAATATCAGAGAGATTCAATGAAAGAATTGCTTGATCAGGAACGATTACTTTCTCTGGAAATAAAAACTCTCCAGGCTGGCATAGATAAATCTGAAAACATCTCCCTCTCCAGGACAGCGTCAACTGCATCCAATATAAATGGAAATCCGTCTAATTTATTACCAGAAGTCGTCGAATTTCAAAAGTTTGCTGGCAAATATGGCCATGAAGGTGGTTGGGAGTCGTCAAACCATCAAGCGTTTGTGAAATTGGCCAGAAAGTATCACGGAGACAAACTCTATCGAATATGCGCTAAAAAACTACCACTTGTGACTTATGAAGAAGCCTTGGAGCATGATAATTGGTTCAGACAGTATGACGAAAAGTACAAAGCAAATAAAGAAGCGATTCAACTGTGGAAAAACAAACCAAGAGACGAATTAATTCCTAAACAAGAAAAGATTAATAAAGTAGAACCCAGTAATACACAGCAAGATAGGGAAATGCAAAAATATCAAGTATTGCTTTGGCGAAAAGCAAAGAACGAAGAAATGAGGAAACAAAACGAATTAAACCAAAAGAACAAACTGGCAGAATTAGAAAAGAAGAAGATAGAGAAGCAAAAACAGGAGTTTAAAAGGCAGCTGCTCCAAAAGCAAAGGGAAGAGCTGGAAAAACAAAAGAAGCCAGCACCGTTAGTCCAAGTACCGAAACCCAAATCTGTAAACTACCATTTGATTAAAATGAAGCAAAAGATATTTCAAGAGCAGTATCTTGAAAAGAAAGCATCTCTAAAACTAAAAAGAGAAGAAGCAGAAAGGGAAAAGCAAGCACGGCTAAATAAATTAGCTGAAAAGGTTCTCAATCTTTGATATAATAGGTGCAAGTGAATATCAAACATGATCCAGATAGGCTATTTAAACCAACGGCAAGTATGCTTTACAAACAGAGTTCAGCGACCTCAATGGATAATCTCGTGTTTATCCCTACCTATGGACAGGGTAGAGCTATACCTGCCTGGTCCAAAGATATTAATCGCTAATAAAGCACTGTAAACCGCATCGATTACGTTTAGTTTATGATGTCATGAAATTCATCTTTTTTAGCAAATGTCTTTGAAAGCAAAGAGGTTCCCAGGACCAAAGCCAGACCTAGACCCAGAAGTTCCAGCTGTAAAAGCTTGTTAATATAGGCTGGGACAAGTATGCATGTCGATAAAAACCTCAACGCAAAAGTGTGCTTTGATTGGAACTACAAAACAAATGTAATTATAACTGATACAGTATTCAAAAGAAAAATATGTAGCAAATTCTTTGGAAAAGTATGGAATGAGGGGAAATGTCATGGACGAAATTGAAAAAATCAAGAGCTTGACACACGGTGTTCGAATGAATTCAATCGATTCAGTGGGTAAATAGTTAACCTAGGCAGCAGATGTATTATCACCTAATCGCCTTAATCCATTATTACAAGTAAATACGGAATAACTCTAGGAAATGGAAGATAATCGCGAACGAGCGTATCACCGAAAAGAACATCAAATATTAGGACGGTCTGCAGGATGCGATGTCGTATTACCAGAGTTCACCAAAACCGATTCATTCAGATTTGGAAAAGTCACCCAATTAGGTATGTCAAGGCTTACAAAGATGAGTCTGTCGGAAAGATAATGTATCCCCCAAAGAAACCAGACGAAGACCCTATTATTAAACAAAGATATATCCTATCGCACGGCTCGTTTGGTCCAGGTGAGCAAAAGAAACATTACCCACCAGACTGGACTCCGGCAGAGTACAGAGAAACTGTGGAAATGAAACGATTAGCTAACGATGGAGGAAAGGTAAAGGAAGCGCTTTACTGGAAAGAAAACCGTAGAAGGTAAACGGTTAGTTTAGAGTAGGGAGTTGGAGCAGAAAATTATTAGTGCCGGATTAGCAGCTTTCCATGACAGACATCAGCCTGAAATTGGAAAAGTGTTTGACCCGTATATATTTTTAATATAGATTGAAAAGCACACTGGCACATCTCCCTTCAGACCATACATTTGGAGTCAAACATCCAATTAAAGATATCCATGTGTCAGATTTACTGGGTAACATTCCCAAATGCTATACAACCAATCATGTAAAAGTAGATATCGATAAACGGCCGCCAGCTGGAATTACAATGAAACACACAGACGATCTAGATTTGCAACGGCATATAATTCCAAAATTAGGTCCTTTAGAAGATATGGTAATTTCAAAAAAGATTACAGAGGACGAAATTGGAGGAACAAGCTCGCTAAAAAGCCAGATCATGACTCAATTTGGAAAAGAACATGTCTTTGGAGTTCCTACTATTAGAGATCCAACTGGAAGAAAGGGTATGGGGCCTAAAAGATTGGCTGACAAAACTGTAAGTTTTTGCTAATGTAGAACTATGGCGATGAATTAGGAGCTAAAGGTTTGTGATTTTAACTCTAGGTTTAATGTACCCAACACCAAGAAATGTTTATGGACAACATAATCTGAAAATTTTGGCTGCAAAGATGGAAACTGCTTGATTTTGTAAATATAAACTTGATGTATAAAACGATTTTATTATTCTAAACGAAATTCAATGTTCTATCGTTAAATAGAAATTACCTTATTTGGAGCATATGCGTAACCATTTTCACTAAGTAGAGTTTGAATCTTTTCCTTTGTGGATGCTCCTTCGTCTTCAGCATTATTAGAGCAGTGATATTCACCTTCGTCAAACAAACGCTTGGATCTTCTAGCTGGAGTAATTACAGTATCAGTCCCAAATTCCTTTTGCAATTTGGGTTTAACCTTCATTGGAGTTAAAATTGTAATGTTGGCCTCTTCTTGTTTAACTGGCACACCAATTTTTACTTTTTTCTCTGGTTTTGAAATGTTCGAAAATGAGTAAGCAGGTTTCTTTGGCTTGGATATCTTTAATTCGCCTAAAATTAGAGAGGGCTACCAAGCAAGTTGACAATTTCGTTCACTGCGTCTTTCCTGTCCTTTTTTAACACCTTATAGGTATTGCTGTTTTCTGATTTTACTTGCATTGGGCTTTCTTCATTAAAGCTTTCAATGTCCAACTCTTTCAAAATACTTGTTTCAGGATCTGGTAATCCATTTTTCTCAATTTCTTCAACAGAGTAGTCCATTAATTCACCTTCATTGTAATACAGGTACTCTTGCCCCAATCTTATTTCGAAACCTCGATAGGCTTCATCAAGAATTTCTAAATCTTTAGTATTGGTAAAAAGGTCAGCAGCTTGGAAAAACAGGTCAGCAACTTTGCTATAGTTTTCCCACTTTTCTTCATAACGAGCATATTCAACGTAGATGTCCGGTGTAGGTGTCTCTAATAGTTTGTCAAAGATTATTCTTGCTCCAGTCTGGTCGTTTTGCTATATTTAACACTCTATTACTTCTGCCAATTTAAGAGCGTCGCTTAAAGTCCATTCTTGTTCAACTTCAGTTGAAACAATATCTGGTATATTATCTTTCATATCAGCGAGATCACCTAAAATATAAGTAGAATGTGGTATAGTTTCAAGAAGACCATTAACGTGGTCATAGTTATCTTCAACAAAATCGGATACATTCAAGCCGCCTTCATCATCCATCACGGAAATATCCATATCTGGAACATGCTCAGAGAAGGACATATCGCCAAACATCTTACTTGGAGTTTGATTTGGAATAGAGGTTTCCTCAAATAGACTTTGGTTCACACCAGGAGTTGGAGCGGACACCTCGTTGAATATATCTACTGAATTTGAATTCTTTGGGGTTAAACAATCATTGTTGAGTGGAGTCTTTGGTCGACGATCCAGAATTGGAGAGTCATTAAATTCCCAGTTGGTCGTAGTGTGTTTGTTAATATGCATAAGAGGCGAATCTTCAAAAATATTTTCCGAATCAATAGAATCTGCTGGAGAATATGTTTCAAATACCAAATTGCTAGAAATTGATGGTTTAGGTCCAACGTTTTGAGGAGTGATATCAGTGGCCCTACTACTTGGTAAGCCGGGTCTACTCTCAAGATTTTGTAAAGGTTTGGCGTCTAATTTGATTTCCTTAAAGTGCTCTTCCAATTTTTTCACAGACTGGTCCAAATTCAGCATTCGAGTTCGATCATATTTTGGTGTATTTAGTCGCTGGATTCGAGCTTTAAGTGGGGATGCAGTGTCATTTGCAAATGAAATTCTACTTTTTTGTTCCGCCTTCACCCCTCCTTTTATTACTGTGTTATCACGAACCTCAAATCCCAAATTTACGGACAAGGATTCTACAGGTTGAACAACAGGTGCTGGATGTATAGTG
The DNA here is from genome assembly GCA_027604345.1 of Boothiomyces sp. JEL0866. Lineage (NCBI taxonomy): Eukaryota > Fungi > Chytridiomycota > Chytridiomycetes > Rhizophydiales > Terramycetaceae > Boothiomyces > Boothiomyces sp. JEL0866. Next base: position 82,313 of record JADIIZ010000007.1, read on the forward strand.
GCGTTTTCTTTATTGTCCATTCCATTCTCTTCGCGGTCCAGAGATAGTTTATCGTCCTTGCTAAAATATGTTTCATTTGACTTTTCCAGTTGCTCAGCAGGTTTTTCTTGAACAACATTTTCAATCGGATTTGATTCATTCCTTAAAGAAGATTTAACATTAGGGTTTGCAGATGGTGCAGATTTTGATGACGGCTGAATGGAAGATTTGATTCCTTTTTTCTTAAGAATCGGCTTTGCGCCAACTTGCTTATTCATCGCAAGGTTATCGTTGGATATCTTTGGGAGAGATGAAGGCTTTTCTTTCTTCTCTAAAGTGCTCCTTGGTTGCTTTATACTTTCCTTTGCTATTTTCGCGACTGCTTTAGGTCCAGTACTCTTCGCTCTGAGTTCTAATGTTCCTGTTTTATTTGATCGAATATTTGCTGGTTTTGCAACTGGTTTCTTGAGCTCTTTCTTTGGTTCTGCTTTCCTTATTGTTGTTTTATTGGTGATCCCAGATTCTTTTAAAATACTTTCTTTTTGTTGCAGTTTTTTCCGCTTGTATTCTTCGAGTTTTAGTCTCCTTTCTTGCTGTTCAAGATCCATTTTTGGTTTCGGACAAATTAAACTGGAACCTTCCAACACTGCTACCCTTGTTTTGAAAGGACATATCGAATGCGGCCATTTCAAGTAGGCAGACAAACTAAAAACAAAATTACACAGTTTATTCATCATCTTCAATGTCATCAACCACTTCCTTTGGTTCTAGATCTTCCCCGTACTGAATTGCGTTATCAATATGCGATAATAAATATTGAATAGAGTCTTCGTCTTTAATGTTTAATGGGATGAGGTTGACCATACTATACTCATCAATCAATCTTACCAAAGCTTGATTGAGATTATGAAAATCTGGTCTGGTAGAAGCATTGGCATCTTCTAGTAAAAGCGATGTATCAGCACTAAAGAATCTTTCCAACTCTGGGTCATTTTCATCAATCAAATCCATCTTTGTCATAACATTTAAATGGGGAATTCCTAGCATTAATCTATAAAGTACCAAGTTGAAGCATAGCTGACATTGCTGACATGATTCCGGCAAAAAACTTTGCACTATCCTGAACAAACTGAGAATCAAGCAAATACACACCGCATACTCGATATCCTAATCTGTGCAAACATTCAACTAATTGCCGCATAATATTACTATGTGTATATAATTCAATTTGGCCTCTGCTAGTTAAAAATTACTTACGGGCAGTCGATAATTAAATTGTCATCGTCATAGTCTTGCAATTCGTTTTCAAACCAATCCAAATTTTCCAATAAATACTCTAAACAATAAATTAACCCTCCATTAGGTCCATAGTTAAGCTGTTGCATCACTTCTTCCAGAGTAATCAAATTCTTAATGTCAATGGTTGGTTCATATTCGAAATACTCTGCTGCTGGATCCAAATTCACCAAGTGGATCGACCTCTTCATGGATTGACAATGCGTCACCATCGTACTGCAATAGGTACTCTTTCCTGAACCTGCTGGTCCCATTACTAACTGGCATGTCTTTCCCATTTCAACTCAAAAAAAGAAAAAAATTCGAGAACCATTACTCAGCTTCAATGGTTCGATTCTATACGATGTTAATTTAAATTGCGAATATGATTTACTCGGCTTCAAAAAAACGATCCTTCAATAATTGGATTTTGCCTCTGAATTTGAGGAAACTTTTTTTCTCAAATTCCACGGCAAACCTGCAGAATATATAATGGACATTGCAATGGTGGTGAACACAGATCAGATGGATCAGCAGTTCAACCAAAAACCCGACCAGGAAAGCCAGCTATTTCGTTGTAAAGGTAATTCAGTATTTATAAGGTTGTGACTATACAGCGAATCGCAGGGATACACTGCAAAGACATAGAAATCGCAGAAGTGGGAAAAACGAATGCATATTATCGGAAATCCTTGATTTCTTGAAAAAGGTAAAGCAGAAACCTGGTTCAGTAAAAGCGTACTACGATGAATTGGAGGATGATACTAGGGAAGTATTGTCAACCATTAAAAATGAGGAAAACACAGAGTTACACAGCGAGTGGGCAGATATTTTGGGCATGCTGTGAAACATTTACCGTAAATTGAAATAAAGCTGCCTTAACAGACTTGCAATTTAAAGGGTGTTTATGCCAATTAGAATCTGGCTTGCAAATCACTCTCTTAATGGTAGTTTAGTTGTGGGGTAGTCCACTGTCACATCAGAGAAGTATATGGTTGCTGGATATTTTGCTGGATATTTTCGCACGCGACGCGGAACCAACTTGTCTTTTTCCATGAGTACAGCCAAAGTCTACCCAGACGTATTCAATAGTTAATCTTAGAACATCAGTGATGATGAATCTGTCCAACATAGTGTTACTTCTTCTGTAATATTACCTAATTTAGAATGCAAACAAGTTGGGGAAGGAGTTGGTAGAAAACAAATTTTCATTTATGAAGTGGATATTTATTGCACTGGCGTTGAACATTGTACTATTGATATTTTTACAAGAACTGGTATCTCCAAATGGTTTCATCGTTGGATTTTTAGGGAGTGAGCTTCAGTTATCGTCCACCGTTATATTGGAATTATGGATGCTAATATGCTACTTGGCGATACAAAAAGCAATGATGTCTGGCGCATCCGCTTACGTTGGCTATCTCATCACCCGTCCACAAGGATACAGTTTAGCAGCGTGTGGCTTTATTCAATCTGATTTGTTTTCAAAGTTCTTTTTCGCAAGCAAACTCTCGTTTCGCAGTCCATCGCGTACATTTCTCAGCAGATTGTCGTATTTATGGGTGATTCAAACTCTCACATTGGTACTACCTCTCTTTTCTGCCTCTACTATTGCCGCGTCAAATTATTACGTATACTCTGGGACTCTCGGGTGCTTAATATACACCCAAAATGGCCAACCGTATGATAGATACTGGCCATCGCTTCAGGCTGAAATGGGATTCGCTGAGCTTTGTTTTGGAACCGCTATGGGAGTTCTAAGGTCGGAGGAGGATGTTCCACATTCAACATTTATAACTGCCCCTCAACTGATTGACACTGCAGCCGATGGAACTATAATTGTTGGAAATGGATATGTAACAAGTATTTCAACCACCTGTAAATGCATTGATACAGGCTCGGCTGCGAATATTGCAAAGGGTGGAAATATTCCAAGCGGAATCGCATCAAACATGTCCTCCCAAGTGGCTGGTTATCAAAATAATCCAGCAATGGTCAACTATGTGGCTCAAAACTCTAGCGCAATTGTAATCAGCACAATATTGACTGGTACGAATGTATGCACCTTGACTGATCCAACTGAAATTGGATACCCGCTATGCACTACAACCGCGTACGATCACAAAACAGCTTCAATCAGCATTACTTTTATGACCGATGGTACTCCAGCGTCGATTGCTCCAAGAAAAGCGGATATATTATCCACTGGCAGCTCCTCTGATATTTCTTGGCTATACGCTGCTTATGTATCTATTCTAGAAGGTGTTCAAACATCAACATTACTTCCAGAAACTTTTAAAGGCTCAATCAACCCTCTTTTGTGGTGGACATCCACCAACATGCAATCAGTTAACCCTGCCTTACTCTCGGCTGGAATAGAAACTTTATTTGCAATATTAGGGAGAGCAGGGGTTCAAAGATCCTATTCGCACACTTCTTCAAGATGCACTCAAAGTGTGATCGATTCCAGTTCCATCGTTTTGCGTATGAGTAATGTAGGATATACTATTGGTATAATATTCTTTACATTGCAATTAGCTATGGTATTACTATCATTTTTGGGGACTATTCCATGGCTGCTTAGCAAAGATCCTATATATCCTGGAATTAGACTCGTAACTGATCACGTCTTTTTTATGGTGATGATTAATAGCACATTAGTTGCTCTGTTTGGGGTGAACGCAACAATGGACACACCATTGATATGGACAAAGTTTGACTTTGTTGTCCGAGTTGGAGAAGCGATCAAAACTAGGGACGACCCCGATCTCGGAAACATTATTATGGATAAACCAAAGTTTGTCACGAATTTTGTAAAGGGCAAATCTTACTATTGAAATATTTAAATAAAATAGATAAAAATTACATTTATTGATCATCTACCTTTTTCCAATAAAATAGAGTTTTGGCTAGGAATAGGCTTTGAATTATTTATGATTTCTTCTAGCACTGCAATCTGAGTAGACTTGAATAGATCTTTTTCTTTTGAAATTCCTGGGTACATTGGCTGTGTTGCTTCTTTCTGCAATAAGAATTCAATTACCTTGACTGCTCGAGCTCTCACCGAATCTCCTTCTTTCAAAGTAACCCCGGGAGCGATTTTCATTGTATCCGCCTATCGTCAATCAAAGTTACCAAAAGTGGAATATTTAAGGTGGGGTCATCCTGGAATCCATCGTTTAATACGTCCGTGTTTGTTTGCGCTACAATTACTGATTTTTGCTTTTGTTTTCGAACTACTCCTCGTTTCACAACTGAATTTTGCGGTTCCTTGACATCTTCTTTAGGTTTTTCACTTCCAAGTATTCTGATTTTCACACTAAATTCAAAAGAGAATTACCCAGAGTTTCCGTTCCAATTTGGCATGTTATTTACGAGCAGCAATCTGCCAGACTGATCAAAAGTAACGTCGACCTTGCTATCCTCCTTTTCATTTATTCTTGCCAATAGTCTTTTATTTTCATCAGCAATAACTCTTTCAACCTCTGAATTCGCAGATTCGACTGTTCGTGGGATTTTAGGTTCGCTAAATCGGGTGCCAGGTTTAACTTTTGGAGGATGTGGTTTTAATTTTGGTGCAGGTTTGGGTTTTACAAGTGAAATCTCCTGTTTTGGCTTCTTTTTTGCTTCTGCTTTCTTTGTCTTGCTTATTGGAAGGACAATTCTACCATTATATAGCAAATACTCTTTAATTATACTCTCAGGGTCCTTTTCTGTTGTTCTAGTGTAATGCGCGGCTAATGGTTTGATTGGAACTGCTGCTCTTGCCCAAGAATCTATACTTATGCTTTTAGGTTCTTTTTAACGGTTAATTACCTGTGTCAGGAATCCATAGGGACGGGTCGTTATCTCCAGGATCTCGTGTAAAGAAATGATACTATAATTAGTGGTTCTTACATTTATCATACTTAAAATTGAAGTTTTAGCGAAATTAACTGCATACGGCAATAGCTGTACATCGATATGTTTTTTGAATAATACTTTCTGCGAGTCGGCTATTATATCTTCTATTAGCTGTAAGACGAATAACTCTCCTTCTTCCTGTTCAATTAGGAAAGTCCAGTCGTCCTTTGTTGCCATTGGAAGAGTTACGACGCGTCGTTTTCAAAAAAAATGAGCTCGAATATGAAGAATATGTTTGGGTTTATGCAGACTAGCCAGGAAGAAGCAAAGCCGAATAACAAATCTCAATCGCTATTTGGGAATATGTTTTCTAGCAATTCAATGCTTCCAAAAGCACAAAGCAACCAATCTCTAAAGTATTATTAACCTAACAAAGTACCAAAGAGAATCTCAGGTCCTTGATGATAACATTCAATCATTCAAACAAGACCGAGGAAGTAATTGATGTTTCACTGTAGGACAAATTGAGGAATATTGACACAATCCTGGATAAGGTTATCGGATATGGTACACACATAGCCGAAAGGTATATCCAGCTAATTTTTAGTCAATTGGAGTTTAAAGGATTTATTCAAATAACACTAAAGGCTATGGTGTTTTACTCGAATATTTCACCTGTGGATGTAACCATAATACAGTTGTGTATCAATTCAATCTTGGTATTATTAAGCAGCAACAATGTAATAATTGAATTGATTCCAGGAAATGATAATTGTAACCCTGGACCAGGCCAAGACACTTTCAAAGTGCGTCGCAATTATATGTGAACTTGCCGAATCCAAAGAAATTGACCCATCAATAGGAACTAATTTTGCGCATGTGATAAAGGGGTTGATCAAGAAAAATACAAAAGATGAACTCAATGTTAAAGATCTATTTGATGTGCTTACGGGAGAGACGGATGTCCTGTGGAAAGTTCAGTAAAATATTCTAATGTAGTGTGATTTCAATCTTGAAATACTTTGTTAAAAGTAAGAGGTTCACTTCAGAGCAAATCCAATTGCTTGAAACATCCGGACAATTCAATACATTGGTTCACCTACTTACAGAATCTTCTGAGACAAAGCAGATCTACCTTTCTTCATTATATTTGGAACTGATTGTGGATATTTTGGAAGTTACGGTGAATAAGAATCCGGCAATATTCAAAATATTTGAAACAGCGAGAAACTATAATTTGATATCGAGGATATTGGAAAGTTACACACCAGATACAATTGAGAGTATTTGCTATTCTTTTTCAAAGCTTTGTACTTTAGGAGATTCTAGTTTGGCTGAGAACGTAATAGAATTGGACAGGGATTCTCCTTTCCAGCGCGATGATTTTATAATGCCAAAGTCAACGGGATGTAAGACTTTGATTAACTTAGCCGTGGAATTTCGAAACAGAAACTGCATTGAAGTATTCAGAATGTTTTTGAGCAGAACAGATGTCCACCCAGTGGTGCGCTTAACTTTGTTTAAGCAGCTTCAGGATCTAATCCAATCCAATCCAATCAATTACTTTATTATTTCAACCACATCAAATATTTTTTTTGAGCTGGTCGAAAATATAGATAGACTTGACAGTGAATTACAGGTTATTTTATAGTAACCCATAGGACATTTGTAATTCTATCCTTTATCATATCTCTGTGACATTGCAATATGTCCCATTTAAGGAAATATCAATTTTGATGGTTCATTTGCACGGTAAATCTTCTCCAAAAACGGTCATGAAAATCTGTCAGTTGTTTTTGGATTTAGTCGAGAACGCTCCAGCCTGGAAGAATATTTTTAGAGAACTGGGCTTGCTATCTACAATTTCAGATATGGTTCGTTCAATTTCGCAACCTGATCAGAAGTCCCTTTTTACAATAGACGAATCAATCAAGTCTAATTTTATTCAATTAATGACACTGTACTCTAATCTAATATGTTCAGATGTAGGGTTACAGATCTTTCGAGAACAAAGTCTTGATGACTACTTTGCTTTACTTTGTACTCCAGATTATCAAGAGGGTATTAGCCACCTTTTAAAAGTACAGAAAAACTAATTTAGAACTTGATTAATCAATCACCAGAGAAGCTCGATGCAACGCCAGAGTTTGTAGGAATCTTGCGCTTTGTCCAAAAAACCGACAGCTTAAAGTCAAAAACAACATTATTTTCAATACTTGGCGACTTTTTATCCCATTCAAGCTCGCTCCAGTATAAGTTCAAGACTATGAATGGATATAAAATTCTACAACAATCTTTGAATTGCAAAACCGCATGTGAAGTAGCAGAAGTGCAAGGGTTTCTCACCCAATGGTTCCTTTTAATGTTTTCTTCCATTTCAAATTCAAAAGAAAATGCTTCCAAGGCGAGCGAACTCGACTACCATTTCAACCCGCTTCTTTCGGAAAATACAATAGAGCTTATTTTTACGGGATGTATCGCAATTTGCTTGGAAAACGCTGATATTGTTCAATCATTGACCCGAAATCAAATTACTCCAATGGATTACTTTGCTACTCCGTTCACCTCAGACGCAATTATTCAAAATACTATTCTGATTTCCTCAATATTTTCCATTTTACCAGACATACCAAAGTATCAAATTCCAATTTTAGAAATTCTCTACAATCTTACATTCACAAACAAATTGAATCAAATTCAAATTTGCTCAAGTAATATCCTTGAAAAAGCAATTTCATGGATATGCAAATTGAACGAACCACTCGACTTTGAAGTTAAATCAGAAAATAGAGTTACAAATTTGCTTGTTAGTTTTGTAAAGAAAATTTCAACGCACGGAATGTCTGAAAGTGCTCTTAGAGTAGCAGTGTCAAATATCTTGTCTGGGGAACTGGTGAGCACATTCAAATCAAAAAAGTCCAAGTCCAAAACAGTATCCATTGGGAATATTCAAAATTCCGTACCGATATGCGACTCGGTCAAAGGATTTCTATTGGATTTAATTCTTCATTCCTTGAAGAACAGCAAGATGCCAAATTACTTTTTATTTGATCATTCAATCAGCTCTACTAAAGGAAAAATTATATTTAAGGATTACGAAAGATCCTTTCCACCACAAACAGGCTACACATTTGCAACTTGGATTAAAATAGAAAAATTTGACAAAGAAACCTCGATTGATATCATTTCAATTGCCGACCAGTACAATGTTGAGAAACTGAAAATCTCGATTGACAAAGATAAACTTCTGTGTATTAAAACTGCAAAGTCAAATAATGTTTTCCAGTCAGTTAAATTCTCGGAACGCGCTTGGACTCACTTGGTTGTGGCCCATCACAAACCTATCATCTCCGCCAGTTCAGTAGAGATATACTTGAACGGAATTCTTGTTACGCAAGAAAAATGTAGTTATCTTGGCCATCCAGGAACTATTGGAGCAGTTACTACATATATAGGGTATTCAATTTTAGCTGATGAGAGCAACAGTAATATCTTCAATCTCGGACCCACATATATGATAGAGGAAAATGTGTTGGATGCTCAAACTATAGCTATAATTTATGATATTGGATTTGAGTATGTTGGAAACTGGCAAGGATCTTGGGCCACCTACTTGGTAGGAAATAGCAAACTGCAAAGCAAATCTCACAAATTGATAGATGAAGAGTCCCATTCTCCAATCTTTAGCCAGTTAGCATCTTTTGCTTTATCACCAACTAAAATAACAAGTTCGCACCTTCTGTCCATTCCAGAAGAAAAAATTCTGTTTTCCCTGCATGCGCATAACAGCTTTAGTAACTTATCTCGGTACACTCAAAACGAATTGCTCGAATCTGGGTTGGGTAAAAAAATAATTGAATTCAACCAAAAGGTTGTTGTTAATGGCTTTCATCCAAAACCTTCACTAAAGGCAGATTTGAAATGTGCTTTAGGGTATATTGAAGGGCCTGTTATCCCAGTCTGCCCAAAAAGATTGGTGGAAGAAGTTTGGACGTTGGGAGGATGCGCAATTCTATTAAAATTAATTGAAGATAGTGTGGTAAGTAAAATTTAACGTAGTCGTCTGAAGAGTTACACAGAACGCTAAACATATTGGTGGAGTGTGTCTCTGGGAGCTGGAGAAACCTAGCTGAAATGGAACGAGCTAAAATGTATGAAGTTTTATCATTCATTCTCAAATCGAAAAAGGAACTCCTTAGTATTGCGCATTTGGATGTCATAATGAATTTAGTAGGACGATCATTAGAGAATTCTCAAGATGCAATAATCAACAACCCTTCTGCTTTGAGGCATTTGGTTTTAGATATTGACTTGTGGAGAACTTCTGTGGATGTGCAAAAATATTACTTGAATCAGCTTTCTGATTTGATTATTCATAGTAGCAACAAAGAGAAAAATATTTCAACATTAAACCGCATGGCGATTATTAAACGGTTCCTCATTATGCTCAATTCTCAAATCATTTCAATAACATTACTTCCAGATTTGATGCAATACTTGAAAATTTTTACAAAGTATGCTTGGTCTGCAGAAACGGTTAAAGTCCTTGGAACATTTATTCTGAATACTCTTCCAAAAGATGATGATTATTCGGAGCTTCAAAGGGCTCAGACTTTGGGGAAATCACTTCCCAAGGTAGTTAGGAGTTATGAGGAAAAAGATGCCTCAAAAAGTTATGTATTAACGATTAGAAATTTGGTAATTAACATGTTTCTCGAAATAACAGCTGATACCTCAGACGGAATTCGGTATGGGGAGGATATAATTAGCGGCCTTTCCAGTAGATGGATTTCCTATCTTCTTTCTCCCAGGCTGAATCCGAGTACGGTTGTTAGTTCACTACGGCTATTTTACCAAATGTGGATAACATGCGACTCTCCAACTTCCAAATTTAAGGAAGCCCTTGTTATTCTAAATAAGCTACTGCAAAACAGATACTACTTGATTGAACTTTACGTTCCATTATGGGCCATTTTTTTCCAAACTGAAATGAATGGGGACTGGGCGATCAATTATGATGTTCCAGATTTAATGGCAAAATTCAATCCAAAAAGTTTTAGAAACGTCAAGTTTTGTTCTGAGATACTTCCTGCAATAATGGGGTTGACCAATACAGCCATTCGAAATATTCTGAAGAGTTACAACACTATGGATAAAGAAAACCCAGAACATGATGATCAAATGCATAGAATAGAGGATTTATCAATTGTAGCCCAGACCACTCTGCGGTTTATAATGCACATGTGTCAGCAATTTGACCAAATGAAAGAGTGTATATGTAAACAGGAGGTTTTGTCTCCTCTAGTAGCGATATTGTTTGAATTAATAGTCGCCGACTCTCCTGTGTCTTTAGATCAAGAAAAAAAGGCATCTCAGCAATTTAAAGATGCGTTTGTGCTTTTTAAACCACCCTTGGATCAACAGCACAACCCAATGATTTTGAAACTAGAGAATTCCTCCAAGCTGCAGAAAAAGGCTGATAGCGCCTTTAATCTGGTACCAGAATCTGATTTAAAGTACACTATACTAATTCTAGAAATTCAAAAGTTCGAAGCAGAAGCAAGTTCACACTAACGCTCAATGCAGAAGATGACCACAGTATTGCGAATGAGTGTGAAGCCATAAAGGAAAATATCAGCGGAATACTTGAAGTGATAATGTGCATATCGGTGGATTCCATTTTGAATTCAAAGTCGATTACTGGATTGGAAAGCATACTTAAAACAGTCCCATCGTCATCATATTCTAGTAGGATACATTTTCAAGAGTTTCTTTTACTTTGCTCAATGGACTACGTAAACATGAGAATCCAACATAGATCTACTTTGTTGCAGGACCCTAAAATATTGGCAAATTTAGGCAAATTTGTTACCCTACTTGTTGACTCTGTCTATCAAGGAATGTTTATTCAAGCCTTTAATGTTTTGGATTTCAACATTACAATATGTCAACTGCTACTTGGAAATGAAGAGGAACAAAAAAGACAGGATGCAAATATGGCGGTCTTAAACAAGCAGCTGAACCGAATGATATTGTATATCTTTGGAAAGTGTGCCTTGAGCAATTATACGGATTTTGACATGGTAAACATTTTGTTGTTGAAAATCCAATTTTATCAAAAATTGATCCTATCAATGCCTAATACAGATTTCGAATTTATCAAGCTGTTACTTTTGCACCTATTTCAATGCCTTTGTAGCACCTCGGAGGAAATTCAAGTAATGTCCAGTTCCATATGGAAGTACTTGCTCCTTCATAAACCTACACAGGTGTTTGCCGCGCTTAAATCCATTAGAGGCTTAGAATACAAGGAAATAGTTGAAGGATTTTCCAAGTTATTAGAGCCTGTAAATTTTCAGCTAATCTAGGAATTAACTTTGTTTACAGCATGGCTGAAAGAAAAGAACGAAGAGCTGAAACTGCAATTTGGGGAAATTTCAAAGACTTGGGATGATTACCAAGTGGCAGAAGCCAGGACTGCATTGGACGGGATTGGCCTTCTTCAAAAACAGAGAGAACACGCATTAAAGAAACTACTCAAGAAAACAGACTCTGATAAACATGTATATATCAGATATTTGGAAAAATCAAAGGCTTCTATAAATGAAGTATTCAAGACAGAATCAGAAAAGAAACTAAAGTTCCGAACCGATTATTCGCTTATGCAAACTTCAATCGAGTTTGAATGGAAATCCATGCTTGAACAGCTCGGACGTGAAAAGGCAATAATGGGACAAGAACATGATGACAGCACTCGATGGAAACTAGGTATCTTTTGTCTAATCAAGATTTCACTGAAGCAAAAGCCAGAATCAGAAAGAAGATGAGGAGAAATCAAGATGTATTTGTAGCATATCAATCAAAAGCAGAAAAGGTAATTTTTCGTTAAGCAGATTAATTCTCAATTAGCAGAGTATACACAAGAACTTCAACTACCAAAGGCAGAACTACCACCTCTGACAATCATGGAAGATACTGATCCCGATTTTATCAATCTAAACTCATCTAGTGCAGTTAGTGATATTTACTCTACTGATGGCGAATTAGACGCCGATGAAGAGGAAGATGCATCTCCAAAGAGCATTGAGCTTGTTGAAAAGGATGAAGGCAAACCGAAAGAATTACTTTCTTCTGAGAGTTTAGGGAACACAGTTAAGGAGGGTGAAGAGGATGATTGGGAAAATGTAACCATGGAGGAAACACAAAATGGAAAAATTCAGCGATTACTGCAGCCAGGGGATCACATAATTGAAATATTCAATGGTGCTCGATTAATAGGATTAGAATTGATTGGTAATTGACACTAAGATTAGAGGGAATAATACTCATTTGTAAACAGTACATCTACATAGTTGATAATTATTACAAACAAGATGATGGGGAAATAGTCGAAATCGACGATGTACCACAAGAAGTACTTTGAACTAACCTTAGCAGCGCAATATATATCACATGATGATAATCGAGCCGGTTCGTAAAAAGGGAGAGGTTCAAGTATCAGATAGGCATAGGACTCACGATTGTCGGGAATGGTAATTTGATTTTAAAATAGCTTATATGGTGATATTAAAGAAATTCATAAACGGCTGTACTTATTCCGTAACGTCGCATTAGAAATGTTCTTGACGGATGGTAGAACCTTTTTCCTTACTTTCTGGAATAATAAAGCCAGAGACTCAATATACAACAGATTGATTGGGAAAATTCAGCTTAATCAGACCGAATCAGTCGCTGGAGTTACAAATGCTGCTACAAGTTCGGTCCTGCCCACAGCATTATTTGGTGGTGGAAGTCCACTTAATGAACTTACTCAAAAGTGGATAAATCGCGATATCAGCAATCTAGCATACCTTATGCACTTGAATACGCTCGCTGGCCGTAGTTACAACGACCTAACACAATATCCGGTGTTTCCATGGGTGCTCGCAGACTATGAATCTGAAGAAGTAAATACTAATTAACGTAGATTGATTTAGAAACTTCTTCCTCATACAGGGACTTTTCACTTCCGATGGGAGGGCAGTCAGCTCCACGAGCGGAGCAATTTGCCGAAAGATTTGCAATTTGGGACGATTCAATTCCAGCTTGTCACTATGGAACTCATTATAGCTCTTCGATGATCGTTTGTAGCTTCTTGATCCGAATGGAACCTTTTACCCAGCAATATTTGAAACTGCAAGGAGGACATTTTGATCACCCTGACAGAATTTTCCACTCTATTCCCCAATCGTGGCTCTCCGCGTCAAAATTGAATACCACAGATGTAAGAGAATTGATTCCTGAATTCTTTTACCTTCCACAGTTCTTGGAAAACCTAAATAATTTCAATTTTGGTGTAAAACAAACTGGCGATCGAATAGACAATGTTATTTTACCTAAATGGGCAAAAAATAATCCCAGAATGTTTATAAAAATCCACCGAAAGGCTTTAGAATCAGAATTCGTAAGCAACAATCTTCACAAGTGGATTGACTTGATATTTGGGTACAAACAGCAAGGAGAAGAAGCCGCAAAATCTTTAAATGTGTTTCATTATCTTTCTTATGAAGGTGCAGTAGATATTGATAAAATTGAAGATCCTATCGAAAAACAAGCTACTATTAGCATTATCCATAACTTTGGACAAACACCACGTCAATTATTTAAGAAACCACATCCTGCAAGAGGAAATGATCCTTCCGATCAACTATATAAAATAGATAGAAACTATTCAGCATTGATCCAGAGTGCCGCTCCGTTAAAGGAAATGAATGGTTATTCCCCATCTGATATCAAACTTTATTCTGGTCAACTCCAAGCAACCGGGCCAAGCAAAGTATTCATACCTCCAACCTACAATAGATATATTGAATGGGGAAACAGCGATTATAGTATTCGGGTGTTGTCCAACGACTCTCCCAAGCCAATCATTGTTTTTGAAAGCTTACACGTTGGTCAAATTACCCATGCCGTATTTGTGGATCAGGATACATTAGTAACTGGTGGAGAGGATACGACAGTGTGCGTATGGTCGTACATCAATGGTAAAAAACCAACCATGGAGCTAGCTGCCTGCTTAAGAGGACACAAAAGCAAGATTTGCACAATCGCAGTTTCCCGATCTTTCAGCATTATTGTTTCAGGGGCCGAAGACAACACTGCGATTATTTGGGAATTGAATCATCATCAATACATTCAAAGCTTAATTGGACACTCGTCTCCTATTCGTATACTCTCAATTAACGAAAACACAGGCGATATTATTTCATGCGATGGAAGGGTATGCAAGCTCTGGGACGTTAATGGGGCACTAGTTCTCTCCAAATGCATCTCATTCGAAACATCAGAATCTCCGTTAGGTGACAAGGTGCTTTCCTGTATACCCTTTGAAGGAAAAGCGTCTGAAAATTTTGATACTGATCTTATATTTTCTGGCCATGAATCTGGCAAAATCATGATATGGAAAAAAGAATTTGTTGCAGGGGAATGGTGCTTGAATTTGGTGCACCAATTAAATTATACCAATCCAGTGAACTATCTATATTTCCCACCATCAGCTAGGATGCTAATTAGCGGTGATATCCAAGGTTTAATTTATGGGTGGCTACTTCCAGATGGTAGTGGAACAGACATCCACTTTAATATTTCTGATTCTTGCTATTCCTGCTCTTCCAAATTCGCAGTTTTAGGTAGAAAATCGAACTGCAAATGTTGTGGTGGGTCACTTTGCTCACAATGCATTACATCCATGGACAAAAACTGGAGAGTGTGCAACAAGTGCTCATCAAAGTTAAACAGCCTTTCACAAGAAGGGAAAGTCATGCCTGCTAGATTGGATTCATTTTTTATTTAATATATGCTTTTGACGCTTAATATTGACTAATTACTTATATTTGGAATACAATGGCAAATATTTCGTCGTACCATTCAACAAAATGTGGGGTGAGGTTTTCCTTCAAATAATCTGGCAGCTCATCCCAATCGCTTTTGTTTTGAGCTGGGAATATAATTGTTTTTACCCCAGATCTTTTGGCTGCAATTGACTTTTCTTTTACTCCGCCAATCTTTAAAATTTTACCAGTTAAGGTAATTTCTCCTGTCATCGCTACATCTGGTATCGCTGGGGTGTCCAGAGCAAGTGAAAGTAACGAGGTTGTCATTGTTGAGCCTGCGGAAGGACCTAAAGTTAATTAATTGTACCATCCTTTGGAGTTGCTCCTTCTGGAACATGCATATGTATGTTTGCATGGTCAAAAAACCTATTTTCTGGGAATTTTTTTGTCATGTAAGCCTTGGCATATGTGTATGCTATCGTACTACTTTCTTTCATCACATCACCCATTTGACCAGTCCTGTGGAAAGATGGCTTCCCATCATCTTTTAACGTGGACTCTAAAACAGATTCTATGAACAATGATGAGCCGCCTTACGTTAACAAAGAGTGTACCCATTTGTGTCCAAGCCAGTCCCATTATCACACCAGCAGGAGTAGTGGCATACATTCTGTCAGTAGTAAATATTGGAGAGCCAACATAGTCTTTCAAATTCTCTGGCGTAATGTTAAGAACATTGTCTTTTGAAAGTTTGTCACTAACAATTTTAAACGCAGCCTTTCTATAAATTTTGTCAATATGTTTCTTCAAATTACGAACGCCATTTTCTCGACAATAATTACGTATCAAAGCAAGAATTGCATCTTCTTGTAAAGTCACCTTGTAATCCTTAAGTCCGGAAGCCTCAACACTTTGTGGGGAAAGATACTTTGACGCAATCGCAACTTTTTCTTCAGCTACATATCCAGAGAGAGAAATCACTTCCATTCTGTCCAACAATGGGCCAGGTATTGTTTCCAGGGAATTTGCAGTGCAAACAAACAAAACTTGCGACAAATCAATTGGCACATCCATGTAATGATCTAAAAAGGAATTATTTTGTTCGGGATCAAGTAATTCCAATAATGCACTCGCAGGATCACCCTGATGGCCGCGTCCAAGCTTGTCTATTTCATCAATCATAATAAGCGGATTTTCAGTTTTGACCTTTTTAAGAGCTTGAATGACTTTGCCAGGCATTGCTCCAACATAGGTTCGTCTATGACCTTTAATTTCTGCAACATCTGTAAGTCCTCCAACAGAAAATCGGTAAAACTCTCGTCCTAAAGCTCTGGCAATCGACTTTCCTACCGATGTTTTACCTTTTGTTAGTTAAATATTCACCAACACCTGGAGGACCGACCAACGTGATTATTTTTCCCTCGACAGAACCCCGCAAGCTTCCAACAGCAATAAATTCCAAAATCCTATCCTTCACGTCCTTCAGACCATAATGGTCTTCATCTAGAACGACTTCTGCAGTCTTTACATCAAAATTTTCTTGACTATGCTGGCCCCATGGGATTTGGGTTAACCAATCAAGATAATTCCTAGTGACATTAAATTCGGAGGCTTGTGGCTCTAATCCTTGCAATTTCGACATTTCCTGAGATTAATCCATTTGTACTTCATCAAACACTTTTTTCACTTGTTCTGGCATTTTCAATTTTGAGGCCTTTTCTTTAAATAGCTGAATCATTTTTTCTTTTCCATCACTTTCCAGTCCCAATTCTTTCTTGATTCCCTTTAGCTGTTCCATTAGGAAGTATTCTTGATTTTTCCTGTTTATTTTACGGTCAACTTCTTTTGAAATCTCCTGCTGCAAATGAGCGTTTGCTAATTCTTTCTTTAGTATCACCAAGGCTTTGTGCAGCCTCTCTTCGACAACCAAACTTTCAAGTACTGCTTGCAATTCATTAGGCTCTCCGGATGAGATAGCTGCAGCAAAATCTGCCAATTTGGAGGGATCCAGTAGAAGATTTCCGGTTTGTACAGAGACAGTGATTATTTGGTCTCGAAGTAACGGATTTGATTGAGATATTTCCTTCATGACATTTATAATTTCTGAAGTTGTAGCTTTGATTAATCTATTGTCGGCATTGTATGGTTGATTAATTAAGTTTTCTACAGTGGCCACAGGCAAACTAAGCTTGTTAAGGCGGTCTAGAATAGAATTTGAAGGATCAACTTTAATTGGAGCGGATTCTTCAGAATTCTCCGCTTCTTTTCCGACGGAAATATCCGTAATCCTTATTCGTCGGTGTGGATATACCACAACGGTTAAGCTAGAGTTGTCTGGCCCAGTTTGATATGTATTAGTAATTTGACAAAAGACGCCAATTTTTTCAACGTCCTGTAAGGAATCAGCAACATCTTTTTCAGAATTTTCATCCTTTGCAAGAAATATTCCGATATAAGGCTGGCCATTGTTCACAAGTTCTTGGATGGCTAGGATAACTTTTGGGTCTTTAATGTAAAGTGACTTGTAGAATCCTGGGAAAAGGGGTCTTCTGGTCAAAGGGATAGCCAATAGCTTGGACACCTTCTCTGGTACATTATCCTTTGGATTCTTCAAGTTCAATTTTGCCAAAATTTTAGGATTATTTCGTTTCCTATCATTTGGCTTCTTTTTCACAACAGTCTCGTCATCCTTGACTATATCGTTCTTTTCAGACTTGTTTTTTTCAGGGCTTTCTTCGGGAGATTCTCCTTCCGGAACGATATTATTTTTGGGACTGACTTTATCGTCCCTTTTTTCAATATTTTGTTTGCTTTCGTCCAATTCATCCTCCTTCTCTTCCAATTCAATTCCCTTCTTTTTATCCTTTGAATCCGAGTAAAATCTGATTCGCTGGATTTGAGATAATTTAATATTGCGTTGAAGTTGCCTGGTGAAACGGAGCATTTCAAAAGATGGAAAACTTTTTGGTTTTTCCCCAGGGTGAAAGTTGAGATCACCAAGAATGCAAAGATGCTTGGAATGCTACAGAGCAGATTTATTCATTATTTTCGACAGGGCACCGGTGCATATTATATTTTTTATTTGGCAATCCATCGAGTGGAATTATAAAACGGTCTAGTATTCTATTTCGAGTAATGGTACTCTCCATTCTTTGAAAGATAGGCGGATTGTATGAGTAATTCACTAATCTCCACTTGGGCAGGTGGCTGCAATCAGATTTGACAATGGCACGTCACTCATTACACTTTGCAAAATGGCTGCTATTCTCGCAAGAAACGTCCTGCATAGCTCAAATCCTCAGATTAAACCGACGATTATCAAACAAAGAAAGAGCGATAACGATAAATCTCGAATTTTATATTTGGAGAAGACCATTGAAAGACTTCAAAGAGACCACGCAGAGTCAATAAGAGATCTTCATTCTGAAATATCCCGACTAACGACCGTTTGTTCTGGTAACTGATTCATTAATCAGAAATGATGCTAAAAATAGCTTTCGACACCTCAAAGTCTCAACCTTCGGACCCTTTAAAAGACAACACCAGTCAAGAGTTAGAAGCAACTCCACTAAAAATTACTACTCCAATGCCAATATCTCTTCAAAATTCTTTGGCGACCTTTGTTCAGAATTCATTTCCAGATCTACCTTCGCGGTGGGTTTCCACAGCCATCTTGGATCAAAACGGAGCACACATTAATCGCATTGATAAAGCGAGTAGCGTAGATTCAAAAGAAACTATGACAGAAACACAAGATAATACATCTGATCCTATATATATTCTGGTACAAAAAGAAAAGAGAAAATATCAGCAAATGGTGGAAAAGGTAGTTGAAGATAAGAAGAAAAAATCTGCTGAGATCGATCATTTGAAAGTCGAAATTGACTTGATGAAGCGTGTTATGAAACTAGCTGGTGTATCGGTCGAAATGAAAGATTTACACGCAATTCTAAGAAATAGTGCAATTTTGACAAGCAAGACCAGCGTGTTACCTCCAATACCAAAGGAGCACAAAAAGGTCCATATCGAAAAGAAGAAGGAAGGTGCATCCGCCATTCAGAAAAAAGAGAGTAAGGAACAGTATAGAATCTGCGAACCGCAAGTTCAAAAGGATAAACTTATCTCTGAACCAGAAATTTTAATTCCTTTGAATGTAATTGTCGACGATTCTAAAATACACGAGATTGAAACTGTAGTTCATGAAAACCATCTTGAAATTGAAAATCATCTTGACATGGATTATGAAAAAAGATCTATTTCTCCAACTACCAATGCTACATACAAGGACTCTGCCTCTGTTGTTGATGGTGCCATTTCTCACTCTCAACCGCTAGTCTTCAGGAAAGATGTGGTGTCCGGAGGAATTATTAATCTTGAAGATGAATCAATTGAACTAAATTCAAATGAAATCAACCACGGCGAAACACTACATGACTTATTTTCAGATGGTTTAACTACAATTTCCCCACCAAAAGAACCCAAAAAAGCAAGTTCTTTCCGATCTACTCGATATAAACTAAAATCAGATCCTAATGAAATACCGGCAATCTTGACACACAATCAGAATTTAGATTATAACAACCGAGCGCATTTGTTCTTGGATAGCTATTCATATGTAGAATCCGATGCCAGTAGTTCCACCAAAGTCCCACAAATAGGTAATAAGCGCAGAGAAAAGACATTACCTCCAGTAATAGATCGTAAAGGCGTCCTTGACTTAGCAAAAGAGTCTTTCAAAAATGCTAAAACGACTTACTCTGGCCGCTTCTGGCGAGCAAAAATTGTAAAGGACAAGCAGATGAAGGATCTTCATGAAAAAACTATTTAAATATATTCTTTTTGCTTTTAATTCGCATTACTCATTTGTACAGCGCGAAAAAAGATTTTACGCAATCTCGAAATGGCTGATATCGCAGAGTTTGATTCTTGGATTCAACTTTTATTGGGTTGCAAACAGCTGCCAGAAAACGACATTAAAAAGCTTTGCGAAAAGGTAGGAAACCATTTAACCCTAGGTTTGTTTGTTTTTGATTTAGGTTTGGAAATTTGTTTAACCCTAGGTTTACGACAACTAATGTTAGGTAACTTGGTTTTTATAGTTAGGCTAGAGAAATATTAATGGAAGAATCAAATGTACAAGGAGTGAGAGCCCCAGTTACAGTTTGTGGTGATATTCACGGGCAATTCCATGATCTGATGGAACTATTCAAAATCGGCGGAAACTCTCCAGATACCAATTATTTGTTTATGGGGGATTATGTTGATAGAGGCTATTACTCTGTAGAAACAGTCACTTTATTAGTCGCATTAAAAGTGCGATTCCCAAACAGAGTAACTATCTTGCGTGGTAATCACGAATCACGACAAATCACTCAAGTTTACGGATTTTATGATGAATGTTTACGCAAATATGGAAATGCAAACATCTGGAAGTATTTCACTGATCTTTTTGACTACTTGCCACTTACCGCTCTTGTAGATAGTCAAGTACTTAAGAATTAATATAGATCTTTTGTTTGCATGGAGGGCTATCTCCATCCATTGATACACTAGATCATATCCGCTCTTTAGACAGAATCCAAGAAGTCCCTCATGAAGGACCAATGTGTGGTACTCGAATGATAATATAGATTTGTTATGGTCTGATCCTGATGACCGTTGTGGTTGGGGTATCTCTCCTAGAGGTGCAGGTTATACTTTTGGCCAAGATATCTCTGAGGCATTCAATCACAACAATGGCCTGACATTAATCTCTAGGGCCCATCAACTTGTAATGGAAGTAATCAATATTTAAGTGTAGGGTTACAACTGGGCACAAGACAAGAATGTAGTTACCATATTCTCTGCTCCAAACTACTGTTACAGATGCGGTAATCAAGCTGCAATCATGGAGGTAGACGAGCATTTGAAATATTCCTTGTAATTCAGCATTAATTTTAGCTTGCAATTCGATCCTGCTCCAAGAAGAGGAGAACCGCATGTTACTCGTAGAACTCCTGATTACTTCCTTTAATAAAAATGTTGAATGATCTCAATGAGAAAACGTACTTTGATATAAAAACAAATACTTTATTGGAATATATGAAAACTACCATCTATTGTTAGTTGGGGATTACCATTGCCAGATACGATCATATATTCTCCTGAAATATCAAACAAGAGAGCTTGCGTAGAATCATCGTTAACTTTAATTTCACGAATCTTTTGAGTATCAGAAGTATTAATGAATTTCACGGTTCCATTGTTGCTGGTTACACCAAGATAGGCAGCGCAAGGGTCAAACGAGAGTTTGTTTGCGGAATGAGGTCCAACATTAATTGACTCCAACTCTTGTGTCATTCTCAAATCCCATAGTTTCACTACTCCGTCTGCATCGCAACTGGCAAAAGATGTACCCTAGCATTAGCGATTCTGTTACTTTTAGATTAAAAGCGCCGTGGTTGATTGTATTCATGTGTCCAAAGAAGGTTTGAGAACAAATAGCTGTTCTGGCATCCCAGAAGGAAATTGTTTTATCTTTGGAACATGTGAAAAGTAGATTAGTGTATGGCTGGAAACCGACGTGGTTTACAGAGTCTGCGTGACCCCTAAAGCTTTGTTTACATTTGCCGCTAACATTAAAGACAGATACATTGTTAGATCCCATAGTTTAGCGGTATGATCCATTGAGCCACTAACCAAGTGATTGCCCAAATCATGGAACGCACAGCTCCATACTGCTTGCGTGTGGTCAGTAAATGTATGTGTAGCAACACCCTTGGCAAAATCCCAAATTTTAATTGTAGAGTCACCAGAAGCAGTAGCTAAAAGATGACCTTTAGGATGAAAGTCGCAGTCTGCTAGCCAGTCAGTGTGTCCTTGCCCACTGAGCATCAATTCTCCATTTGGGAATGACCACAACTTCCAAGTTTTATCATCTGACACGGTTGCCAAGATTGGTTTTTTTGGGTGGAACTTCATTGAACTGATTGTCAAGGAGTGGCCCTGGATATGCTGCTGCGGACGCATGCGTTCTGGTTTTATGGTTGGTAATTCAACGTCCAAGTATGGGTTTTCACGATCTTCAGCAGGAAGTTTTGTGGTGTCTTTATAATTCAGATTATCTTTTCTCTTTTTAGCTGCTATTAAGCTGTGTTTACCACTTGGCTCCCTTCCATTTCTTTCCAAACTCTTTATTGTAGATTCTAAATTTGCAACTTTGCTAGCTAACCTGTCTCTCTCCAACTTAGCCAGCATTTTTTCTTTCATTGCAATTTCATATTTATTTTTCAATTGTGTGAGCGCAGGTTCGTAGTGCTCATAGTGTTTTTTCAACTTTTTAATATCTGATATCAATTTTGCTTTTTCCTGGACTACTCGTTTATGATGCATTCGATGAAAATCCCTTTCTTTTCGAAGTTTATCGTAGGTCGCTCTCGCTTTGACGGCAATGTCTTTGTGTATTTCAACTTCGACACGTAACTTTGACACTGACTTTGAAAGCTCCTGGTTTTGTTGGTAAATATTAGGAACCAAGATAATGTCTTCGGTTGCGATTTTCCCTTTCTGCTGGAATTCATACCATTCATTTTGAAACGCATCCAACGATTTGACAAGTCCCTTGCTGGACAAATAGTTGCGTATATAGTCATCGATAACCTCTGGGTCCTTAATTAGTGCTATTTCATTCTTTTCTCCATTTTCAGCTTTATCCAAATTACCTATTTTAACACAGATATACTGCCATACATTCCCTTTTCATGCATATTTCGGACTGCTTGCTCCAAAGACTCTTCGACATCAGAGTCTGACATTTCATCAAACGGTTCGACCGGGATTTCTTCAAATTCTAAATCATCATCGGAATCCTGCGCAAGTATTTGAGCGTCTAGTTGAAAAACAAACTACCTTCCAAAATATATGCTTTGGGTCCGACGTCAGCCAAGCTATTCTCTTTTGAAATAGGTTTTTTTTGATTTGATTTGGCCAGTTTATTTGGCAATGGAGGAACCGTATTCATAACGACGCGTTAGGAAAGAATAAAGAAAATATGATCGTAAAGATACCAGACGCAATGTAAAGATTCAATCTTAATAACTGTGAGGATGGGGTTTTGAATTTCTTAGAAGTTAGCTTTACACTAATCTGAGACGATATTAAATTCCAGTCGATTTCAATGTCCGCTGAAAATATCTCTGAAATATTGATTTCGCTATCGGAATTTGTGCGAGCAGTAACTTGCTTGCGCATATATTTTTTTGCAATGTTTCATCTCGTTCTGAGAACCCTGAAAATTGTGTGGTCTTGTGCGAAATTCAGGCGCCATGGTCAAGTACAAAACTTTCCAAAAAGCTTTTCAATGCTGAATGGCGAAACTCCGTTTCATGAACGGTTTGAAGATTCGAAAGACAGCAAAACCAGGGCAGTGAAAAAGATTCTCTCAGCTGCTATTCCGTCTGTAGTTTCCTCAACTGGTACAATAAGCTTTAACAACAGCAAAATATTACAAGGAAGGTCCAACTTTGGAGCAGTGGAATCTTGCGTATTATGTCACTGCTAGTACAGTAATATCTGCTTTACGATAGGTTAAAAGGTCAATGAAAAATCTAGCAAGTGATGAATATCCAAATATATCTGGAGCACAAAAGATCAGCTCAATCCCTGGATATTTACCAATGAATGCAAAGGTTAAGGAAGATCCTATAACGACAAACGAAAAGGTTATAAATTTCATCAAAGATCGAGCGCCAGGTGAATGGCCTGCACCGGCCGAACAGGTATCTGAAATATATGGGGAATGGGTGACAGTTTCAAAGTCAAATCCGAACAAAGTAGTGTATTTGTTACATGGAGGAGCGTATGTAATGGGGTCTGCCCTAATGTACCGTCCGTTTGCGTATATCTACGCAAAGAAAGCAGAATCATCTGTTTATGGTAGCTATATAGCTTACATTAGCACTAAACTATCGGTTGGCGCCACAAAATCCATATCCCTGCGCTGTTATTGATGCTGTTTCTGGCTATCTACACTTGCTCGAAAAATTTGACCCAAAGAATATAGTTCTAATCGGTGATTCGGCGGGTAAATTATTGTTGATGTAGGCGGCGGTTTGGTTATTTCTACTTTATTGGTCTTACGAGATATGGGCATTGAATTACCTGCCGGGGGCGTTTGTTTGAGTCCTTGGTTAGATTTGACCCATTCCTGTCCTAGCTTCCAAGAAAACGCAAAATACGATATATTGCCAACACCGCCACCAGATCCTCGCTTAGAAAGCAGGGTTCATTACTATGCCCCAGATGAACATTTAAAACTGCCGTACGTAAGTCCATTCTGGGAAGAAAACTTGGACAATCTTCCGCCTCTTTTAATACATGCAGGATCTGCTGAGCAATTATTAGACGAAATAATTGATTTTTCTGGTAGATTGGCAAAATCGAACTCATCAGTCACTTTAGAAGTATTCGAGGCTCATTTACACGTATTCCAAGGAATAATGAGATTCAGCAAAGGTGCTAAGGTGGCATATGGTAGAATTGGTAATTGGATCAAGAAAGCGATGGATGCTAAAGGTATTCTTGACGAAAAAGAAAGAAATGATTTAGATTTCGATGGAAAATTTGTAAAATCCAGTAAATTATGAATAAAGAGAAATTTAGTAGTATTCTTATCAGATAACAAATTCCGCATGATGGTTCTTCACTTTTCAAAGTGAAATAATAGCCCGCTCGAAAAACGGGCCGTATATGAAAACCCTTGCATAGAATAACCAGCAAAATGTTACACTTATCCTTCATTTAACATCTAATCTGCGAATTGGGCCATGAACTTCAAGATAATCCTCTAATATTTAGTGGGCACACGACATTATGTTTTTCCTTTGTACAGATATTGGCGCACAAAATACTGCGGAATGTATGTTGGATTTCTTCACCATGACAACTCCGTTCCACAAGCGATTTGACGAAAACCCTAAAAAGATTCTATTTATACTGAAAATTATATTCAGGCTTGTTCCTGACACTCTCCAAACTATATTTCGATTCCTGTTTTTTGGCCCACCTGTTAAATCCTGGACTCTATCCTATTACCTTGGCGTTAGATTCATCAGAACGATCTTTACAGAAATTATGAGAGGAGATAAACCAAAAATTGTCGAAGGGCAATGGATTTCATCGGCGTTGCCAAACATTATTCCAGGGGACGGTGTCCAGATTGGTGAAATTTACCAAACTAACCAAAAAGCTATCGAATTCATAAAAAGTAACAGTCCTGGGGAGTGGGTTCCGCAAACCGAGTCAATTGTTGACATCAGTGGCGATTGGATTCACCCAAAAACTGTTGAATCCACTCAAGTAGTATATTATCTACATGGGGGTGGTTTCTTCCTTGGATCTAGTAATATGTATCGTCGAATGGCATACATGCTTTCCAAATACTGCTGCTGCAAAACATTTGTTCCAAATTACAGACTTGCACCACAAAACCCTTATCCTATCCCAATCATAGATCTGGTGTCGGGATATTTATGGCTTATTCAAAAAGTCGATCCATCTAAAATTACTATTATTGGTGACTCTGCAGGTAATTTAATCTAAATTCAGGCGGCAATCTAGTAGCTGCGATCTTGCTGGTATTAAGGGATATGGGAATACAATTACCTGCTGGAGCTGTATTGCTTAGTCCAAATGTAAATTGCCAATTTATTTATAGGTTGATGTTACGCATGATTTTGCAAGTTGGGATGCGAATGCAAAGACTGATTATATTCCAGAGTTTCGAATTGATAGTCGCGGGGATAAACGCCAAAGATACTATGTACCGAACGAATTGCAAAAAGAACCATATGCCAGTCCGATTTGGGCAGATCTTACTGGATTACCACCTATGCTAATTCAGGCAGGCAGTCGTGAAAGACTGGTAGATTCAATAGTCTCTTTTGTCGAAAAAATGGAGCGCTCCGCCAATAGCCATGTAACTTTTGAAATGTATCATGATCATGTCCATGTCCATACATTTTTTGATTATCATGAAGGTGCAAAAATCGCATTCAAGAGGTACCTTTAAACTCATTTAGAATAGCAAAGTGGATTAGTGATATTAATACGGAAAGTACCTCTTTGACCAAATCAGTGACTCGTGTTGATCTTGATTTCAAAGGCTGTGTTTTGAAAGCTTAGCTCTGGAAGAATAAATAAGCCTTTCATTTACATTTAATGGCGAGATATCGCAGTCGGTACTTTATGTTTCAAAAGCGTAATCAACCCCAACTGGATTGTTGAAAAATAGAAGCGTCATGTAGCAAATGAATATACCTATTGAAATATGCAATAAAATTGTATTGTGCGACAAAGAGACTTTGATTATACAGGATCATTGACAAAAAATATGAATTTGTTGATGAGAATAATGGGTAATGTAACATTAATACCTTGCTATATATAAATTATTCAATTCCGTTAGAATCTGATTTAGAGAATTATTGAATCCAATAATGCACAGCTGAGCGATAAGCTCAATCATTCAGAGGCCGTATCTCTCTTTTGGCACATGGACTGCCTAAAGGATAAGTTTTCCCGCTCAGGTGCCGCAGAGGTATAAATGGCCAAAGAAGACTGCCTTTGACGATGACTGTAGTTCCGTTTTACAAGAGATTCGACGCAAAGCCAAGGATAATTATATTCTTTTTGAAATTATTAATTAAATTAATTCCGGATACTATTAGATCGGTGTTTGTTTTTCTGTTCTATGGACCTCCAGTAAAAAGCTGGACGCTATCATACTACATTGGAGTTAGATTCTTTAAAACTATATTTGGAGAAATTATGAAAGGAAATACTCCAAACATTATAGAGGGACAAAGGGTAACCTCAATGCCAAATATCCTACCTGGAGATGCGCTTCAGGTAAAAGAAACATTTACAACCAACAGCAAAGTGATTGAATTCATGAAAAGGAATGCTCCAGGTGAATGGGTTCCTCACTCTGAATCAGTTGTTAATGTTAGTGGAGATTGGATTCATCCAAAGTCTATTGATTCGAAAAAGATACTGTACTTTATACACGGGGGAGGACATTTCCTAGGCTCTAGCAATATGTATCGAAGAACTGCCTATCAAGTGGCTAAATCATGCAACAGCAAATCCTTTGTGGTGAATTATAGACTTGCACCGCAAAATCCCTATCCAATTCCAATTATAGACCTGGTTTCTGGGTACATGACCTTGATTGAAAAGGGTGACCCTTCAAATATTGTTTTCATAGGCGACTCTGCTGGTGGAAATTTAGTGGCCTCAACCTTGCTGGTAATACGTGATATGGGATTGCCTTTACCAGCAGGAGGAATTTTATTAAGCCCATATGTAACGTTCATTAACAGTAGATGGATTTAACCCATGAATTCCCAAGTTGGAATGAAAATACTGAAACGGACTTTCTTCCTGACTTGCCAATAGATTCTCGAGGGGAAGGAAGACTGCGATATTACGCTCCAAACTATTTACTTAAAGAACCTTATGTTAGTCCATGCTTTGCTAAAGATCTCACTCGACTACCTCCCCTATTAATTCAAGCGGGAGGTGGTGAAAGACTAGTTGATTGTATAATTGCATTCGTGGCCAGAATTTCCGCAAATTCCAATTCTTCAGTTACATTTGAAGTATATAGTGATCATGTGCATGTCTTTCAATTCTTGGATTACTGTCCAGCGGCGATGATTGCAATTGAAAGGTATTCCTCACTAATATAGAATCGGTACATGGGTCAACAGTGTCACTGATGGCAATGAAGGAAAATCGTACCCTCCAAGCTGCAGAGTAGATTTGGATTACCACGGCCAAGTGGTCTCCAACTGATTTTGTTTTTTTCTTTTTTGTCAAACAAAAAAATTATGGTCAAGAGAAATAAAAGCGAATTACTTACTTCCAATTTAGCACAGCTGCAAAACTTGATCAAAAGAGACCCAAAGTCATACACTGAAGAGTTTATGACCCAGTACAGACATTTTGAATCCTCAATGGCGATTTTCAATTTGAAGCCAGATACAGAAGCAACAGCATTTGGGGAGCAAATCATGTTCATTTCAGCTGTAATTTATGAATAACGCAAGGTTGCAATTTGCTATCCAAAACAGTGCAAGGAATTTCCTCAGCATATCATAGATTTATTGTCAAATCACTATCAATTAATGTCCCCAGAACTAAGAAAGACTATGGTACAAGCACTGATATTGATGCGCAATAGGGACTTGATTACGCAGTCCAGGTGATTATTGTTAATTTAGCTTGCTAAGTTTATTTTTCACACTATTCCGTTGTAAAGACAAGACTTTGCGTGCTCTATTACACTCTCATATTGTAAGTGATATCAAGAATGCCAATGCGAAGGCAAAGAATAACAAGTTGAACAAGACAATGCAAAATTACATGTACAAAATGCTGCAAGACCCAAGCGAAGTACTTAATCTTAACATTAGATTGCTGCCAAGAAATCTTTAGAAGTCATGATTGAGCTATATCATAAAAATGTTTGGAATGATGCAAAGACAGTGAATGTGGTTGCTGAAGCCTGCTTATCTCAAATTCCGAAACTGGTTGCTCCAGCCTTGCATTTCTTTTTAGGCACCAATGATAACAAGTATGATGATGACGACGAAGAAGATGTTCCGGATTTGCTGAGAATGAAGCAAGCAAATACCGTCAACAAAAAAAGAAAGTCTAGGCAAAGACAAATTGAAAAAGCGCAAGCGCATGTCCGAAGGGTTCTTTATATCTAACCTAGAAAGAAAGACAAAAGAATAGAGCCGAGATCTTCAATTTTTCTGCTTTACACTTATTGAATGATCCCCAAGGATTCACTGATAACTTGTTTTCTCGATTAAAGCAAGTAACTTCAAAAAACATTTTCAATTTTGAATTGAGATTGGAAATGATGAATTTGATTTCAAGATTGGTTGGCGTGCACAAGTTGTTGACCTTGGGATTCTATGACTTTATGATTTCGTACATTAAACCTCATCAGAAAAATGTCACCCAAATTTTGGCATACCTGGCGCAAGCTTCGCATGAACTTGTCCCTCCAGATGCGATGGAATCAGTTGTCAGAGCCATTGCTGACAACTTTGTATGGAGTAACTGTGCTTCCGAAGTAGTCACTGCAGGTTTAAATGCATTGCGTGAAATTTGTACCAGATGCCCTCTAGCTATGCCTGAAGAGTTGCTCAAGAGTTTGTTAGAAGATTACAAAAACCATAAAGAAAAGGGACCAATGGCGGCGGCGAGAGCATTACTATCGCTGTTCAGAGAGTACAATCCTGAAATGCTCAAGAAAAAAGATAGAGGAAAGATTGCATCAATGAGCATGAAAGACTTTAAAATTCAAAAGTATGGTGAAGTTAAAGTGTTGGGTGATGTTGAAGATGCAGAGTTATTGGAAATGGACAGTGATGAATTTGAAGGACCGGAAGAAGACGATGAAATCCCTGAACTTGTTCCTAATGCAGAGGAGGATGATGATTGGGAAGATGAAAACGGCAGTGCTGATAATGGATCTGAGCTTGACTGGGATAATGCTGAGGTAGTCGGGGAAGAACAAGATTCTAGCGATGAGGCTGATGAAGAAGATCAGGAAGATGATGACGAGGGTGAAGATGAGGAGGAAGAAGAAAATGAGGGTGACGAAGAACACGAAATGACACCTCCCAAAAAGAAACAAAAAGTTAGTATTGCAGCAACAAAGATCTTCACGGACGAAGACTTTGCCAAAATTCGAGAACGCAAAGAACAGAAAGAAATGGACAAGATGCTTGGCCGTTCAAACAAAATTGTTATTGAAGAAGATGATGATCGTGATGTTGTAGATGCTTCCAAAATCATGGCATTTACAAAGAAGAAAGACGACTATGCAGCGAGAATGGAATCTATTAAGGTAATCCTCTTTAATGTCAGGAAGGACGTGAAGGAAGAACATATGGCTCAAAGAGAGGCAAAGATGAGCGCTCTTCAACTACAAATAGAGTAATTGAAACTAATGTTAGGAAAAATCCAAAAAGAATAAGCCAATGACAATGTTGGTCCATAAGCGTGCTGTTAAGGGAAAGAAATCTCGGTCTCTCATGGAAAAGCAAAGAGTGTTGCGTGCTCATATCACCAAGCAGAAAAAGAAAGGATTCTAAACCCTACTTTGCTATTTATCAATAATATATTGTTTTTCTGTGTTTATGATATAAAAGATTGTGGATGGCGTCATTGTGAAAGTTCGGTGCTTTTCTGGTCAATTGCCTTTTTGAGATGGGATAATTTACGGAATTAATTTACCGAGACAAATCCGAAGCGCATTTAATGGAGCAACTTGGGTAAATATTGCCAAACATGAGTACGAGCTGTGTAGATAAATGGATTGAACAATTAAAGACATGCAATCCGCTCCAAGAAGATGAACTTGAAAAGCTTTGTGAGATGGTGAGTGATAGCTGACATTAGGCTATCGTATTACTTGCGAAAGATGAAAATTTGCAAAAAGTCAGCGCACCAGTAACAATATGCGGTGACATTCATGGGCAGTTTCATGATTTAACCGAACTGTTCAAAGTAGGTGGTCAATTGCCAGACACAAATTATGTATTCATGGGCGATTATGTAGATAGGGGATATTATTCAGTAGAAACAGTGGCTCTAATCTTAGCACTCAAAGTACGATTTCCAAGTAGAATTACAATTCTTCGAGGAAATCACGAAACCCGTCAAATATCTCAAGTATATGGATTTTATGACGAGTGCTTACGCAAATACGGAAATGCGAACGTTTGGAAGTATTTCACTCACGTATTTGACTTTTTGCCTCTCACAGCACTAGTAGCAGATGAAGTAATCAAGTGCTTAACAATAGATCCTCTGCATGCACGGCGGGTTATCTCCATCGCTGGATACATTGGATCAAATACGGTCCTTGGATAGGTTTCAAGAATTACCAGGGGATGGACCAATGTCAGGTGGGTTATAGTTAACTTTAGATTTGTGCTGGTCAGATCCTGATGAACGCTGTGGATGGGGTATTTCTCCTAGAGGAGCAGGTTACACATTTGGGGAGGATATTAGCGAAGCTTTCCTTCAAAACAATGGGCTCTCTCTAATTGCAAGAGCTCATCAGTTGGTGATGGATGGCTATTATTGGCAGCATCACGGGAATGTAGTAACAATATTTTCCGCTCCTAATTACTGCTATAGATGCGGAAACCAGGCAGCTATTATGCAAGTGGATGAGTATCATAAACGAAAACTGTAATTTTTTGACTAAACCTAGCATTCAATTTGACGCAGCACCTAGAACAGAACCTCTAGTTGCCAGAAGAACTCCAGATTACTTTTTATAATAAATGCTCAGCATGTCGGTTTTCCGTGTTTGTGCTCCATTCTTCCAAATTGGGTGGAAAAAAGTTTAACCTCATGGCCAAAGTCGAACCTGCAGTCGATTACAACGGAATTCCTTATTACAAACGCTACGATTATGAATACAAACCACCTTCTCCTCTGAAAAGAGCAGCAATGGTTACCTCTCTCTTTATTCCTCCGATTGTGAAAGCATGTACAAAATACTTTGCTGTTGGCCCTAAACTGAAGGATTGGACATTAGGCTATCATGTAGCAGTTACAACGGTAATTTATTCTAACTCAGCTATTGCATGTTATGGGTAAGATGAACAATGTTAAAGAAATACAAGCCTCAACTGCTCGACCAAGTGCACTACCAAAAGATGCATACTATGAAGAAGAGCATTTTAATAGGGATTCAAAAGTGGTAGAGTTTCTGAAAAAAAAAGCTCCAGGGGAATGGCCTGATGTAGCCAATGACATTAGCGAGCCAGTTTATGGAGAATGGATATACAGACAGGAAGACAGCGATCCAGAACTTTTTCCTTTTATACACAAGCAGCGTAAAGATTTCGATAAGATATTGCTGCTAATTCATGGGTAACCCACTATTTATCTTAGTGGTGCATTTGTATTGGGTTCCGCACCAATGTACAGAAGGAATGCTTATGATTATACTCAAAATACTAGTGCTGCAGCATTTACGATTTCATACAGACTAGCACCGCAAAATCCTTATCCTTGTCCGTTGATTGATTGTGTTTCTGCGTATTTGCACTTGCTAGAAACATATGATTCTAGCAAAATCATTCTAATGGGAGATAGTGCTGGTGATTTATATTAATATTAGGCGGATCACTGGCACTCTCGACTATATTGGTTTTGAGAGATATGGGAATTAAAGCTCCTGCTGGTGCGGTTTGTCTCAGTCCATGGGTAAGCGTTTAATAATAATAGGTTGACTTGACTCATTCTTTCCCTAGCTTCCAAAGCAACCACGGTATTGATTATTTGCCTGATATGCCTGATGATCCAAGATTATTGGATAGAAAACACTTTTACACTGCTAACGAATATCTTGGTCTACCATATGTTAGTCCAATTTGGGCAACTGATTTCACAAATTTTCCACCGCTGTTAATCCAAGTAGGGACAGCCGAGAAATTGCACGATGAAGTAATTGCTTTTGGAAAGAAAGTGGCCAAAGAATCTGGAAACAAGGTAGTTTTAGAAACTTACGAATCCCATGTCCATACATTCCAAATTCTAAAGTTTGCGCAAGGTGCTATAGCAGCGGTTGATCGTATAACAAAGTGGATTGAGAGCGCAACCAAAATTAGCGAGTACAAACACTATGATTTCAGTGGAAATTATCTGAAAGATGGATCTCATAATATATAATATCTTTATATTAAACTTACACCTCTTCGCCCATTACGAATATTAGAGCGTTCCGTAGCGCTGTTTTACATATTAATATATCTGTGTCTTGAGTTCCGTCCATCAACAGCCTATCTGCCAATAATTTCACCAGAACAAACGAATTTAGTTTCTATTGTCAATACTAGTTACCATTGACTGATGATCTTCAAGAATCGACTCTAGTATGGTATCGTACTTTGTAATATCTGATTTTTCCATCGAAAAATCTACTAACTCTTGGATAAATGCATTTAGAATGTTGAAACAATTTACAATATGATCATTTCGTTGAAGGTACACTACTTTTTCCAAAACCCGGTTTGTGTCGTCAAGATCACTGGACCACTGTAATATTCCGTTTCCATTGTCAACTGAGTCCAAAGATTGCTCAGATTCATCGATCACCTTTATAAATTCAAATTTACCATTCCGTGTTCATTCTTGCATTGCCTCTCGTGCTCTTCAAATTTAGTAGGCAATTTAAACGAGGATTTACAATTGGTGCAAACAAGCCAGGGTACCTTACATAGTGTTTTCAAGTAATTTGGGGTGTGGATATTAGAATCAAATAGTTTACCAGTGACATTATTACGCTTTAAAATGTACACGGAAGATGGTCCATAACCATCCAAGAAATCTGATTCCAAGCTATTAATGAAGAATATCGTTAATTCAATTGGATATTCATTCTCTGTTTTTACAAAGCAGTGAGAGTGAAGCGATCTTTCAGCGCAAGTAGTGCAATAACTCGATTCGTCATATCTGGACAATATGTTGCTGAGTTCCATACTTCCAAGTTTATCATTGGTAATGACCTTCTCAG
Organism: Boothiomyces sp. JEL0866; assembly: GCA_027604345.1. Taxonomy (NCBI): domain Eukaryota; kingdom Fungi; phylum Chytridiomycota; class Chytridiomycetes; order Rhizophydiales; family Terramycetaceae; genus Boothiomyces; species Boothiomyces sp. JEL0866. The sequence continues at coordinate 115,814 of JADIIZ010000007.1, forward strand.
TAATGTAATTCTTGTCGTTTGATTTGATCGTGATTATAGGTTCCTGAAGTTTCACAGTGTCTACTACAATTAAGAATCATATTACCAGTAGTTTCTGGGTGTGAGATATTTCCAATATATCCTTTTGCGGAAGAATGTTTGCAAGTCATTTCATGCTCTTCAAACTTTGTTGGTAGTTTGAAACAGGTTTTGCAGTCCATACAAACCAACCAGGAGAGTTTACAGAGTGTCTTTAGTGCGTTTGGATGCTGTTGTGATTTATCGTATAGTTCATTAGTAACTGTGTTTCTCTTGAGTATTCCCATTGAAGAGGGTCCGTATCCACATAGAAAATCTTGTCTTAGATTCCGAAAGTAATATATCTTTAGAGGTATTGGGTTTGGCTGACCACAATCAACTAAACAGTGGGTGTGCAGGTCTGAAGAGCAATTACAGTAGTTTGTGATTTGTTGTATCGCTTGAACTAACTTGTCATTTCCGTGCTTGTCGTTCGTATATATCTCATTCGTAATGTATGTAATTGTGGTCATTTTGAAAAATATCTCAAAATATTTCGGCCAGCGCTGAATATTACTTGTGGCTTGGGAATCAGCACCTGATTCGTTTGGTGTAACACTAAAAGAGGAGCAGATAAACCAAGAAAAAAGAAAAGGTGGGGACAATTTAAGGCAGTCTGTGTATGCGATTTGATTTTGATTGATATCCAATGTCTATCAGAAAAAGCCCAACTTGCACAGGAATATAAAATTTTCATTTTCCTTTTTTGCGCAGAGGACCAATTGCCTTTCTTGTCGTTATCAAAACCTCAATGCAATTGCAGTGAAATTAAATATATAAGCAGACATTTCCTCGAGGCGGCATTTTTAAACCATGTATATGAATTTGGAATGGGAAATATGCTTTAAAATATCCGCTACGCAAGTATTTATCCTGCAGCTATGATTATTCAACGGCAATAATTTGATATTTTCATCTCAAAAGCTGCTTGGGATATATCTGATTTGAAGGGTAATATTTTTTTCGAAATCAAAAAATGAAAGTTCAACTCGACAAATCAACAAGTAACAAAATTATAATATAGCGGCGCAAATTGAATTCAACGGCCCTACAAGACACCAAAATGATAACATTTACTCTTTGATTTGTAAAAAATTCGAGAAAATAGCTACAACTGAAGTTGGCTTAATCGGTTCAGCTTACGGCCAAAGCAAGGTTATCGTAACATTGAATAGTGTTCCGAATGATCAAATTCAATGGTTGAAAGCCTTGGGTGCCGAAATCATTCATACTATTGACGCTGTTGCTGAAGCAAAGAAAGTCGCCAAAGAAACCAATTCACAGTTAATTGTAAAGCCATTTGAGTTCGAATATTACTTGAAGATTGTCGAGTCGTTTGGTAACGACTTTGAAGTTCTAGTATATTTTGTAGATTCAGAGGAGGAATTGCTAAATCTAAAGCGTGCGCTGCCAAACAAAAAAGTCGTTGGGGTAATGATTGGGGAAGTAGATTCAAAATCGGATTTAGTGTATGTGTCTGAAAAAAATGCCTTCATGCAGGCTCGCAAGACCATCAGAGAAACAGGAGTACAAGTTGGTGTGCAAGCTGGTGCAGTCGTTTACGCCGCCAAATCTATATCTGGAAAGAAACATTGCATACTCGGAGATTGTGCTACTCTATATTCAAAGACGTTGCTAAAGTAATAAGTGAATAATAATAGTGATGAATGGCTTGCCGAACATGATATGATTGAATCAATTGATCTAGCATCGAAATACAGAGGTGCCTGTGTTGAAGATTTGCAATTGCCGGAAGCTACCAGTATCTTTTCCAACTCTACTGTCAAACAAGCTTTGGACACGATGAGCGCTAGAGATTTTTCCCAACTGCCAGTCACAAACTCAAAGAGAAGGATTATTGGTTTAATCTCTACTGAAATATTAAAAACAAAGAATGCAGACCTTAACGATTTAGTATCTACTCACATGTACAAATTTCCAAAGACTGAAGACTATGTTCTAGTAACACCGTACACTCCATTACAAGATCTGGAAAAGCTATTTGATAAGCACCACGCTTTATTTGTTACCGATGAATCAGCTAAATTTCCTTTGGCAGTTGTCACCAAAGTTGACGTTTTGCGATTCTTGATCAAGCGAGGTTACTAATCAACTGTGAAATAAAAAATCAATTATATCAGTCGGTTGTTGCATTACTTTTTACACGGTCTAGTGCAATGCGATTAGTAATATATTGTCAAAAGTAATATCATTCTCAAAATAGAAATAAGATCCTAGTAGACGGATATTCGAATCCGCCAAGTAACTATTGGTAATGGTAAAAGCTATTTTATCCATGTTAGTAATTCCTTGTCATTGATATCCTTGGTCCGAAATATTTTTCCAGTGGAAATAGAAATTTTACAAAGACTAACAGAAGCTTTAAATTCAAATTTCCAATGATCAAGCATTCGATACGGAATACATTCCACTACTGACTGTAGCCTGAAGGCGCGTATTAAAGTAGATTTTTGACTATCATTCCAAATTTCTAAAAAGTTTTTCCATGGTCAGCCACTGGATAATTCTAGCTTCCTAGTGTAGGTGCCATAATTATTACTCATTGTGAGTAATAATAATTTTGATATATAATGAATGAAAAATGGAGAAAATTCAAATATTATGTATGAATACACCGTAAAGATAGTTCAGCAGCCAAAGACCGGAAGAGAGTGTGGACTAACAAAACCATTCTTCAAGACATGCTTATTACCAGTTCTAGTAATTCAAGTGCAGTTTACAGATGAAAAGACAATTGAACAGTTGTCATCGTATAATCTTGTTTGTCACTTAATTTTAAAAGGGTCTGAAGGGTTCCAGACGGTCCTGATAAATTCTGTACATTCACTACGAAGATACAATACAAATATCTTTGGTCCGAGTACTATACATGGACAGATACTAACAGATCCCATAACACAGACGCCTCAGATCTATTTTGTTTTTCCAGAGATATACATCAAATCTCCTGGCATATATAACTTTGAATGTAGGATTTTCAATATGAACGAGTAAGTGCTACTAACAATAGTTTAAACATACCGCCTGCAATTGTGAATACGACTGACTTTGAAATATACTCCTTGCATGACTTTAAGAAATCCGCCGATAACTCTATTATAACGAAATCATTTGAAAAACAAGGAGTGAACATGAAAAATAGAAAACTTAAAGATGTTGATTGAATGTACAGAGAGTTCTATTGGATTATGTGATAATGCAATAAAATGTATACTCTATTTATTGTGAAGGAATGTTGTTGGGTATCTGTAATCCGCTCTTGCCTGTTGCTGCGAATCCACTCTATTGGGCATTATATCCGGCTATTGAAATTTACAACAGCGCATGGTTACTAAATGTTATATGAGTGCAATAACCGAATTTCATTTAATATTGATTTGATTCAATGTCTAATTACCTACTCGCGAATATGTATTTATCCAGAATAGCAATGTTGAGTCATAATTCATCCAAAAAGAGGGAAAGCATAGCCAGACTAAATATCAGTTTGGGTTCAATAATGCTGCAGATCTCCATACTAAGAATAAATCTGATATTGCAAATAAGACCTATTTTGGACTGTGCTAATTTTTTTCTCGTCACTGTTTTTGAACCCTCCGTCGGAAAAATTACGCACCATAATTTTGTAAACTTTCAAAATGTATTTCAATTTTTCAATCAGACAACAGCCGCTGAAAGGGCGGGAATGCGGACTAACACGACCATATATCAAAAGTTTAATGTATATAAATCTCATCATAGTTGTCCTATTTTGATCCTTCAGCTCAACATAGACAAAGAAAAAGTTGAGGTATGCCGCGCTCATTTTAGTTGCAGCCGTTAAATTATTACTGTAAACTTGTATTATTAGGAGAAGATGATACAATACAGCAAACGCTAATTGGTAGTGCTTCAGCTCACGTAAAATACCAAGAACACCTACTTGGTACTACGATAGTAAAGGGAAATGTGTTAGTAGATCCTGAAGATGGAAAACCAAAGATTTTCTTTATATTCAATGATATTCACATCAAGACGCCGGGCGACTATAGGGTTTTATGCTACCTAGTGAATATGAATAAAAATCAAGTGTCCTGTACGTCCATCAAGACAGACTTGTTTCAAATTGAAAAGCTGAATGGATACAAAAAGGGACCGCTTACCAGTATCTTGATTGATTCGTTTAAACTTCAAGGATTGAATTTAATCCGAAATATTCCGAGTAAATCTAATTATGAATAAACAAGTAATATAGAACAGTTTATCATTGAGTTGTTTGAATAGCCGAAAATTATTAATTTCATTGAAAATCTCATAATTTTGGAACCCGAAAACCTTGAAAATAGGATATTTGAATACAGATTACACAAATTAAACTATCGCTGGCAGCATGGTAATAACATTGAGAAGTTTCTTTTCAAGTTGATCACGCTTCATATGCTCTGTTGACTAAAAGAATGATCATTCAAGTGCGGTAAAGAGAGTAATTAATACACACGTAATTTTGATTCTCTCACAAAACTGGTTTGACCTGTTTTCTTTGCAAGCATTTGATGTGTATGCAAATTTCAACTCTACTTGAAATGTTCCAACATTTGTAAACCTCGACCCTACTAATATAACTGCTGGATAAATTGGGATAAAGGACAAGATCAATCAAAAAAATTCCCGTTTTATTTAATCATGACCGTTCATTATATCGTTCGACAACACCCAGAAAAAGGAAGAGAATGTGGTCTAACAAGGCCGTTATCAAAAGTTTACTGTAACCTAGAACTGATATAGTTGTCCAACTTTAATTGTGCAGCTCAAAGTGGACGAGGTATACAAAAAGGTAATGAAAATATTAAACTAGTTGTTGTCCTTGAAATACTATTGTGAGTTGGTTTTAGTTGATTGTGATAATGATATTCAACAAACATTGCTAGGAAGTGTCTCTGCACATAGAAAATACCAAGAGCATTTGGTAGGAACGACATTTTGCAAAGGACAAGTTCTTATTGATCCCGAAGATGGTAACCAAAAGTTTTTCTTTATTTTTAATGAGATCCATATAAAAACTAGGGGAGAATACAGCTTCCTCTGCTACCTGATTGATTGTAATCAAACCCAACTAGAATCAACAGTGATCAAGAGCAACTATTTTTCAGTAGACACAATCCATTCCTTTAAAAAACAAACGTACAAAGGCGCAACTGAAGATTCCTTCAAGTTAGAAACATCGCTACAAACCCGTAAAAATAATTGTTTATAATCCGTAGAATAGTAAATAAAGCATCTGATAATCGATCTCCTACAAATAATCAATTCTACTTTTGAATTTTTCACCCGTTTGATTATTGAAAGTAGTTCTCACTTTGAAGACAACAAGTCCTTATTCCAAACAATTACTGTGGTACAGCAACAATACATGTTATTATGTTGACCGTAATTTTGATTTTGAAACCAATTTCCTTTTTTCAATCCTCTTTTGTTTTTTTTTCTTTGGCTTTGTCCACCTTACCCGCCAAAAGGATCAAAACCGGCGGAAATTACTCCCACATGAGTATGAGCCAAATGAGACTAAAATTATATAACATCAACTGGTTAGAGTGTAGATCCCAGCCGAACTAGATAAGAATAAATATTCTCTAAATCGAATACAACTAATGTTAAAATGTGCAAATGGCAGGGCGGGTATTGCAATAAAGATAGTATCTCTACTTGGTTAATTAAATTTCGAATAGATATTTAGTAGGAATTAAATTTCAAGAGTGGAAGCGAAAACACGTATCATCGGAATGTAGGCCGCCATTTTTTTATTGTTTTTAAGCGTTTCTATGTATACGAGTTTCGCAGTTAGACAACTACCAAAAGAAGGACGAGAATGTGGTCTAACTAGACCTTATATCAAGAGCCTAATGTAAGCTTTTTTGTTTATTGTAGCACTCCGACATTAATACTTCAACTAGATTTGGAAATGGGCAAGGAGCAAGTAAATAATTGTAATGTAGCTGAAAAATCTGAATTATTACTGCATGATTGTACTACTTGGTGAAGACAAGTCTATTCAACACACTTTGATAGGAAGTGCGTCGGCGCATAGAAAATATCAAGAGCATCTTATTGGTAACACTCTAGTGAAAGGAACTATTCTTGTAGATCCAGAAGACGGCAGACCAAAATTATTTTTTGTATATAGCGATTTACATATAAAAACCCCAGGCTTGTACAGATTCCAATGCAATTTGATTGACTGTAACCAGAATAATATTATTTCTTACAGCGTGATTACTGATCTATTTGAAATCCATAAATTGAATGGATTCAAGAAAAGATTGATTCCGTGTATGCTGACAAATTCCTTTAGATTGCAAGGATTTGAAGTCAATCCAAAGAAATCTAAAATAACTTATAAGTAGATAATTAATAAATATCTAATGCCGCTGGATATTAAATTCTTAAATTGTAGTTGACAATAGTTTTGTTCCTGTCTTTGTTTTCAAGCAATATGATCTGGCACTATTGCCATAGTAATCAGTCAATATTACATTCGAAAGCCTTCCATATTTGAAGAAGTCCAAATTCTATAGTAATGTCGCTGGTATTCTGATATTGACTACCAGCTAGCAAACTAAAGCCTCAAGCAGCTATTTAGCCACAAGACGAGTATGAAATCAGCCTTTGAACTACAGTTGTTAAAATTTGTTTCTCTTTTTTGAACCAATTAGTAATGTTGATTAATTTCCCAGCTACTAAATTTTATTCTGATTTAAACAGCCAGGATTAAACTATTTGACCGATTATTAACCCAGTTAGGACTTTTTGGAAATATAAAGTTCTGACTATAGTTGCTTACCACAATGAATTTCCGGGACTGGTGGGTCCGCTTATAGCCAAATTGGGGGAGCCGAGAAAAATTCCCCTCAGTAACAATTTCGTTGCCAACTAAATGGAATATCACTTTTCCATTAGACAAAACCCTTTGCGAGGAAGAGAATGTGGTTTAACTCGACCTTATATCAAAAGTCACATGTAATTAATATTAAAGTAGTTCCCCTATTCCGATATTTCAGCTGGAATTTGAAAACGAAACGAAAAAGACCAAAGTAAATAGAAATTAACCCAGCTTTTATCGTTCAACTTTTTGTGTAACGTCGTGTTGATTGGAGAAGATAATTACATTCAACAAACGTTAATTGCTAGCAGGTCAGCCCATAGGACTTTTCAGGAAAACTTGCTAGGACAAACTACCATCGAAGGGAGAGTATTAGTGGATCCAGAGGATGGAAGACCAAAAATTTTCTTTATATTCAGCGATCTATATATAAAAACTCCCGGTTGTTACCGTTTGAAATGCCAATTAATTGATTTAAACCAGCCGGAAATCACTGTTGAAGAACTAACCACAGAACTATTTAATATTTATAAATTAAACGAATACAAGAAGGAGAATGTACATACAATGTTGTCGAAATCCTTTGAATTACAAGGCGTGGAACTAAAACAGAAACGCAAGTCTTGATTCAAGTCCGAGTTAAATATAAACAATTATATCCTTCAACATGTTTTAGTTTTGCTTACATTTTTTACATTGGGATTTCGTTTGATTATTGGGCACATTGAAGTGAGATATTATTGCGATTGAATCCTGTAATTTTCTGCCGCGAAATTCAAATTCAACAAAGGATTTTATTAGAATTCAGTAACGACCACGAATGCAGTGTCAACAAGTAACATGCGCTCGCTGTTGCTGGCCATTCATTAATTTACCAAATTTTACAATACCTTTGACTTATTACCTATCGCGTAGTATCAAATGACCAATTACTGATGAGTGGCTGAATCACATGACCCTGAATCATCTACATTTGGGTGTGAAAACTCCCACGTTTTTTCACTACTGGCTAAGAATGAACGTACACTCTCCGCTGAACCTGTCAAACGCCTGCCGACACACATACCTGTCTGGTAACACTCTGATCTCTCTAAATATTATCCCTGAAATCGCAGTGGCAAGAAAAGAATCAAGCTACTTTCATTTCGCAATCAACTCGAATACGCCGGGTACTATTGTAGTAAAGATCATTGGCACCGAAACTGTCTTCAACAAGAAAGCAGAGGATCATGTATTCTTATCTCAGGAATACAAAATATCTCCAAATATAAACCAAAGCACTGACTTTCAGCTCGGAATTACCTCTGACGGATTATTAAACTCTGTCAAGTTGGCTAATGGATGTATTACTTATAGAGCAGAATTCTACTACAACAAGGCAAATATTTGCAAAACCAATCTAAATGTAATTATCCCTACTAGTTTTGCTGATAAAGTCTTGTCCAATTATAGAATGTTTGCAAACTCTTCAAACCTGCTATTCTCTATCGAAGGATCTAGGGTGCTACTACTACATTCCGAAGATGATCTACAATTTTTGATCAGTCCCTTCAGGCCAAAATTAATTGTTGTCGGATCTCAAAAAATTCAAAGCGTCAGATATTCAATAGTGGAAGAAACTGCTGTCAGAGTCAAGTACAGACGCTCCAGCTGGGATCCTTATATGAATGTAATTCAAAAAGAAGAAAAGTCTATTGTCACTGTTGAATTGCTTGAGGGGGATTTCGAGTATCACGACGGCAGTGTTTTAATGCCGCTGGAGATATTCCGACTGGACAATTTCGTTGAAGCAGATGTCAAAGGTAATTACATCACCATAAAACACACCCTCTCTGTATGCATCTCAGTCAGCGATGGCAACAGCTACACTCTCAAAGTTCCTATCCAGGTTATTGCCAATTAGAACATTGTAATTTTGTATAAAAATATATACTGTAGTACATTTATGCTGGTTATTTATACTCACAAAACTGTCAATCAAGCACAATACATACATACTGCCCTCTCATGACTTTGATTCCTAAAGACTTGCGTCTTCAGTCCATATTTTTAAATAAACAAAGTCAGTGTCTACCAATATTATATTCGCAACATGAAAACTAAGCCTTGGTCAAAAGGGAAGGTGGAAGGGAGGCAACCAACTTTTCAGCTTTTTGAGCATCAGTGACTACGAGAGTGTAAAGATACTTTGAGCATCTGAGCTTGAACTTGCTCTTTTGAGCAGTCTTTTGGATTCTGATTGCCTTGGCATCAGCACGGCGAGCAGTGGACAAGAATTCCTTGATTTCCTTAATTTCCTTTGGCTGTTGATTAATTGATATTTACCATTTGAAAAAAGTAACTCTTTCAACTTTTGATTTTTCTTTTTTCTGCCACGGAGAATTTTCGTCCAATCAAATGCGTTTTATATTTCTTTTTTGTTTTCCAATAGGATAATGGTATCGTTCGTGTGGTAATAAGGATTAATGTAGTGATTATTGCCAAGAGACAATCAAGAAACCAAAACTAGACCAGCATTATAACAGATGCGGATCAACTTTTTCGTGCATTGGTAATTATTAACTTACCCAGACTGCTCCACTTCATTCCAAGGCCTGGACTACAAAAAGCATAATTCCTGCATATCTGAAGCTGAAAAATATCAAGGCGCATTGTACAAGGGCAAAGTAATTGCTTACTAACGATTGAAAACCGAAAACAAAAAGAAGGAATCAAAATCTGATAAGAAACAAGAAAATGTCGCAAAACCAATTAAATCAGAGTCATTAATTGATCAAATCAAGAAGAAGACTGGTCAAGAAATTTCTGAAAGTGAACCTGTCAAAGAAAAATCAAAGAAAAGAAAGTCTGAAAAATCTGAATCTCCTGAAAAGAAGGCAAAGGTTGAAGAGAATCCAGTTTCTGATGATTCTGAAGTGGTAAAGAAGGCAATCAAATCTGTATTGAAAAAGGTATGGCAAAAATTCATGTAGAAATCTGAATTCTCATTATCTGAATTCAAACAGTTGGTTGAAAAGAAACTGTCAAAGAAAGACACCAAAGTAGACTTGGATCAAGTGCTGACATTGGCATTTAGTGATAACACCCTTAGAATCAATATTTAATAAATTCATTTTTATTTAGTTTTGAGGTATTTTGGATTTTCTCTTTCATTAAAGTATTCCAAAAACGTAACCTTGTCAAGAGCACTCTTTCCAACTTTACGCGTTCTTAGAGTTTGGGCCAAGTATGTTGCAAGCTGTGAACCAATTAAACCTTCAAATTTGTTGTATGCTTGCTTTGGGTCTGTAGATAGTCCAATTTGAGAAGGGTCTAAATAAAGTACTTTGAGCGAGTTTGAAAATTGATTCAAGACCGCCCAGTAGTGGCCAAATAAATGCCCAGTCGTAAAGCATGGACAAAATTCATTCCATTCATATTTCAAACCAACTACTTGTACACACAAATTAAATTCTTGAGGATTGAAGCCCTCAAAGACAGGCAAAAATTGCAAGACACCTCTGCCATTTGAAGTAGTTCCCTGAATCAGTAAAGTTATACTTCTGGAAAGATTACAAGTGGCAAGCCAGTCCTGTCTTCTTTCAAATATTGCTTTAAAGCCAATCCATCTTTAAAATCTAAAATCTGCGAACATTCTCCAAGCATTTGCCATCCAGACACTCCGCGGACTTTTCCATCCTTTGATACTTGTAAAAATATTGGAGAAAATCTTGTTAATGATATATACCTGAAAGTGAAATATAAAATATCCAAGTAAGAAGAATGATTTGCAATAATAAATTTTCGTCCGTTTCCTACTGCATTGGGCTTGAGCAACTTTTTGATCTGTATGGTTGATGAATCGATCCAGTAAAAGCCAGACAAGAACAAGATTAATCTCCCTATAACCAAGTGAAATAGTCTTTGCCATGAGTGAACTAGAATTGGAACAATCAGCTACAATTAATAATATATACCAGCTGTGACAAGAAGTCAGCAATGAAGAGAATGCTCCCAAGAACAAGAATTAAGCAGAACTTTACTGATCCCTGAATTGGTCCCAAGATGTTGTATTTGACAAACTGAAAAACAGCACTCTCAATCCTAGGAGGCTAATCTTAACCAAAATGTACTTGTGGGTGAAGAAATGGTTGTATTCCTGTTCCTGCGTCTCTCCAACCAGAGTACTTTTCCATTTTCGCTTGAAGTGAAAAAACGAGGACAACCACAGCCAGCTTGATAGCAGTCAAGGGAGTCGACTCACAAGCAATATCTTAATCACCTCATGAAAAATCGGTTTATTAACGATCAATTTCACCAAATACAACATCACAAGTACCAATGATTGCAACAACATCAGCCAACAGGTGCCCTTTGGAGATATAATCTAATCCAGCCAAGTGATAGAAACCTGGAGCTCTGATTTTACATCTATATGGCTTGCTAGTACCATCACTAACTAAATATACACCAAATTCACCCTTTGGAGCTTCAATAGCGGTATATGTCTACAATTAAAATAACTCTACCTCACCAGGTGGGACACTATAACCTTCCGAGTATAATTTAAAGTGATGGATTAATGATTCCATGGATTCCTTCATGTCAGCACGACTAGGTGGAGAAATTTTGTGGTCATCAACCTTAATTCTACCTGCTGGCATATTGTTCAAACACTGTTCAATGATTCTCAATGATTGTCTCATTTCTTCCACACGGCACAGATATCTATCGTAAGAATCTCCGTTTGTTCCAATTGGCACATCAAATTCCATATCTGCATAAGCATCATAAGGTTGTTCTTTGCGCAAATCCCATTGCACACCACTTCCGCGTAACATTACTCCAGAAAATGATCTGTTAATAGCTTCTTTTGCAGTTACTACGCCAATCCCGCGTAAACGCTCTTTCCAAATTCTACCGTTGGTAAGAGCTTCTTCCATTTCATCAATTCTAGCTGAATATTGTTGTGCCCAGATATGAATATCTTCCATTAATCCAATTGGTAGATCCAAACTAACACCCTAAAATAAAAAACCAAATACTCCTGGTCTAACATATGCTGCATGCATACGAGCTCCAGATACTCTTTCATAGAATTCCATAAGCTTCTCTCTTTCTTCGAATAGCCACAAGAAAGGAGTTAAAGCACCAACATCCAAAGCGTGCGTAGTGGTTGCCATAATGTGGTTCAAAATACGAGTGATTTCTGCAAACAAAGTTCTAATATACTTGGCTCTGGGAGGGATATCAATGTTGAGTAGTTTTTCCACTGCTAAGGAGTATGCTTGTTCATTACACATCATTGATACTAAATTAAAAATCATATTACCATAATCCAAACGATCAAAATATGGAAGCGCTTGCAAGTATGTCTTGTATTCAATCAATTTTTCAGTTCCACGATGCAACAAACCAATGTGTGGGTCAGCACGAACTACAATTTCACCTTTGAGTTCCAACAATAATCGCAACACACCGTGAGCGGCAGGATGCTGTGGACCAAAATTTAAGGTGTAGGAATCCATAGTTGGGTCTTGTCCTTCATAAAAAGGTACTGTAATTTTTTCTGTGGTTTGCTTGGTCTTTGGTGGAACAAACCAAGCAGAAGTAACACCAAAGGTTTCCGGATGCATTGTCTGTGTTCTTGTATGTTTCAACCTGACTGGAATGGTAGGAATTCGTGCTAATCTCCTAAACATTTTGGCGAGATGACTAAGAATTTTTTTTAGTTTGACAAAGCAGCTGGATACCAGATCATAATGGGGAAAAAGACAGATAAAATGTATATGACTGCTTCCGAATGGGAGCATGAGTTTGGAGGAGCAAAGAAACAAGTCCAGACGAATTACAAGAAATTGCCGTTCAACTGTTGTTCGCTGTCGTTCACCCCATTTGAAAACCCAGTGTGTACTCCGGAAGGGACAATATTCGATTTAATGTCAATCGTTCCTTGGCTGAAGAAATATGGGACTAATCCAACTGATGGGAAGCCGCTGGATCCAAAAAGTTTGATAAAACTTCACTTTAACAAAAATAACGATGGGGAATATTGCTGTCCGATCACCTTCAAAGTCTTCAACAACAATACGCACATTGTGGCGATTAAACCTAGCGGGAATGTGTATTGCTTTGATGCTATTCAGAAGCTTAACATTGACAATAAAAACTGGAAGGACTTACTAACAGATGAAAAGTTCACTCGTAAGGATATTATCACTATACAAGATCCGCATCGAATTGGCGAGCGGAACATGATGGAATTCGACTTTGTAAAGAAAGGACTTCAGACCAAAAGTGATGCAATAATAGTCGAAGAATCCAAGGTATTCTGGTATTAACGCAGCTGGAAAATAGTATAAATATGAAGGGAAGCACCTCAAGAATATTGAAAGAAATGGAATCTAAAGATCTTATAACCAAAAAGGAAAAGAAGGTTGATGTTACACCGTCTTTTGTTGCAACAGAGAAGAAAACTCACAACCAAGCTCATTTCTCCACTGGTCTCTCTGCATATTCCCTTACTTCCATGTCATTCACACCACACACCAAGCAAATCGCTGCGCATGTGAGCGACGAAGAGTATCTAATGAGAGTTGTCAGTGAAAAAGCTTTAGTAAGCATAAAAACTATATTTGGAACCATGAATTTTGAGCTGTATTGTAAAGAATGCCCTAAAGCATGTTACAACTTTGTGCAATTGGCAAAGCAGGTAATTGGATCTTATAGAAGGGCTATTACAACGGCACAAAATTCCACAGATCAATTAGAAATTTCATGATCCAAGGTGGTGACCCTACAGGGACTGGTGCCGGTAAGTCGAGTTAATGTAGGTGGTAAAAGCATATGGGGAACTAACTTTTATGACGAATTTCATCCATCACTAAAGCATGATGCTCGAGGCTGTTTGTCAATGGCTAATCGAGGTAAAGATACTAATGGCTCTCAATTTTTTATTACATATGCAAAAGCTGCGCATTTGGACAACAAGCACACTATGTTTGGCAAACTAGTAGGCGGTATGGAAGTTTTGGACACTCTCGAAGCAATTGGAACGAAATCCAATGACGCGCCACTGCAAGATATTATTATCAACGAGGTTATTGTATATAAAGATCCTTATCATGAATTATTACATAAAGAAGAAATCATGGAATCAGAAAAGGTGAAGAAGCAAAGAGAGGTACTTGAAATCTAAATCTTAGCGAGAACGTAAACAAGCTCTTGTAATGGCTAGTAAGGGTACCGTATCATCTACCGATGAAGTCGGTAAGTACATGCCAACAAAGCGTCCAATGATTCCTTCCTCGACTGAAATGCCAAGTCAAAAGAAGAAGAAAACAGGATTTGGGAATTTCGATAATTGGTGAATAAATAAGTATTCTCAAATTTGCTTTAATTTCCCCACTATGGTCGCCGCAGTCAGATGCTTTGATTGGAGCTTTTAATTGCTTATCGTTTTCAAGTACACTGGGGTGCGGAAATAATCAATGGGCGTGAATTCATTGCCAAAGTAGAGTCCCGACATGGATACTCAACACGCATTGAAAACAACAAGAAATTTTGGTATATTTGTTCGTTATAAAGACATTGATCAAAGGTAGTGCTCACGAGGGTCATTTCCAAACTGAATGGGGAAACTGGATTTTCGTTGTAGACCAAAATAGGAAACTCAAGGGGCAGCTCCCTGACACGCATGGATATAAAACCTGAAATCCTGAGAGTATGGCAATGAAATTTCAAGTTCTAGCAGGGCTAGTTAGTTCAGTTTTGTCTATTGTTCCACCTCTCAGCACAGCAGGAAACCAAATTGTAGATTCCACCAACACCCCAGTGCATCTTCACTGCTCTGCGTGGAGTGGTGCACATATGCAAGACTTTCTAACTTTTGGACTGGAATTCCAATCGGTGGAATATCTAGTTAGTCTTATCAAGAAAGCAAATTTCAACTGCATTCGTTTAGAATTCTCTGCACAAATGATACGGGATAACCCAGTTGTTAACGCTGCACTTCTTAAACCAAATCCATCTTTAATTGGAAAAACAGCTATTGATATTTACCAGCATATAGTTAGCGTACTTTCAGCTAATGAAATAATGGTGATTCTCGATTACCATATGATGGATGCAGAGTGGTGCTGCGTTCCAGATGACGATAATGGTCTGTGGTACAATGAAAGATGGACCGAAGAATCAGTAATGCAACAACTTGGGACATTAGTACAGCTGAACGCCAAAAATCCATGGGTTATTGGAGTAGATTTGAGAAACGAAATCCGTCCTGCCCTATACTACTTTGACTTGTTTGGCAAAAAGGTTCTCAATCCATTTAAAACGCAATATCCAACGTGGGGAACTGGACTCAAGACTGATTGGAAAGCAGCATCTGAAAGATTTGGCAATATGGTATTAAGCTACGACCCAAATGCACTCATTTTTATCCAAGGGCTATTCGTGTTGGACACTACAATGATTACGTCCATTCTAAGCGGAACTGCAGACTTGCAGCACTTGCGCTGCCCTCAAAACTTACAAGGAGTATTTTTACAGCCAGTGTCCCTTAATGTTCCAAACAAGGTTGTATATTCTGTACATTCTTACGAATGGTTCTACAACTTTAAAGATTGGAGCAACACAACTTATGAGCAATGGAGAGATGCTGTAAATACTGACTGGGGTTACCTTTTGAAAGATCATCCGGTTTGGTTGGGAGAGTTTGGTACAAATGTATACAACCAAGATGGAAATGTATGGTGGGGATTCTTGCTTCGATATATTAAAGAAACCAAGGTGCACTGGTCCGTTTGGGAATTGGCTGTAAGATTTTGATTAAATTTAGGGAATTGAGCAACGGGCTACCGGCGAAACCAATTCATATGGAGTTTTCAATCCATCTTACAGTGACTTTGCATCTCAATCTTATGTTCAAACTTTACAGGCTCTGATGTTTTAGAATTTTAGAAATAAAATTACAATACAATTTTTCACCGTTATGTTGAATGAATCCATTGGAAGTAGATCATCTTCCAAACTAAGCAAGTAAGACTGATTCTGGAAAACTTACAAATGGGTTCTTGTTTGTCAGCGTGCTGATTAAGAGTCTTTTCTCAGAAACAGATTTTACTTTTTTATGGAAGCAAAGTCCAACAAATCAAGACAGAGTAAGAGGCGGGCAGAAAGGGAAAGGACTCTCTTCGAAATTCATCATTCGAATCCTATTAGAAAGGAAATATCGGAAAAAGAATTTGAAAAGTTCATTGACTCAATTGTTAGCAATAGCCAAGCTAGCTTTGGAGTTGTAAACCTCAGTCAATTCAATTTAAACAGGTTTTACAAGGAAAAGACACTGTTGGAGTATTGTTTCTTGTACAAAAGGGATGTCATTGCTTCATTGCTACTGCGAGGAGGTGCCGACCCTTCTATATCAATACACAACCCAAACGGGTTCAACATTCTTGATAAAATGTGGAAAAAGCTTCCTGCGTATGCAGCCTGGACCATTATGCTAATATTATTCTTGCGTACGACCACTAAAGAGAATTCATGCGTAAAATGCAATTGTGTAAAGGAATGTTTTACAATTCCATCCTGTGGTGACTACATGTGTGAGAAATGCTTTTGGGATATCTTTTCAACAAATGATACGTTCAATGATATGGAGTGTCAATGTGGTGTAACAATTGACTACCGACCACCAAAGGATTTAACAGCCGCACTTGGACGCTCTCCAGAATTAATTTATAAACAGTCCTTAGAGTTGTATTTGAAACTCGATACCAAGCTGAATAAGCAAAACATGCTTAAAAAGCCAGTATTCAAAGCACTAAAAATGGCTGAATTAAACAAAATGTATCTTGGAACTATTCGCTCACAAAGGGATTCTGAAATATTAAAGGCGGCAACTATTGGAAATGAAGGGAAAATCATGGCTTTAATTGAAGCAGGAGTAGATTTGAATGTTCGAAATGAATACGGACAAACCCCATTGTTTATTGCAACATGGAAGGGACACAAGAAAGTAGTTGATATTCTCATTCGCTCTGGCGCAAATGAAAATATTCCAGAGTATTCCGGTGTATTACCAAAGAAATCAATTTCTGTATGTCAGGTACACAATAATATAAATAACGGAACTGTTACTCGATTATTGCAGAACAATCCAAATCATATTGGTGCAAAAGGAAAGGGAAGTTTCTACTTGGACGGATTCTTTTCCACAGATTTTATAGAAAGCATGACTCAAATGTTTAACAAACTCCCTGTAGCTCCAGCACAGAAAAAGTCTTGTAGTAATAGGTCATACTATTGCGATACACTAAAAAAAGTTGAACAGCATTTTGCATTTGCAGTACAGTGTGCAGGAATATCAAATAAAATCACAGCAATGCCTCAAATGCGATACCTGGATTATTCATTCCAAGGTGGATGGTTGCCAGCACACATTGATTTATCTCGAACAGAAGGAAATAAGAGGTCAACACATACTTTTATTCTATATTTAACTGGCTGCGAATTTGGTGGTGAAACTGCAGTATTGGAGTCTATTCCAAAACCTGGTACTGAAGGCAGGTTGTTGGAATTGGTCAAACCTGTAAAAGGCAGATTGTTTTGTTTTCCGCATGAATGCCCACATGAAGGCAGGGCTACTGTTTCTGTACCAAAGTTATTACTAAGAGGCGAAATGCTTTTTGAAGATTAAATATAATATTATTGTGCACAAGTTCTTTATTAAACACATTTAAAGGGCAGCTAATCTTTGAACTAATGGCGGGTGACTGTGATGCCATACAGAGTATAACGGGTCAGGGTTCATGTTGGATAGATTTTCGATTTGTAGTTTAATCAAGCCAGATTTCAGGTCTTTTTCGTACCCAAGTTTCTTTGCAAATGCGTCGGCTTGGAATTCATCTCTTCGTGAAAGCACATTCATAAAGAATCCAATCAAAGTTTCAACAGGAGTGTAGATGAATTGGAATAGGAGAAACCCAACAATAATTGGTTTAGTGGCAAATCCAAAGGCGCTGTAAAGAGATTGTAATTTTACAATAAAATTGAACATGTAGAATAATACAAACAAGTGTGCTTGAGCTACCAACAATCTCTTGAATACGTGGTGGTGATACCAGTGTCCTAATTCATGAGCTGAACGTTAAAGATTACAGTACCTAATACAGCAATAACTTCACTGTGAGTAGACTGTTGGAGCAAAGTGTCAAAGAGAACAATTCGCTTGTTATTAAAGAAGCCGTAAAAGTATGCATTGGAATGGCTAGATCTCTTTGAACCGTCAACTACGTAGACTTTTGTTAGAGGGAACTTTAATTTTGAAGCCAAATCGTCAATCTTGGTTTTCAATTCACCATCTAAATTTAACATAAAAATACCTTCCAAAGCGGTGAACTTGTTGAACAATGGCTGAATAAAAGTAGGGAAGATGATCATAAAGAAGATTTGGAAAGCAATCATGAATAGCCAGATGTAAAAGAAAAAGTTTTCGCCTAAAATAAATATAAAGTTACCTGCCCATTGAATGACACCCAAGAATCCAGCTAATACAGGCATACCGATAATCAAAGTCAGCAAGAACGTTTTAATAGTGTCGGAAAAGAACAATCCATACGTTTGCTTGTTAAACCCGTGCCTTTCTTCAATAACAAAGTTGGAGTACAATTGAATAGGAAGATTAACGACGGTATTTAGAGAAATCAAGATGGATGCAAAGACGATAGATTGGAGAATCTAATATTAGACATTTGCTACTTCTGATTGCGGTAGCGTGGTCAATTCTAAAAACTGCTTGGCGTAATCCCAAGCAATTGGGAACAAATCATATTGAATTGCAATGATAATTTGAGCAACATTGTAAATACTTTGATACATGATTTTGAATCTGCTTTTGTCAATATTGTAAGCGTTAGATTGTGCAAACTTTTCTTTGGTGATCACTCCAGCGAGTGCCTTTGGGATGATATTCTTTTTCAAGAGGGAGTGTTGGCGCAGGTCAAGATAAGTTTCCCACAAATAAATGGTGACAATGAACCCAACAACCAAGTCTTTCCAAGGAATTGAATCGTAATCATAGGTTTTGATTTGGTACGAAACCAAATCTACGTATTCCAAGAGCTGCTTCCCGTATACGTTTGATTCCAAGATCACATGTAGTTTTTGAACTTGCTCTGCTGCAAGTTCTTGAATGAGATGGATTTGTTCCATTTTTTCAAAGTGCTTTTTCGATAATTTCAAGCACTTTGGGAAAGATTGAGTCAACTAGCAAAGCTCAAGTTCCATGTTTCATGGTAGATTGTCTTGGATTGGCACGACCAATCGCATATCTCATCATGTCTGAAGTAGACGGACAAACTCAACATTCTCAAGTGATTAAATCGATAAACCTTCAACATGTACAAGAAAATGGAACTGCTTTTATTTCATTCCTGCTTTGGGATTTGTGCACTTGGGAACACAGCACCTGCGTTAGTAATCAATCACCCTTCGTAAAAGCAGAAACCAGGAGCAGCAGATACAATTGAGGCTAAAGCGATAGTTGCGAGAATCTTCAAATTCATTTTAAGATTGCCAAATAATATTTGCTCTTTATAAATGAGCAAAAAGACGCCTTTTGAAGCCCAACATCCAAAAGTGGTTGAATGCATTGGTTCCTTGAAACGTGAGACTAATTACAATCTATGAAATACTTTATTTAAGGTTCATCTACCCAGTAACCCTCCATTTGTGGGTTAGTACATTTTGGAGCACAGCAAGTTTCAGTAAAGCAGAACTTTGGGACAGCTAATACAGCAGCAATCAATACAGCAACGGATACTTTCATCTTTACTTTGCCTCAAGTGCTGGCTGGCTTTATAGATTCAATGCACAGACGGAATGACCCCTTTACGCTTTGACACCTATGGTCACAAAGGCTAATAGCTTTAACTTGACTTAAACGAGCCAGTCGATAATGCACATTTTCGTTTAGTTCTAATGCGGACAAGTTTCCTCATATTTTTCCAGTGCATTTACAAGATTTGCCCAGCATTCTGATTATTCATGTTGCACAAGTAACTATTTTGAGACCGGTTACAAAAAGATTTAATATAAATATCACTCTTCTTTTGAATAGTGAATTTGAGCAAATCTCTTTGCTGCTGAATACGCAGGAAATATCTTGATTTATGAGTGTGTAACTACCAGGACGTAAAATCTGCAGGAGCAAGTAGAGATACAGGAACTAATGTAGTACATTGGTATTTGATTGTGCTACCTGTCTGTGAGGACTAGGAGATGAAATGCTGTTTTGTAGCTGGAAATTTAAAAATAGACTGACGGCTATGCTGTAAAAAGAAATGAATTATATTAAAAAATAAGAACACTTGCAATGATCGCCAATCCGAATAAGCTCATTCCCTGAGCATTATTCTTGGCAGTAGTACCTGTACCTGGGTTACTCCCAGTAGTTCCATTTGATGAACCTGTGGTTCCATTTGCTGTACCGACAGATACTTGTGCACCAGTGCTGGAAATACAGTCGCTCACTTCCTGATTTGCATTTGGATCCTGCTTTGGTGCTTTTGCATCAATACAATCAGTATAAGCAGTCGGATTGGCTAGGTTATTAAAAATTTACCAGTTGGTGAACCGCAGTCTCTGTTCAAAACTGCCGGGTCTATTGGAATTAATGGCCAGGCAGGATTTTTGCCAGCAACACAATTTGTAATAGCTTGTGCAGTAGATCCACAGTAACAAGCTGTGTTTACTGCCCAAACAATGGTTGATCCTGTACATGGCAAACAAGCTAAACCTTGAGAAGTAGTGACATTAAGTGAACTTGTTGCGTTTGCGTAATTGGCTGTACTAATACCTCCTGCAGCTGAATTCCATACAGATTGAGAAACTACGGCAGTAGCAAGAATAAAGTTCATTTTTTATTTGTAACTTTTGAGGCAACTTTTTGAGGCAATGTCTCACAGCTCCTCTTGACCAACAGACTTGAGCATATCCACACATTCCAATACCACGTCATTTGTGTTTTCCGTTCTGTGCAATTTCAGGTCCATATTTGCTTTGAAACAGTCAAAATATCCCTTATTATTGAATGGAGATCCGCAACTCCTTTCGACAATTTTACTCTCTCGTCTTGGCCAAGCGGGATTCTTTGATTTTACACAAGATGTAATATTTTTGGCGACCACACCGCAGTAACAGCTTCCGTCAATTAGCCAAACGATATCCGAACCTGGGCATTGCATACATTTCTCTCCATCTTTATCTATCGAATTCCCCTGAGAAGTTTGGACTGAAAGCGCTAGAGCAGAGACAGCAAATAGCAACTCGATCATCATTGGTAAAGATTACGTGTCAATAATGCAGCTCAATAAATAATACAAACATGTAGGAATAACATATGCATTGATTAATTTAGCCTCACCTTGAGGATATTTTGGTCCTTGCTTGATCCAGCCAAATACAAATTAAACGCCAAAACAGAACAGATGTAATTCGAGTGCAAGTTGCTCACATTCCTATTACTATTTACGCTGGATCAAATTGCTTATCATCCAAACAACCTGAACGTGGACAAATTTCGAGGGGCTTCAAACAGCTCCTGTAAAAAAGTTTCTGTTGAAAGAAACGATGCTATCAAACGCACTCCAAGAGTGGCAGTTTTACAGTACAAAGCACTAACATAGCCCTGATATCTGCTTTCCTACTTCTCCAAGTTACTATATTTCACAGCTGTAAAAAATACTTTCCAGCAAAGTTTTCTAAACCAAGCCAGTATAGCTGGATAACTACAACAGGGTCGTCAGTCGTAATGACCTTTTCGTCTATACCATTTGTAATATCGTATTTCCAAAACGGTTCTGATCTTTCAAAATTCGATATGATTAATTCACCATTAGCTGTCACTGTATCTGCATATTTTATTTCTTATTTGATTGCGGATATGTTACTTGGATACTACTGTTATCCAGATCAAATGGATCCTGTGACTGGATGGTTATCAAAGTTAACTATAGGGCGCATCATACAATTTATTTGTTTTTAATTCCACTGATTATACACTATAAAGTGCCTGGCGCCTTTTTGGTTGCTGCCGTAATGGAGCTTCCAACTCTAATATTGGCAGTAGGCTATCTAAACCCATTGCTGAGAAGTGAAAACTTATTTGGCTTAACATTCTTCATTACTAGATTAAGTAACTGGCATTAACCACAGTGTTTCATGTATATTTTGCCTATTATTTGCGCTTATCCTGGCCCGACAAGTATGCCTTCCAAGTTATCTCAACAATTACCATGCCTTTACATATCCATTGGTTTTCAAAATGGGTAAAGAGACAAATCAAACTTGGAAAGAGGTATCAAGATATCAAAGAAACACCATCTGAATTAGTGATAGTGGATGATTATAGAGAAGAAAAAGCTAAATCGAAACCGCGAAGAAGACGTACCAGCCGCCCACTTTGAAGTTACTGTACTAGACTGAATAAAGACAAGTTATCTGTAGGTCTGTTGCTGAACAAACGAAACTACTACTTTAAATTTACATGAATGATTCTGATGTTGAAAATTTGTGGAATCATATGTATAGGACTTTATTAAGATATCAACTACGACATCATCACAAACATTAAAAAGAATGTAATCATAACACCAAATATCTTTAGCATCAGTGTCCTATTATTTGAAATCCCTTGATAATACTTTAGCAGCTGGGTATGAGCTCCTGCGACATTCATTTCAACATCAACAATATTATCATCTATCCTTTGAACCAGTTCGCGCTGTTCAGCAATCACAGAAGCAAATCTAGTGTAAATTTGACCTAATTCAGCAATTGTGGACTCGATTGATTCAATAGTTTGATTACGCTCTTGTAAATACGCTGAATTTTGATTATCTAGCGCAAGCTCTTGCTGCATAAAGCCTGATCCAAAATCAATAACTGCTTCGTTGCTGACTTGTTGAGTGAATTTTCTTTCTGGATTGTACAATGGAGAGTCAGTGTTACCTGTAGTTGAAGGTCCCGCAAATGAATACTGCTCTTTTCTTTGGTTTTGTTCTTTCAAGTTGTCTGAACGAACTTTTAGCACTGAAGTAAATGCATCAGAGGTATTGGCTAGTTTTGACTGCAAGCTGGATATTACATTGTGCGAATGCTCTTTGGAATATTTGTTTGGAAGCTTCTGCTGTACCAAGTAGTCTGATAGCTGACCAATTTGCTTGTTGATTTTGGCAATATCCTGCTTGATAATATAGATGAGTTCATTAATTTCTTGCGGTTTGTCTTCAAATAAAGAATTCTTTTTCGCAAGGTTTGTAAGTTTTGTGAGTCGTGCTACTGTATCATTGATTTCCTTGCTGATGAGTGAAGCTGCTTTTGTAAATTCAGTTTTCGATTTCAGCTTTGGAAGTAACTGCTGGTGGAGTTCACTTCTTTGAGATAATGATTCTGCACAGGAAAAGAATTCAGAAGTTCTGTCTCTCATGTGATTGTGATTTTGAAAAGCAAAAGATTTGCCACGTAGAAGGGCCAACTCAAAACAGCTACACACAATGACTAGACCCACAGCAGGATACTGACACCACAGCAAATATCGCTCATGCTCAAACACTGACAAAGACCAAGTACTTTTGCCGAAACAAAATTCCCAGTGATAATAAAATTGACTGGCGCCAGGATTAATCCCATTAAAATAATAAGTGAAATCCAATCAACATCGAAAACTTTCCATGAAATAAATCTCCAAATATTTGTACTGGTTCCTGTTTACTATGAATACGCTTTTATTATAGCCAATGAAATTACACTTATTGAGAGTAAGACCAGACACTATGGTTAACAATTAAATACTTTTTAAGGTATCCGTCTTGAGTAGCAAGACGGTTGATAGAATCATCGGATTCGCCAGCAGCACGAACAGCTCCGGATAAAGCGTATGCCTTGTATTGTCCTGGAATCAAAACACCGTTAGCATCAACATCGACAACGTTAATTTGTACTGAAGCGTGGTCTTTGGCATTGATAAGACGTCCGGTAGCAGAGCATTTGCGAGGAATGTAAAGATCAACAACCTTGAAATTAAACTGTAATTTACTTGTCCTTTGTCGTTTTCCATTTTGTTAGTGTAAACTTTTCACTTGAATTTTTTTCAAAAAATTTCCTGTGTGGCGTGACAAATTCAACCAATCAAGCGTGAAGAAATAAAATTCTCCGGGTTCAATTCGGACCATCAACTGTCCGAATATTTGCTTGAATCTGGATTAGAAATCATAATGGAACCGTGGGAAGAATTAGAAAATCCTTGGGAATCGGAGCAGAATATTGAGCAGGAATTAGAAAATGAAATGGAAATATTGAAGGAAGTTGAAAGTGAAAGCATCCCGCCAACAAATGTATTTGAAAAGGGAACAAGATCCAGTATCGCTTTCGATCCAGAAACACCTAAAAAAAGAAGTAATTGGTATTTCATTTTAGAATCAATCGTTCCATCCTCCCCACCTTGTGGATCCTCTCCATTATATTCAAACTTGCAGCCCACTCCGATACCTTCAGATTTCGACATATTCAATAAAAAAGTAAAGATCAATATAGAATCACAGCTGTCTGCCAGCTCTTTTGGGAGTTTAGAAAACAAAACTGGACTGTATTTTGAATCTGATGATGACAGTGAAATACAGAAATCTTTTAATGATATTCAATCGAATTTCACACCAAATGGATTTGGATTTGAATCTGATGATGATGAACCGGGAGAATTTAAAAGTAAATTGGAGGCCAATTTCAAATTTGATAAAGACAAATCTCCAGTATTTAAAGACGCGGACTATGATATGGAAGAGGACCCATTTCCAAGCGTTGAGCAAAGTAACTCTAGAGATTTTCAACATTCTGCTCATAGGATTTTTCAAGAGAGTTTGCAAAAGACCAGAAATGAGAACAGTATTCCACCTACTTGTCTGTTAACAAATTATTCCATTCAGCCATCTGGCCTTCATGTGAAAGCTGTAACCTCAAACGGAGATGCTGTGTATTTTCCAACGAAAACAAAAAAGACTACCGTTCATCAGCCAGTCTCTAGAAATATTCTTTCTGAAAATATCGCAATTTTAATAGACAAAGCAAGGGAACAAATCAAATATGACGATACTACGAGGAAAATGAAAGAGATGACTAGAGGAAGACTTAATCTGGAAGGAGAGAAAAAGACTGAAACAAAATTATGGATCGACAAATACAGTCCAAAAATGTACATAGACCTAGTTGGTGATGAAGTAAAATGTTTTTCATTCTAGTATCTTAATCGATCTATTTTAGCTTGGGTGAAACACTGGGACTATTGTGTGTTTGGTAAAGAATTGAAAAAGTCACTTTTAAATGTTGGAAAAGGCAAGACCCATATGAAATTTGACAAACCAACGGATAAACTTCAACGGCCAGACAAAAAAGTGCTTCTTTTAGCAGGACCGCCTGGGTTGGGTAAAACAACTCTTGCCCATGTCGTGGCCAAGCATGCTGGATATAATATTATAGAAATCAATGCAAGGTGTCGTTAATCTAACTTTAGTGATGATAGAGGTAGTGAAGTAATCAAAAATCGTATCACGTCTGCATTGGAAAGCAAGTCTGTTTTTGGTAATAAGAAACCAAATCTAATTATTATTGACGAAATCGATGGGGCAAGTGCAACCGGGTCTGGAGATCAGGTGTCTTATCGCTAATGCAGACGTTTATTAATTTACTGGTAAAAATCGTGCAAGGGTCATCAGATTCCAAAGGAAAGGGAAAGAAAAGAGAAAGAGATTTACGAAGGCCAATTATTTGCATCTGTAATGACCCGTAATCGAGATTAACATAGGTTTGCTCCTGTTTTGCGACCGCTAAGGATGATTGCACAAGTTTATACTTTTAAGCCTCCATTGTACTTGTCCCTAGCCAAAAGACTTTTGGAAATTTGCAATTGGGAAGGCTTGAAAGCCAGTTTACAGACGATGCTAACACTATGTGAAATGACGCAGGGGGATATGCGTTCTTCAATTAATACCCTTCAATTCATCAAGCAAAATACATCGGCAGTGACAAAGAAAGACTTGATTTCTGCTAGTGTTGGCAACAAGGATATCTCTGAAAGCTGGTATAAAGTTGCAGAGTCAATATTCTTTCAAGGCGATCCAAATAGAAAGGCGGCGACCGACTTGGATAAATACACTTTCAGGTTGAAAGCTCTAATTGACGCAAATGGTGATCCTGATAAGCTGTTGCACGGTATGTTAATTTTAACCATAGTATGTTTTGAAAACTATTTCAAAATTAAGCATTTTGAAGTCACTGGAAAAAATACAAATTTGGAATCGAGATATGTCCAACAAGCTTCATTCCTTCACTTTTATGACTCACTACAAAAAAGAATTTGGAAAGATCAACGATATGAACTTCACGAATATTTGGCCTATCCTATTATCAATTTCTATAGACTTTTTGCTACCCCAGTCCAATTAAATCTGGATTTCCCAAATAATTCTTATCATTGTGAAGTCAATCGAAAACAAACTGCAGGAATTGAGCAATCTTTATATGCAGGAATGACACCTCATATTAAGTGCTTCTGGTCCAACCATACTTTGAATATTATTGAACTTGCTCCGTATTTAATGAACATTATTTCCCCTAATTTTAAACCAGCAAACATACAAGTGCTTAAACCACCTGAAAAACTAATGCTGGAGCGCATAATTAAAGTTTGCATCGATTTTGGAATCCGACTTGCGAAACAGAATCTGGAAAATGGCACTGTTGGCTATTCCACTGATCCGTACTAACTATTTAACGTAGTGCAATTAATATGTTGATTGATTTTGAGCCGTTCAATAAGAGCAGAAGATCTATTGCCAGCTTCCCATACGCAATCAGCAATTTTATTTCTAATCAAGTGGTTAATTATTAACATAGATCGAATACGAAACCATCAGAAGGAGTAATGGTGTCAAGAAACCAAAAGGTATTGAGATTGAAAAGGCTTTTGTATCGTCCTCCCAATCAGTTATAGAGTCTCAGAAGCCCTTATCTGAGCTCATATCCTCCAATATTGGCAAAACAAAACTAAAGAGTGAAAAACTGTCCAAAGACTTTTTTGGCAGAATAATCAAGCCAGAAGAAATTTCTACCAGCAAATCAAATTCTAATATTTGTAAGTAATTGGTAATTGTAGGTGACAAAAAATCGAGCGGAATATTGTATAAATTTAATGAAGGATATTCCAACGCGGTAAGAAAACCGTTCTATGTAAAGGATCTTCAAAAGTACATAAAATAAAATAGGTTTATTCTCTCACATATCTTCTGTTGCCCACCGATGATATTCAGCTTGATGAGATTTTTCGTCGTGAAAGTGTTGAAATACTTTAACTTCCCATCCATTTGATCTGTCTACTCCATCCCATCTGTACCCAGGCAGAATTCCAAATCTATTCGGAGGTGCATATCCTTTATAGGTATATTTCTTTGACTTTTTTTTCTTTATGGTGGTTGCCATGGTATCTCCCCATCTCACAACGGATTTTAATTCGTTGTTTAGTTCCTCGTCATCGCTATATATCGCCAGACCTCTGTGTTTTTCACGTTCTAGTCTATCTTGCATATCCTGCTTCTCTTTTCTTTGGACTAATCCACGACCCCATTCCATCTTTGCTTCCTCTTCGACATCCTTTCGGCGTTGTTCTGCTAATTTGTCTGCCTTTTCCTGAGCAATATCAATCTTTTTACCACTCATGTCACGATATACTGTTGTTCCCTGTTTAGGCTTGCCCAGCTGCTTTAAAGTGTTGCTCCTTTCCCTTTCGATTTGCTGGGTGATATTCTTTCGAGATTGCAGTCCAGCATAAGAACCATCAGACATTTTCAATTGTGATTTTTCATCTGGTGTGGGAGACCTGCGATTTCGTTTTCTCTCTGGTGACGCAGAAGTAGGCCTAATGACTGTCCTTGGAGAGGGTGATGCTGAATTTCTTGTTCTCTCTGGAGAGGAAGAAGGAGAACGGCGACCTCGCACAGGGGATATTGACGGAGACCTCCGACCTTTCACTGGGGATGCTGATGGGGATCTTCTTGATATCTCTGCCTCTTCTTGAATACTTTCTTCAGTATCCACCATATCGCTGGCTTCTCCCTCTCGCACAACTGCCCATGAATCCGCCTGTTTTTTAAACTTCATTTCATGATCCACTTGCTCCACTACGTAAGGTGCATCTTCCTCTGACTCCATTCCCCATTCTGCTTCGTCGTCAATTATTTTTACACTTTGATTCCTTACTGTCTTTTTCTTTTTCTTTGTTTTGGCTAGTGGATTTTTTAGTGATCGGTATTTGCTATTTATGTATTCTTTCAGATTCGACATTGAAAGGAAAAAATTGAGCAGCGAGAATTGAGAAAAGAAGGTGGTTTATTTAGACAGAGTACAGTCCGATTAGCGAGTAGTCAAATGGTATTGCCAAGTTGATTGTGTTCATCGCCATTGCAGGATCCCACGCTTTCCCATACTCTTTCTTCTTTTTGTCACTTTCGTACACTGTCTTTAGGAACATGGTATTTTGTTTCTCTTTGCGGATATAGGGAATTAGCCAATGGACACATTTCAGGATACTCTTGCCTTCGAATTCGTAAGAGTAAAAGTTGTTTCCAGTCAGTAGAGATATATTTGCACATGCAACTAATAATGGATCCAAATTGTAAGTGACGTAAGTAAGGGAATCTCGAAGTTCAAAATCTAGACACGAACCATCAACTCGTAAATTCTCTTTCAGTTGGTTTGCCATCCACTGTTCGACAATATCCATTAGACCATAATCTTTGAGAATTAAGGCACAGGTAGATAATATTTTCATTCGGTGAGATTGAAAGTTGTTGATCTTGTTTACAGCAGTAGACTGCTCATGATTTTCAATCACCCTTTTAGCAGCTACTCTAGCAAAGCTTCCAAAGGTATAATTGTCCAGAAATGCTTTCAGAGAATCGAACGCATATAGTACTTCAACTATGTGCGTTTCCTGGATAGGATCTCCGGTTGGTTTGTACTCCTTTACCACATCATTAAGCAATTGGATCAGTTTTGGTTGATACTGGTATTGCCCTTTCTCGACTTGGATCCTCCGATTCTTGATTTCGATAAAAACTTCATACATTGTCATTTGGCCTGTGCACTCCCAGTTCTTATTTATATTTTTTAATCACAAGAGTGGAAAGACAAGATCAGTGCACTATCATATGAAATTGAATATTAAACAGGTTTTATTCCAGAATATTTGCGTAGCTGCTCTAATACTATGAATGTAATAATGGTATGTGGACCCAACCTCAGCCATGACGGCAACCAACCCTTGAAGAATCCAGGAATACCTTCAGCTTTAAAGGTTTTCGCAAAGCAATCTGCCGGAGAAGAGTAAACTAACCCTCTTCCATTTTCATACTTTTGATTCATGTAACGCGACTTTACCAAGTCAACAGGGGCGGTAGTAGTTGCACACGCAAAGCCGGCAACCATCGAAGCAACAAAGTGCGTTAGTATACCTTCATTAAAGCTTAATGAATCAATTAAATATCTTTTTGTATGGTCATAAGTAGACAACTGAGTTGCAGTCAATATCATTGCTCTTTGACTCGTTGGCCCAACACCGTGATACAATCCCAAAAATCCTTCTTTTTTAACAATATCGATCGTAGTCTGAACAACGCCAACTTTGATATTTGAACTTGCTTGATATCTAACTTTGATCAAATCAGTAGGATTCGCAATGCAAGCCCCGATAATTCCTAAATCAAATGATAATCTACCTGAGGCACCACCAGCTAAAATCTTTTTGTATAGCGGTTCTTTTGCTTCTCCAGCACTGAAGAGCTTTTTGAACGGCTCATATAATCCCATTCTGATTGTGGAATAACTTGCTTCTCGTAATAATGATGGTGTTAACCCTCTCCAAAGCGCAAATAGCCCTTCCTCTCTGATAGCATTCATCACTACATTGGACTTTGAAACCTGTGCCAATTCCCCATTCAGTTGCAAACGAGTTTTTATTGTATCAATTGGATGAGTGAATGTCGCTGCTACCATACATGCTATACCACCATAGAAGAAACTAAACGAAGGCATTAATTGCAAGTTTGAAAGAAAAAGAAGCACCCCACCTCGCCACTCTTCGTGGATCAAAAATCGAAAAAATTCAGACGATATTTTTTATTATACAAGGCAAGAATATGGATCGGTGGTCCAAATGCAATCATCAGAATCCAACTTTGGGTCTGTGTTGGAAATGATTGTGCTGCCGAAAGGAAGTTCAACTTCTTTAGAGCCAAAGTAAATCACAGGGTGTGATTCCACCTCCATATCTTCCTTATCGACTACTTCTGCTTCCGCATCAACAGCTTCATCAAAATCTGAGGCAGAGAGCACTCTTTCCACAAATGCGTCTCTTTTTTCGCCCTTTCGAATCTTAAACACCAACTGCCTGTCTTTCTCGACTAATCTTACAGATGAAAACATATGGTACAGTTGCTTAATGATAAAGTCAAAGTTTGGTGGAATACGAGTTTCAGTCCATCTCTGGAAATTCTCCAAAAATATTGAAATTTTTCCTGAATTGCCGGAAGCAGTAACATCCTTTGTTCCTTTCATGTTGGAATTGACAAAAGTTAGAGAGCTGTCCCTTGTATCAATGTATCCGCAAATATTTGAAGTGGAAGAGCCCAAGAGGCAGCAAGCAGAAATAACATGGCATCCATTTGGTCCAGTTCCCTTTGCACTAGAATCTAAAGTACCAATTCCTACTAAGCAGCGTGGCAAATTTTCAAAGCTTACTCTGGAGTACGAATACACTTGGATAGCAATCTTGGAAACCTCACTGGATACATTGTTTAGTTTAAAGGTGATATACTCGGAAGAACCAAGCGGAGCAGGAGCCTGTCTTAAATCCCCAGAGTGGGACAACCCCCTACTTTGAAGAGTGGTAAAATCGCAAGTGCCCAAGTATCGGTTGTTGTCATCATATAAAAGGGCAGATAAATCCAAATCAACCACTTCATCATCTTTTTGCATCCAATGAATAAATAGCAATATATCACCATCACGATCCAAGGAAACTTTATCACCAGTTGCATTAACAGTGCTTACCCACTCGGGCATCTGTCCTTGTCGTCCACGCTTCAAATGTTGCAATTCCCACTGTACAGTTGTATCCACCCAGAGCTCTTTCTCGATATTTCTAGATTGCAATTCAGTTTTCAGCATCAATACGACAGTGTTCAACCACTTCAAATCTGCGAAGTTTGAAGTGATTTCATTCTTCTCAAAGAAAGATCCATCCTTTACCTTGTAAAAAGGCTTTGTGCCCGCCTGTCCTGGAGTTTTCTCCAAATGATAGATTGATTCGATCAATTGCGGAGAAGAGAGCTGCTTGAATACTGGTTGGATCATTTTTTTCATAAGTCCCTTGGAAACATCGCGATATTGAATTAAAATGGCACGTAGATAGCGGAACAATAACCCTGGCCTGCCATTTACGAATTCGAAAAGGCCAAGATCTTTTCTATTGAACAATTCATGGAACGTAGCCATTGGGAGTTTTACTTCAAAACGGATATTACCCCTAACCATCTGGGCTAATCGTTGTGTTTGAGTATAATTCTTGAACATCTGGCTTCCAACATGAATTTTCTTGAACAGCCAGGCCCAGAAACCTAATCTTGTCTGAATTTCAAGTTGTGCCTTGCTGTTATCCATTCTATTCAAGCAACCTGCAATCCACTTGATCATTGGACGGCTAACTTTTTTCAATTCAGGTTTGGCATCAGTGGTTGGCATTCCTCCATTGACGGACGAAATAAAACGGATTAAACGATTAGGGGAATTGATTCTTCCTTGAATGATATCTGCAAAGTCTTTTTCTACCAAAGTCCACGCACCTTTCTTGTTTGATGGAAGATTGGCATCACCAGCTCTAGTAAGTGATGGGTCAATTACTTGTGTCTTGAAAATACTTCCTAAAACGTAGCAATAGGTTTCTTCAGATTTGATGTAGCTGTCGCCATCAAAGAATTCCAAGACAACCATAGGGTTCTGGGCAGCCAATAACGAGATTTCCAACTTTGAAATATCATCCAGCGTGGTAGTCTTCATAAGCAATCCTTTAATTCTAGAAGCAAAAAACAGTTCTGGGTCTTTTACCAGCTTGAATTTTGGTAACTTGGCTTCCACAACTTGCTCTGTACGTTGTTCTTTGTTACTTAATCTACTTTCGATGCGAGCTCTGCAAAATGGACACTGGCGGACTCTTTCAGAGCAGGTTGAGCAAGTAGAGTGTCCACATTGGAAAACGATGGTGGCATCGTTGCACATGCATATTGTACATTCTTGAATACACGACACCATCTCCATGAGTCTGAGAAACAACTTGTAGCTTTCATCCTTGTCGGACACTGATAATTGCTCCATATATGCCACCAGATCATCTTGTTCGGAATTCAAAGCATGCACTAATGAAGTCATATAAGTGTTTTCAATGTTTGCTACATGTGAGTGCTTTACTGTAAGGTATTCCTTTAGTCCGCCAACTAATTCAGGGTATTGCGCAAGCAGCACTGGGGAAACTCCAGCTACAGACAAACACAGATCAATTGCTTTTGAGAGAACTTTATCCTTGATTGGAGCCTTTTCAGAAGGAATCAAAATTTGGCGATTCTTCAAATAGAACTTTTGAATATCGGTTAACTGTAAAACCATTGTTGAATTTTTCATGGCCGTCTGTTCCTTTTTATGGGGACAAATTCTTTGCTGACTTGGCTGAGTCATCTTACAGCAAATTTAAGCAACCATAGAAATACTTTAATACCACTTGTGGAGTTGAATTGGTCCTGTGAAGCCATTCCTACCTGAGAGATGTTTATGTATTTCACTCCTAGTAAGCTCACACCTAGTGAGATAATCAATAGAGTATGTTACTTGACTGAAGAGTTCTCGGTCATTCGAATCATAAGAATAATATTGAAATCAAATTTAGATAATATATCTATTACAAGTACACAAATCCCTCTCCTAGTAGCCCAGCACTGAGAGTTCCTTTGGGAGCTACTTCACTGCTCACCACTAAATCTTCCATCATTGGAGAGAGAGTTAAAGAAGCAACCAAGAAGAATATGATACCAAAGAAAATAGATATAGGTAATGCGGGTAACGGTTTCCTTTTCAGAACCAAGATAAAAATTGTCAACACTAGCCCTGATAGAACAGCCAGAATGGAAATTATTGTAGTTATCCAATCGTATAATGATGCTCGACCTACCAAAACAGAATAGAATACAAAGTCCCCAAGTCCAAGTTTAAGACCTGTTTCTTCTTCCTCCTCCTCTTGCGGTTCATTACTTTGCCCGCTACTATTTAACTCACGCATTTCAATTTCAGATGTTAGACGCTTTGTTTCAAGATTGTCGGTAACATCGTTTCCTGCTTCCCTCGGACTATCTGTTATTGTAGAGTTATTAGCTTCGTTTGAAGGGTCTACTACTGCAACTTTTGGCTTATCTTGTACAATTTCATCAACGTTGAGAGGCTGAGGTAAATCAAGTGGAGATATTTGAGCTGGAGATTCCAATGGGTGTTTAGGACTAGGAGGAGCTGCCATACCAACCCAAACCATCGCCGAGTATATCAATGCAGCTGGTAATTCAGTGTTGTTTTTCTGAGCAGATTCTAGCATGATTCTAAGGGGTCCATAAGGACAAAGCACGGCGATTAAATCCCACACTGCCAAGAACCCAAGCAATATCCAAGTTACCAGAGCAGGTAAGCTCGATAATGAAAATGCCATCATTGAAGACATCAAGACTAAATATCCCTGTTGCAAAACCTGGGGACCTTTCCAGAAGATCGATGCTAATCCAACAGCAACAAAATTCCATAAACAGAATGCAAAACTAATCCAGTCAAAGGGAATATTTGAAATAGTTAGAAGCATTAGTGCCAGCTGATAGCCAAAAAGTCCCAAAAGCATCAGAATTAAAACACCCAAGATCCCATAAATGATTTTGACTTGGCCATATCTAAAAAGACAAGCCATGATAACAGTGGCTACTACTATTTGTCCCATAATTATTCCTGCGATAATCAGTGATTGCTGGTTATCAGAACTTGTATTTCCAGATGTGCCAAATGAAGTTCCAACAGAAGCAACTTGCCGAGGACTAAATTAGCGATTAATTACATTTCGTTAGTAGCAAAATATGGTGTAGAAGGATTGTTTAGCTTTACCCATAAAATCGATGTAAGAATTGTAAGAGTCACAGGCTTGAGAATGGTATATAGTTGCCCGACATAAAACTTTATATTCTGTATTTTCTCTTCTTCAGTTTCTTCAGGTTCTTGCATTCTTCGGAGGTATTCAGGACACTGCTGCTTGTGCTGAGGCCAGTCCAGTTTCTGACAATCTGCTGAACAGTACTTGCTGCTATTACACAAAGAGCACATGAACAGCGCCTGTTTATCGCATTTATCACATTTTGCTTGCTCCATTGCGTTTCGGAGTGAAGAATTTCATGTTTGAATTTACATGGAGCCACAAATGTTACAGCCGAGCCTAGAAGCACACAAATCAAAGAGCATAAATGTATTAAACGATTTATTCAACGCAGTAGTAAGGTCATGTCAATGCTATTCTTGAATGCTCCGACCAATGCACTCAATTGAATCTTGTCTGAACATCCAACTGTCAGATTATATTCAATATCCGCCAATTCTTGAACTAGATAAATTCTGCTCTTTTGAGGCATATCTAATCCGCTAACAAGCTTAAATACATGGGTGAGTATATCACCAACGGCTAGACCTTTTTCGACTTGCAACTGGCAAATATCTAAATTAGTATCCAAATACTTGAATACGCTTCGGTAAAATCAGAGTTGAGCAGCCAATCAAGAATTTGTTTTATATCAGATGGATGCGGGGATCCAGTTGTCTGATAGATTGCATCTTGATCAACCAAATCGTTCGCAGCATGGCAAGACTGCAAGATATTCAAAGCCTTTCGCATATCTCCTTTCGACAATTCCAAAAGAGCCTCTTTTCCACTACTGGTAATATTCACTCCCTCTGCATCCAGGACTATTTGAAGTCTCTTGTCGATTTGATCAATCTCTAGTGGTGCAAATCTAAAACG
This sequence comes from Boothiomyces sp. JEL0866, assembly GCA_027604345.1. Classification (NCBI taxonomy): domain Eukaryota; kingdom Fungi; phylum Chytridiomycota; class Chytridiomycetes; order Rhizophydiales; family Terramycetaceae; genus Boothiomyces; species Boothiomyces sp. JEL0866. The sequence continues at coordinate 150,922 of JADIIZ010000007.1, forward strand.
TGTGCATCTGGACTGTAGCGCAGGAATAATCTTGTTCACATAATTACAAATCAAACAAAATCTAGTGGTCTTTGTGTACTGTTCAATCACTCTTCTTAGTGCATTTTGAGCTTGTTGGGTCAATGCATCCGCTTCATCGAGAATAATCAATTTGTACGGTACTGATCTCGCAGATTTTTCCCAAGTAGTCATTCTAGAAGAGGCAAAAGTCTTGATTTGCTCTCTTACTGCATCAATACCTCTATCATCGGAGGCATTCAGCTCCAGCACTTTGGGTTTGAAATTATTTCCGTACAATGTTCGAGCGCTATATTTAAGCAAGATTACCATGCAAGGATTGTAGAAGTTTTACCGGTTCCTAAATTAATGAAAGATACCTGGTGGACCGTATAGCAGCAAATGCGGAAGTTTATCTTGATCCATAAAAGTTGTAATTGTTGATATAATATCCTTATGTGATACCAGATCATCCAAAGAGGCAGGACGATACTTTTCGACCCAAGGGAGAGATGACATTTCAAGATCAGAAAGTTTCGGACGCTTTCAACCACTTGTGTATCCGGTTTTACGAGACCAGTAATAGAAAGCGGGGCAATTTTAAAGGTTTGATATCGCTCAACACAGGTTCTCAAGCAGCCGATACAAGGAAAATGTAAGATTACTCGCAGAGACCAGTGCCTATGAAAGCCATAGTCTTCCAAATAATCGTGTTGATATCGCTTTGAATTTCATTTCGAAATTTACATTTAAATTGCAAATTGAAACTTGAAAAAAAAGCAATCTTTTCAATATGGTAATCTCAAATCTAACAGCAGTCAATGTTTCTACAAGGAGGAGAAATTGATTTCAAAGGTCAAAAGCTAGCACTACAAAATACTTATATTCTCTTGACTGCCAACGTAATCATTTCTGCGTTAATCGGCCATTTTGTACGAGATATGGTAGTTTGCATGACCACGTACGCAGTCGGAACTGTGATTACTTTTATTGTCACCATTTTCCCACTTTCAATGTATAATCAAAATAATATCAAATTTGTGGAGAGTAAGAATCCTCCAAAAAAGTTTGAATGGAAACAAATTCTGAAAAAGTTAATATAAGCAATTACTCTTTAATTTATTTCGTTGTAGAGATTGATTACGCCCTCCAGTTCTTTAATATCTTTCAACCGAGAAATTTGCTCCTTGATTTCGGTTGTTGGTTCCAAATCAGTCTCTAAAAACATCTCTACTACTTGTACGAGATCGTCACCTTCAACTGCTTGCATTACTACTAAATAGTCATCAGCATTAGGTTTGTATTTTTCGTTGTAATGGCAAAAAATTTCGAATTGGTTGCTCTCTGCCTTGCGTATTAACTTTTGAAAAGTTTGCTGTTTCAACCTTACCAATTTATAATCATAGTAAAAGTTGTAGTCAAGGAGATAGTTGAAAATATGATCTGTAGGTATAAATTCGGTCGTAATTGTAGTCAGGATATCCGGTATGATTTCTGGTTGGTTAGCAAAGCAATCTAGAATGTGTTCATACATTTCAATATCAATTCGCAATTTGGATCGCTTAATATACTGCAATAAGTTCTGGAGCATATTTAGATTTTTAGAGGCGTTGGCAGCTTCAAATATGAAGATGAGATGTTCTTGGTTGATTTTCTTTTTGTACAACTTATTTATGACATTGTCTACTAGTTCCCAGCTCTCTAATGCAGTTGCACCCTTGAGGATATTGATCAGCGCTGGATACTGCGGAGTGATTCCGGCTTTTTGCATTTGTTCCAGCGCTTCAAATAATAATGGATTTCCATCTGAATAAATTTGTAATAAGGTAATGTAGTATAACTGGCCCTTTTTTATACTATAGTTTTCTACCAAAAAGTCAATGTAATCCATCTGATTTGATTTCACTTTGTTAAATCCAAGCAATAGCTGTGAGATTGTATGCTCAGTGGGCTTTATCCCCAGTTGATCAAATTCTTTGATTATTTCTTTAATTTGAGGTACATATCCTCGGCGAGCAAGGTTCATGCACAAGATATTTAAAACGGCTTCAGATTTCAAGTGACAGTTTTCGCGGTAAATTCTTAGGGACCTCTCGATATTGACGTCGTTTCCATTCGCATTCAAAACGGTCCCCAAGCTAACAGCATCTCTGTCCATATGATTGAAATAATTAATCATCTTTTCATAATTTGTTTTGGAATATATGAGAAGGATTACATTTTGTGAAGTTTTATCTGTTTCTTTAATTAGGGGTATAAGTTGTTCTGCTAGTAGTTCCATATGGTTCTTTAGTAGCATCCTAACAACTTGAATCAGAGTTGGTTGTTTTAACCGGCTTCCGTATTTCTCTACCAACTGCATGCACTTCTCCACTTGTCCTGCGTTGCAAAGAGCTAGTACCACTCTGTTTGCAGAATATTCATTCATTCGAAATGTGGAGAGAAGAGCAAATATTGAATTTTGAAATTTCTTTTCTGTCTTTGTGCACACTACTTCAAGGGCTTTTATACAAATATCCAAGGTCAAGACATCGGCTTGCTTCAGCTGATGAAGTAATTTCACACATTCGTTCCCGTTAATGTGATCTAATTGAGAAATCCAATTTTCGGGGTTTACTAGATTTAAATGCCCTTTAAATATCTGCAACAACGGGTAATACTTTCGAGGTGAGTCGGCAATTATCCACCGAGATGCTATTATTCCCCAAAGAATTGATATTTGTGGATTCCCTGGCCTTATTTCCAGCAACCGACAAAGAAGAGAGTGATGATGCGGCTTGATTATTATTGAAATAATCTCTTGGAAGATTTTCATATTGATCAAAGGCGATTTGAATATTTCTATAATATTTACATATTTTGGAGTTGCCTTTAAATATTTTATCATATTATCGTGTGATTGATCTGTTGCAACGAGTTTCTTTGACTCTCGCTTTTCAGCTATGCGATTCTCTAGATTTGTATGATCCTCCATTTCCGCTGATTTTTGATCCTGCATGTGTATATTATGTTGTAGAGGTTTTGCCATGGTCATCATTGACGGTACCGATATTCTGGATTTAGTCTTTGGCAATAATTCATCCAGTGATTTTTGCGGTGTTTTATTTAATTGAGAAAGGCTTGAATGAAATCGGTGCAAGTGGATTCTATGTTTTAGCATAATTTTGTGGTTGAAAAAAATCAAAAGTTTTGAGAATTACTCACCCCGGAGAGTGTCTTTATCCTCGCAATATTAAAAGAAATTGACATTGAGTGGTGATTACCTATGAGCACCATTGGTCGGCTCTTGCAATTTAAACGACCTAATGTAAAGCGCGACTTTTCAATATTTGCAAATTGGAGCTCCGGATTAGCAAATAGTATTTGAGGAGCAATTTACATGTTGGTGTGCAATATGAGCACTCTGAACATTCAGCCACGGATATATCCACGTCAAACTTGTTCCACTGGAAAAAGTTCACCCTTAGATGAGCGGATACGACCTCAAGAAATCTTCTTTGTTCAACAATGTCGATGAAATAGATCTTTCTAATCTGGATTCAGAAGAAAGTCACCCACCGCTGATTAAAGCCAGCTCAGAATCTGCTTTGACACTATTAAAGAAGCGACCAAAGATTGATGAAATTAGACATGCTAAATCATACCCAGCAATTCTCTATTCTGAATCAAGGCCAGTTGAAACACCAAATGTTGAAGACTGGTTTGAAGACACGGAGGACAGTGATATTATTGCCTCTGACGATGATGAAATCATTGACATGATTAATCAAGAGGATGCAGAATTTCAATTTAGAAAAGCTGGAGATAGAAGGACAAGAGGTGTTGTAGATGAAAATGCAGCTGCACTGTTTAGAAATTTAGCATCTCGCTTTGGGGAAATACGTCAAGAAGTGGTGATAAAAAATATCCTTCGTAAATCATACTTGGTGGAGAGGAAACAAAGAACGTATGATCATAGCAAATCTAAAGCGCCTGAATTGCCAAAAACACCTCCCCCAGTGAAAATACGAAGACCAGTATATCAAACTATTGCACAGAATCGGCTACTAAAAAAAGTGCTGAAAATTAACCCAGCAATTGGAAGAGCAGGGAATGAATCTGCCATGAGCATCCGCAGCGCAACTCCTAGAAGGGAATTAAAGAAGGGCCCTTACTATGAAGAACCCTTTGAGCCAGCATCTCCTCCCGTGCACCTTCCACCAGCTTTATCGGACGAAATAGATATTCAAGACAGCTTTCTACTGGAAGAAGATGCGCCAACTTTCCCTCCAAAAGAGCATATCGTTGAAAATGAAGAGTTTTTAAAATTAGCCCGATACCACCAACATCCAAGCTTATTATACCAGCCGCGAGTAGAAAATCCACAACCGATACGAAAAATAATTAGACACAATTTTAATATTCTAACCGTTACTGATGAACTGGAAAGTAGAGTCAAGCTCGAACCGACAAATGGATTATATAGCGATCCAGCTTTGCCAGCCTCAAAAAGAGAAGTAATTGGGCTAGCAAACACTCATGTGATGGCAGCACTCAACCCTTACTTTGTCAACCATTTTTCCATTGCTGACAGCCAAACGGATAATTCACACTCCAATCTAAAAGCACGGTCAAATGCAAAAATGTTTAAATCAGCTCACCCAATAATATCCAATGTTTCAATTGCAGATCCAGTGAATATCCGACCAGTGAAACTGCCTCCTTTAAAGCTGCACACTGAAAACACTCTTATATCAGTTATTGGTGGAGTCCACTCGCGTTCAAACAAAGTCAATGCGTGCCAGACAAGATTAAGGTCTCTATTTAGGGGAAACGACAAAAATGACAAGTAATTTGTAATTTACGTAGATTACCCGATATTGCTTGGAAGCCAAAGGAAGTTCGGTATGGAAAGAATATCAAAATCTATGAAAGTAGATAAACTAATATATTATAGTTTTAAAAGATCAACTTCGATAATCCGCATTAATGCTTATGTATTCATGGCTGAAATCACAAGTGAACATGGAAGCTTCTTCATTACCAAGACCCAAACTAATTTCAATTAAAATATCTGGAGTATCGAGGATGTTGGCTGCAATATCTTCATTTATTTCGTACGGCGAACCATTTTTGAAGAGATGTAACGATAATTCAGGCTTGGTCAACGAAGAAAATTGTAAATTAACCCTATCTGGTTGGATATTCACCCCGCTATATCCAACCGCACAGACAATTCTACCCCAGTTTGCATCTTTACCGTAGATAGCAGTTTTTACTAACGGAGATGTTGCAATGGTAGAAGCTACTTGTTTGGCATCCTCAAAACTTTTTGCGCCCTGAATTACTTATCAAATACTTTTACTTTTACGTGAATAAACTTTGTTGCTCCTTCGCCATCTCTTACAATCAATTGGGCCAAATCAATGGAAAACTCTGTTAGATTTTTTTTGAACTCTTCGAACTCTGGAGTATTTGCCTTAATATCTGTGTTGGAAGCCCCATTCGCTAAAACTACATATGTATCGTTAGTACTGGTATCACCATCGATTGAAATGGCATTAAAAGAGCGATCCGCAGCAAATTTCACTGATTTGGATAATAAATCGCTGGAAATCTTTGCATCAGTGAATGTAGCTGATAGCATTGTCGCCATATTTGGGTGAACTAAGTTAAAAAGATATTACTCATTCCTGCCCCTTTCGACCAACCAGCCATTCTGTACGATCCAGTTTTTGTTTTGAATTCCCTGCTAATGAGCTTTGGAAATGTGTCTGTGGTCATAATGCCTTCTGCTGCACTTTTCCAATGAGAATGACTAGATCCTGCGTTTGCTGCAGCGGCATCCAAACCTTTTTTAATCTTATCTAATTGAAGGCGTTGGCCAATAACTCCAGTAGACATCACAACGACAGGCTTATTGGTCAAATGTTCCGCCATAGTTTGAGCATCTGCAAGCCCGCCTTCTCCTGTGCAAGCGTTTGCACATCCAGAATTGACCACCACTCCATAGTATCCACTACCATTCGATTCTTTGAGGATTTTCTTTGAAATCTGTACAGGTGCAGCGCAAAATTTGTTTGTTGTGAATACTGCTGCAGCTGTACAGTCGTGTTTAGGCGATAATACAACAGCAATGTCGTTGAATTCCTTCTTTACTCCGGAATATGCACCGCCAGCAATGAATCCGAGAGGATAAGTTCCATCTTTTGGAATGTATATTTGCTTACTAGTTGGAAATGTACGCGATGCGAATTTTCTCATTCCAAGATTAGTTAAAAATGGAGATCGATCACCATGAATCATTATCAAAAATCATTTATTATTCCATGAATTGGGTATCACTGAAAATCTCTTGGTTCTGATACTTAACATCGACCACATCTCCGCTTACAGATATTAGTGCATAGCCTTGATTTTTAATGGATTCGGTGAACAACGACTGATCAATATTAAAACCAGTTACTGCATTACCTCCTAGACACAAAACATAGGATTTAATGACAGCCGTAATTTCCTTCATAAAGACATGAGTAAACCCTCCCATACCAGATGAACCTAAATATGGATCGAACACCAAGTTGGTTTCTTTGATAAAATGAAACGATATCCTACCGAGGAATCTAATAAATATTGTGTTGGGCACATAGGAAAGCGGCGACAGCTCTATTTGAGAATATTTAAAGTATTCCTTTATCGAACTTAATCGCCGGGCAATATCTTTGATTGACCCTTGATTGGCCAATGACTCTTCAGGTTCAGCTGGTTCTGGCAGATCCTCCTCCAGGTTTTCAGACGATGGATATGACATTTGGCTATCTTTGTCCAAAGCTGAACTAAGTGATCTCGAATGATTTGCAGGTCGGTTGTATATGGGTGACTGCTCTTTAAATGAATTTTGCTTTTCCAGTTCCTTTGATCCTTTCGGGGTATCCACTATCCTTTCTGAAGATACGTCGTCGTTAAATTCGGGAACCAGATTCTTTCCAATGACCATTGCATTTAGAATTACCTGAATACAGTTTTCTTTTGGAAGCTGGACATCGTACTTTAATCCAGTAACCGTACAAGGAGACAAAAATGACATTTGAAATGCCAGCTCCTGATAAAGTGTTTTGAAAACATTTGCCAAATCCCTATTTGGATGGTTAGAATTCCCGATTTGAGTTTGTCTAATCATTGTAACCATTTGACAGACCGCTTCCTCAGGAAACGTATATTTAGAGAGTGGTGGAACTTCGGTATTGCAGATTCGAAAGTTTTCGTTGGAAATGTCGTTCAAAAAATGGACCAAATCTTCATCATGCTCATCGTCAATCTCTATCACCATTGCTTTTTGTTGTAATCTTGACTGAGTTACAGCAGGAGTGTCAGTCTCTGATTTTTCACTTGTACTAGAATCAGACTCCCATTGATCTTCACCAATTACAACATTTCCACTTGATTGGTCTTCTTTATCTGAAACCTTCATTGCCGCAATACTCTCCTCAATTTGAGCTCTGTTTAATTCTCCAAGGGCTAAAAGTTTTTTCTGAGTATCATCAAATCTTTGACTTTCTTCATTCACAGAGTCAATGTTCCTAAAAACTTTAAGCGGAGGAGGGGTAGGTAAAGCCAGCAAATAAGTTGCAGTTCCAGTTGCAATTGCAGTAATCATATTTTCACCTACTGATACTTGAATGTTCAACCCAAATATTGCATTAAAGCCATATAGCCGCAGTTTGTACATTAACTGTCTGTGGATATCATATTGGGCGAAAGGTATTGACTCACTCACTTGGGTTGCTCGAGTTTCCCCAACCTTAATTTTTTTTGGTCTGCACACTATAATTAATTAGAGTTACCATGAGCCTCAATCAAAACCCAATTACCAATAGTCTTCATTTCAGGATAAGGCTCTGTTGTCATCAAAAGTACTTCTGGAACATATTTTTTGTTACAAACTCCACATTTAATCAGTGCCATTGGAAAAGGAGAGTCGCGGCTGTTGTACGATATATGGCACGACCGACAATCTTGAGTTAAATTGTTACTTACGAGGAGGAATTTTTTTGGCTTTCTTTTCTAAAGTATCCTGTGCAGCATCCGGCAAAGGTTCGCCATCAAGAGGAACTTGCTCCTGCGATACATGAGCGGAAGGCTGTGAAATCCAGCTAGGGGACATAAGGTGCCCTATGCCATTTATGGGCGAGAGATCGTCGGACTTTGTGTTGAACTGGCCAGAAGAAATATCAATATTTACAGCAGTCCCGCTGCAGAACAAGAGTACAATTTCATCTGAAATGCTTGTCTGCTCTGAATAACCGGCGATATGATTACACCCCAAAGTTCTAGCGTGAGACTTCATTTCGTCTCGCAATTCTGTCCACCAGGCTTCTCTAATGTCTTTTTCATCATTATCTAATATTTTGATTGAAGCTGCACACACCAAGCCGCCAGTTCCAACTACTACATTCTCTAATAGTTGAGTCACAGTCAAAAATACCGGATCTCTTGCGTAAGAAGGGGATATTTGTAGTGCAGGTTGTGGTAGTGCAATTTCCTCCAATACATCATCTCTCAGCTCTAGCTGTTTCTCCACAGGTTCATCAGCAATAACAGATTTTGGCGTGATAATAGAAGGTTCCCTAACTATTGGTTGCTGAACAGCTATTGAAACCTCCCTGCTTCTTTGAACATCCGTCTTTGCTATCTTTATAGCAGTCCCTATCGCTCTAACAGTAATTGACTTCTTATCCGCTTCTCTGTCAAAGTATTGTTTATAGCCTATCAAACCGTTTCCATTCAATTCCAATACCTTTTTGCCCAAGAGTCTTCTAATTTGCCCTGTTGTTACGAATCATCTACCTGCCAATCGATACATCACCATCGTTCTAGCATTGTTTGACTTTCGCGGAGTCCTAAAATTGTCTGTCCAGTGGTATTCAGGATCATCTTCATTGTCCAGAGCACTTACAAACCCCAGAATAGATACTATTTGATATCCAGGGGGTAGAATAGGCGTACTAAAGAATTGCACCCCGGCAGATGAGTCTTTAAATGGATTAATGTCTCCAAAGAATTGCAATTTGATTTGTGCTTTAAGTTCTCCTCGTATTCCTAACAGGGTATCGTAGATAGGAAACCATCCTGAAATTTGACTAGTAGAATCCCAAGTCAAAAGAGGGTTTAAATCAACAAATACAGTTCCAATCGCATCATTGTAGGTAATTTGATCGTAATCCATAATCACAAGTTCCAGCGGTTCATTTTGTAAATCCGAATCTTCGTGTATTTCCTGGTATCAATCTACTATTACCAGTCTAAAGTCTTGGTTCCATACAGGATTTAATGTTTTCCTACAAATCTACGGTTATCTCGTTGTACTTGGGTTTTTACAGCATCTAGCTCTGCAAATTTAACTTCAACGTATGCATCATACTGTAAGTTCATTGATACCTGTTAGTTCGGTCGTTCTGTCCATTATAGGAAGATTTCTAGCTTCAATGATTCGCACTTTTAAAATACATGGCATTTTGCAAGATTTAAAATTTATAAAAAATTCAATGAAATATATTTAAAATTATAGCTGTTTGTTCATCTGTTCAAGCTCGTTCAGTTTAATTCTAAGAGCACAAGCGGATTCTTTACCCTGATCAGAAGGCTTCAAGTGCCTTCCCAAGGCATCGTTGCGAGAGAATGACTTGCCACATGCTTTACATTTGAACAACTTTTCGCCACTGAGATTAGTTTGAAATTACCTATGCAATTTGGAATGTCTTTTCAAATCATGCTTGCGAGAAAAGGCTGCTTTGCAATCCTGTGCATCACATACATACGGCCTCTCTCCAGTGTGTGAACGGTAATGCGATTTGAGATTATATGGTCTAGTAAATGCTAGGGTTAAATAGTCTTGTACTTTTTTCACAGTCAGGGTAAGGACATTGATACAAAGTTTGGCCATTATTCTTGATAACTTTCCAGAAGCGGCCATCAGGAATGGTGGATTTAGGACCTTGTTCGTTTTCTAGCGATTCCATAGGCAAATCATCGAGTGGTTGCGCGACTGGAAAATTCAAGGTCTGATTATTTTGATATTGCATATTTGAATAATCAGAATTGGCCAAAGCGTTTTGTTGGAATAAATCAAAGTCCTGGTATTGCACAGAGTTATTTTGGTCAAAATTATTTGAGCTCAAAAAATCATTTAACGAGCCGCTGTTGTCGTAACCATTGTCGCTAACCATAGAAGGAGTTGGTGAGTGAAGAGGAGAATGAATAGCCTGGATCCAAGGGGAAGGAACTTGAACAACCAACGACCCAGGGAATGGTGCGACTTCGCCATAATCAGAACCAGCATCGGAAAGATACATATCGTTGTTGTAGCTGCCGATACTTCCATTGCTAGCAATACTTCCACTTCTAGAGCGAACATAGGGGCCAGGGACTGATAAAAAGTCATTTTGCACATTTGGCTGCAATCCCATAGTCATACCACCCATATTCGATTGGCCGTTATAATCATACTCTTGCCCATCCCAGTTGTTATTATTTTCGTCTACGACCAACTTGAATTGAACCCCCGGTTGAGCTTCAAACTGTCCATTGCCTTCAAATTGATTCATTTGGTTGTACTCTTGTTGGTAGTTTTGATTCTCACCAGAATCTTGAGGACCAAGCATTATTATCAAACTGAAGGAAGAATTCTGAACACAAAAAACCAATGCGGCGCTGAGGCGTTAAGAGGCTGGTGAAACTAATTGATGTTGCTTGTGTCAAAAAGCAACAGTTTCAAAGCATAAAGTACAAATCTTTATTTTCAATGTGCGTTTATTAAATATTAAAACTTTAAAATCCCTAATGTCAAAGATAAATACCTGGAAGTAGTGCTGGAATGGATCTAACGATACTTGATCATGAGCATTTTTCGTAGCTTCAGGGTATACTTCAAAGTTTCTTGGATCGCCATGGCCAGACCATACTGGAACAATTGGTGCCTGAATTCTACGTTCCAATACGTCTTCCCAATTTACGCCTGCGAACCATCTGTGGTTTTTGACATCGTCTGATCCACCACTCAAGTTACCCAAGCGATTAGTTAGATCAGCAGTTAAGAACCGCTTGATTAAATCTCGAGCATCGGCGTGGAAATGTGGGGGGAACACTATTCTACCAGCCAAGATTTTTTCGTAAATTCCAAAAGGATTATCATCAAAGAATGGCGGATAGCTAAATTAAAAATGATTACCCAGCCAGCATTTCGAAAATCAATATTCCTAGTGCCCACCAATCTACAGCTTTACCATGGCCCCTAGATTGGATAATCTCTGGGGCTAAATATTCTGGTGTTCCACACAGGGTCCAAGTTCTGTCTGGAACAATCTTTGCGAAACCAAAATCGGCTATTTTAATGTGACCTTGATGGTCCAACAACTATAATTAGCAAAAAAGTACTAGATTTTCTGGTTTCAAATCCCTGTAAATAATATCCATGCTATGCAAATACACCAATGCGAGGGTGATTTCCGAGGCATAGAATTTCGTCATTTCATTTGAGAATCGTCCAGCTCTTCGCAAATGAGAAAACATCTCTCCTCCAATTACAAACTCCAACAACAAATACACATTTTTAACATCTTGAAAGGTACATAATCTACATGAGTAAAGATTACAGATTGACAATGAACGGAAACTGAATGCGGGCTAAAATATTTTTCTCTGATATGATGTGTTGCACTTGTCTCAATCTTACAATTTCAATTTTGCTCAGCATTTTCAAAGCGTAGTATCGTTCTGAGCGACTGTACTTGCAAAGGTAAACTCTGCCAAATGTTCCTGTTCCTGAAATTAATACCATGTACCTAAAGTCCTAATTTTTTCAAAATCGTCTAAAGTATGACCAAATCTTTCCGTGCCGTTGGTGACAATCGATACTTCTTGGGGAGGAACATGAGCTGGAGGTTGTGTAGTCATTAATTGCTAATGTGAAAAGAAGCAAGGTTGGGATGGGGTTTTAGTGGCTGGAACACTTCAGCCACTGGGGTCAAACATTGAATTATTGTTTTAAATAATTTCAAGAGAACCAGGTTTGAAGCAGAACTTTGGCTCTTCCGATGCGTATATTCAAAACTGTTATTCCACGTATTGACGAATGTGACCGTGATCGAATAGATTCCGTGAGATCTATTCTCTCCAAAATAAACCATGCAAGTCTTTATCAACCTGGGTTTCAGAAACGGAATTGATTCGTGCTTGGGAACTTGTAATTCCATCAAATGAGTCAGAGCAGATCTGAATTTCTACGAAATTAATAATTTCAAACCAAATGCAATTAATCTTAAACTAGTTTGCGATCTATATTATTTTTAAATTCTCTCAAGATTTATTCCCTTGTTCTTCACGCTCTTTTTTTTGTTAAATCTAATTTCATGTTTGGAGGAAACAGATTTCAGCAGCAGCAACCCAATTTATTTGGACAGCAGCAACAGCAGCCAGCATTTGGTCAGCAGCCAGCTCAAAATCAACCAGCATTTGGTGCAACTACTTTCGGAGGAGGGGGTTTTGGCCAAACTGGGAATACCTTTGGTCAGCCAGCAGCAACTCCAAGTTTTGGACAACCTGCACAAAATAATGCATTTGGACAGCCTGCACAAAATAACGCCTTTGGCCAACCATCTACTGGATTTAGTGCTACTAACACATTTGGACAACCTGCTCAAAATACGGCATTTGGGCAACCGGCTGCCACGCCTGCATTTGGACAACCTGCTCAAAGTACTGGATTTGGTTTCGGAGGTAATTGATCTTTTATGGATTAGGACAGCAGCAAAATACTGGGTTTGGTGGAGGGAATAACGCATTTGGAGCGAAACCTGCCTTTGGATCAACTTTTGGAGGTGCAAACACTGGATTCGGAGGTGGTGCCTCTGCCCTAACCAGTCAAACAGTAAATAATGGAACTGGAAACCCAACCTGGGCAGTTACAGTTGAAAGAGATGGTGCTATATCAGTTTCTCAATCTTCAAACTTTCAATCTATTTCTGCAATGCCTGCATATAAGAATTGGAGTGCAGAAGAATTGCGATTCCAAGATTATCAAATGAACAAGAAAGGACCTGGCAGTGTGCCGAATGCTGCCCCAGCTCAATCAACTACTGCCGGATTTGGCGGGTTTGGTGGAACACAACCTGTTAACAACAATACTTTCGGTAATTCGCATTCATATTAGGAGCCACAAATGCTTTCGGGGCTAAGCCGGCATTTGGTCAACCAACTACCACTACTTTTGGACAGACTGCAGCTGCTCCAGCATTTGGCCAACCTGCAGCCAATACCTTTGGCCAACCCGCAACCAATACCTTTGGTCAACCTGCAGCTGCAACACCGGCCTTTGGTCAACCAGCTGCCACTACTTTTGGTCAGCCAGCGCAAAATACAGGATATGGCGGTTTTGGCGCTAATCAAAACAAACCAGCATTTGGTAATTTCTGATTAAATCTTAGGTGCACCAGCAACAACTACCACCTTCGGAGCAACTCCCGCGCCAGCATTCGGTGCTTCTAATACTGCACCCGCTTTTGGAGCTACAGCTGCCCCTGCATTTGGTGCTGCAAATACTACTACTACGGCGTTCGGTGCTCAAAATAATACCACATCGCTTTTTGGTAACAAACCTGCTACCACCTTTGGAGCTCCCGCTGCCACAACTGGTTTTGGGCAACCAGCTGCTGCTCCAGCCTTTGGAGCCGCGACAAATAATACTGGTGCTTTTGGAGCTGCAGCAAAACCCGCTTTTGGATTTGGTAATACTACCACCCCTGCTACTGGAGGTGGTTTGTTTGGAGCAACTACGACACAACCTACTGCAGGTACAACAAACTTGTTTGGAACGAATGCCACTCAGCCTGCTGCTACTACCACCGCTCCAGCATTTGGTAATAATGGTGGGTTATTCGGAGCAACCAACACAGCTACTCAACCTACCACTACTGGGCTATTTGGTCAACCTGCAGCCACTAATCAACCATTATTTGGAGCTACTCAACCTAGTAGCAATAGCACTGGTTTGTTTGGGAACAATGCAACTAAGACATCAACTTTCGGGGGTCCTGCAACTACGTTTGGTGGGTTGAACACTCAACAAAATACCAACTCCTTATTTGGAGCATCTACAACGGGCAATCTATTTTCAACGAATACTGCAAACCAAAACCAGCCAGTTTTACACGCTTCATTGGACAAAAATCCATACGGAAATAATCCACTTTTACAGAAGAGTACCAATGTTGCTCCAAGTAACCAGAAACCCGCTCCTATCACCCCCCAAAAAGATGCGAAATTGCCAACTATGAATCCTAATTTCAAAACTACTCCTAGAAGCACGGCACAGATCAAATTAAGAGGTGTAGCGCCGCCTTCTCCCGCTCCAGCTTTAGCAGAAAGTACTAGAAACCAGATTGGGGCAACTCCAAAGAAGTCTTTGCATCTTTTAGATGGGTCGCCTAGGGATATTGCAACTTTAGGTTTGGATTCCAGGTTTACTCCAAAACGAAGTGTCAAAAGATTAGTAATTGATGACGCCTCTGCATTTTTGCCATCTCCAGCAAAGTTCAATGATGATGCCGTAAAAACAAATACACTCGACCCTGCATTAGTTGAAGCAGCCACCAAGAAAGAGATCGAATCGCAAAAACTTGCAACTACTCCAACTACTATTAGAGTTGCTCAACCTGTAGCTTCCGTTTCACCTGCTGATAAGAGTAAACAGTATGTGATGAGCCCTTCGATTGAAAAACTTTTGCATATGTCAGACGATGAACTACGGTCAGTAAAAGATTTCAAAGTCAAAGTTCCGCTTTATGGCAGTATTCACTTTTTGGAACCTGTTGATCTTCTTGCTGCCTCTCCAACGGGAACTAGGGCTGGTATTAAAGAAATCCCAGGAAACGTAATTCAAATCAAGCCTCAAGTGGTAATTGTAAATCCGGATGAAGAAAAGAAAGTTCCTGTTGGAACTGGAGTTAATGTGAGAGCAAAAGTCACGTTGCTGGGTTGTTGGGCAAAAGATAAAGCGTCAGGCGATATTATTGATAACCAAGGCGATCCTCGTTATACAAAGCATATGGAAAAATTAAAGAATATGCCAGACACTGAATTCTTTGGTTTTGAACAAGCTAGCGGCGCATGGGCTTTTACTGTTGATCATTTTAGCAAATACGGACTGGTTGATGACGACGACGAAGAAGTTGCTCCAGAGCCAGTAAAAGCAGTGAAACAAGTTCATTTTGAAATGGATGTATCTGGTGTTGAGGATACGTTTCTTGAAATCAAAAAAAGAAGTAAAGCAGAAGTCTTTGTAGAAAATGAATATCTTCTTGAAGAATTGGAGGAAAGCAGTGAAGAGTTTGATGCAGAAGAAACGTCAGACCGTTCTAGCACCGAAGGAGAAAATCCTAGTTTGGAAGATACTAGTCAATCAGAACAAGAAGACAGCGAAGAGATTCACACTGAGGAAGATGAGACGGATAGTGAAGAAGATAGCAGCGATAAAGAGGAAATTGAAAAAGAAAATATTCCAAGAGTCCCAGAAAATTACCTCCCCCCTATTGAAAAATTCGAGTTGGCTCGTAATGTACAATCGATGAAGGCATCTTTATTCAACCATACCAAACTTATCCAGAAACCTGTCATATCTGTACCGCATAAAGCTCCATCATTCACATTCAATCCAACTGAAAAAAGAAATTTGGAAGGATCAGCAGCATCACCGGATTCATTGGTTGGAAGAACAGAGTTCTCTGCGCCAGTGGATATTATTGAAAAGCCCTTGGAAAACATTTCACCAAAAAAATATTTCCGACAATCCGACCCATCAATTGTGAATGATATTAATTGCTCTCACGTAATGACAATTTTACCACCTTTTAAGGAGAGTATTGTGTACGGAAAGCAAGATCAGTATGTGGATGCAGCTCTTTTTATGGGGCGAAGTTTTAGGGTTGGATGGACTCCAAGTGGAAGTTTTATTGCAGGGTAAGAATGTTAAATAAACTCAGATCAAAAAAGAAGAATTCCCTTATTAGTTTAGCTCTCCATAAACTGCAAATATATCAAAATGTAACCTCAAATTGACCATAGGAAACCGCAGAAAAGGAAAAAAGTGAATATCTGCTGAATACAATTCTAGAACATTCATCAAGATTTTTAACTGTTAAACAAGGAAATAACGAGATCGTGGTAGAGTCTCTTCAAGATATACCTGACAATTATTCATCCATTTCGGCACCATTATCATACTACCAGAATATTTGTCCGAAATCAGTATTTTCAAAATCTTTAACATTTCAAGAGATTTCAGCAAGGATGGAAAACTTGAATTCAACAAAAGATATTTTCGACAAGAACGAATATGAAATTTGGAAACTGTGCTCGGCCCTGTGGGACACTTTGGTTATTGATTCAGATCTTGGAATTTATGATGAAGAACAAAGTCAAGTGATCAGACAAGCATTCAGAAAGACAATGTTCAGCGATTGGCTGAAACAAGTGTCGGAATCATCTGTCATTTCCGACCTCAAAAATTGCAAAACGGCGATTGAAAAAATATATTACAAACTGACTGGCCGTCAAATCGCACCAGCTATTCAGGATTGCATTAAAAATCGGAATTTCAAGCTTGCCATGATTATGTCCCAAATTGGTGGTGCAGGATCCCAGGTTGGAATTGAATGGGGAAACAAAGTAAGCGTGCCCAATGGAATCCCTGGTAGGGGAGGAATGAACTCTGATGTGCTGAATGATTTAAAAAATCAATACAGCGACTGGAAAACCCAAGTTATAAATGAAAATTACTTGGCTATCTATAACCTCCTAAGTGGTGCTGTTTCCAATTGGAACGCCAATGTATTTAGAATGTTAGATTGGAAAAGAAGTTTTGGATTGTTCTTTTGGTACGCGGCTGGCGGTGCTTTGTCTATTGAAGAATCATTCATACTTTATGAAAATAATCTTGCAGATATCACTCAGCCAGTTTCAAAATATGACAATTCTGCGCTAGACATACAATATCTTCTTATTCAGTTGTACACCAACCCAACAAATTTATTAGAGCCAATTTTGGAAACAAAAACTTGTACAAGTCAAACTTTGGATTATCGGATTTCATTCTTGCTTGGAAACCTATTGAAAATGAAAAACATCCAAGGGTTCCAGGATGAAGCTACCCTTGAACGAATTACAGTAGACTTTGTATCCGGTTTAGAAGCAATTGGTTTGTGGAAATGGGCAATATTTGTTTCAACATTTTTATCGAATATTTCTTCTCGCCGTAATATGATTCAAACCTTACTCTCTCGTTGGTATCCTGTTAGTGACCATTCAGGGTCCTTTTACTCTAATGAGATAAGTGACGACTACAAATTTTTGGTATTTACATGCCAAGTTCCAGCCAAATGGATCCACGAAGCTAGAGTTGTCCAAGCGAGATATTTAGGTTATAAAGTCCAAGAGTCAATTTCGCTTATAGATTCCCAAGATTTCAAAACAGCACAAGATTTGATTATTGGCCACTTGATGCCTCCTAGAGTGTTGTCTGGGAATGTTACGTTCCTCATTAAACTTTTGGAGCAGATTCCACCTACCACATCAGGTTACAAATATTCTACCGGATTTTTGTTGAAACATTTTATGAATGGAAATAATTCAGATGATCCGGAAGAGCTCAATGAATTCCAGAAATATAAAATCAATGATAGACATTCTCTGTATCAGGCAAGTTTGCATAGGATTTCACAATCAGTTGACTTCAAAACAGTAACTTTTTTGTAACCTAGATTTCTTTGCTCAATTTGCAAAGTGACAGTCGAATTGCATTATTAGCTGAATATTCGTTATCAATGATAAATTAAATATAAATGCTTTCGGTGATTTGAAATTAGACTACCTTTTTAGCTTGTTATTTACCTATTTAGAGTAAATAGATTAAATTTCTTAATTTGATGGAATAGTAATGTGCTTCTATACAAAGGATTTATTAAATTAACAGATTAGTAGGTTGGTGGCAGTCAACATGGACATGCCAGACATGATGAAGAAGATGATTACATGAATTTCGTAGTTGAAGAGCAGCCAGAAGAATTATCGTACCAAAAGAAGCGAATCAAGCAGTTGAATCAGCAACAGCAAAAAGGGTACAACAAACCAAAGGAATTACAGCGGCGGGAAGACTTGGATGTTGCCTTGTCAACCGAAATATCACCTGAAAATAAAGGCTTTCTAATGCTTCAAAAAATGGGTTACAAAAAAGGACAAGGGTTGGGAACATCCAAAGATGCAATTACTGAACCTATTCAGATACCCCTCAATAACGCAAAGAATAAGTCGGGTATTGGTAATAGAGAGTATAAATTTGAAACTGTTAAAGACAAGAAATTCAAGGAACAAGAATTTAAAGCAGGAACAAAATCTTTTGTGAATAATAAGCAACAAATGTACAAAGAGAAAGTGTATACAGCGGATTTGAAGAAACTGCGGTTGAGCTGCATGACAATGGACGAACAAAATGGAGTGACACATAATGAATATTGGCCTGTAGATTTTCAATCAAAGAAACCCACACGTATCCTGGGACAATACAATACTGAAATACTTGAAGAGGATGAAAAAGAAGTTGAGACAGATTCATTTGAATCAAAGCCGATAGAAGAAAAAGTAGAAATCGTGAATACATACCTGCGAGAAAAATATTTCTATTGCCTGTGGTGTGGTTGTGTTTTTAAAGATGAAGCTGATCTGGAAAGGAACTGTCCAGGAGATGAACGAGAAGATCACGATGAATAAATACTGATGTAACTTGATCTATCTTTTACCTGAATAGCTGCCATTTCCTAAAGCATAGAGTATCTTTCTCATCATCTCGCTGCACGGCCGATTTGAGGTATTGTATACATCAATTCACAACTTTTCATACCACTTTTCTCACACTCCCAAGAAAATACTCTGTGCTAGTCCGATATCCAACTTTTTGAAAAATCCGAGTGGATTGGTTCCAGCTAAAAATAAATTTTTCCAAATTTTTCCGCCGCAAAAAAGCGAATTACCCTAATTAAAGCTTCAGCAACTATATATAAAAAATTTCATGCTTATATCTCAATCGGCAATAATATATAATGCATTCTTTATTTAATTCTTTTGTATAATTTTAATTACGTGAGATGCTGTGTTAGATCTACATCCCAAATAGATTGCCAATAAGATGACTAAACCTTATCTCAAAATAAACTGTTGATGATTAATTGGAAAATTTATCAAGTCCATAAGTGCAAAAGATTTTCCCCGAAATTCTAGTCATGGAATACAAATTCAGAGTGAGACAGCATCCTCAAAATGGTAGAGAAGCGGGGATAGCAAAGCCATATACTAAATCTTGTTTGTAGGATACTGTTTAACGAACTAGAAACCCTATTCCAGTCTTTGAAGTAGACTTTAATACTAAGATGACCGCTGAACAAGTAAAGAACATCTTCTAATCCAGTTGAAATCAAAAGTATTTGTCTGCAATCTTGTTTTATTGGGTGAAGAATGTAAAGTAGAACATACATTAGCAGGGAGCGTGTCTGCCTTCAAACAATTTCAGGAGAATATCTTTGGGAAGACTACACGAGAAGGTATTATTCTCAACGACCCAGAAGATGGCTGCCCCAAGATATTCTTTGTATTTAATGATCTATATATTAAAACACCTGGTAGCTATCAGTTTCTATGTACGTTAGTAGAGTTTTCTGAAGCAACTCCAATGTCAACCTCGATATACTCTGACACGTTTAAAATTGACAGTATGATGAAGTATAAAAGAACTGGGATAACAAAAACCTCTCTATTGCAATCTTTTGAACTCCAAGGTTTAAATTTGAGAACCAGAGCTAAAGAACGAAATAATGTAGAAATAAAGAACCGCTAAACAGCTTTTTGATTACTCAATCGCCAACTATATAGATTTCATCTATATGAATATTTAGCATTTGGCGGGATTGAAGGTTTTGTTGGAAAACCAATCCTCTTTGACCTTTTGAAAAAAATTTTCATTCCACCGTTTTTATATTGTTGGAAAAGGTTAGATTGATAACAGTGCAATATGGCAAGACATATAATGAGTTACATTCTGCATATTGTTATATATGTAGATATTTAAGCTTGGGAGTATCTCTATCAAAGCTCTCAATCCTCGAAACTCTGTGCTAATTAGAATCACTGTTTCCCCTGCTGCTTATTCTATATTACGGCGTTTAAAGCCGTATTTGAATATCTTACTGAGGCAACATTTTGGCGGTATGCACTTTGCGGAACGGATAATTTCTTGGAAAAACTTAATCATGGAGTATGTTTTTAGAGTCAGACAGCAGCCCTTGGTAGGAAGAGAAGCAGGACTAGCAAAGCCGTACACTAAGACTTGCCTGTAAAAATGCATATTTAACTCAGAAACCCAATCCCCATCTTTGAAATCGAGTACAGACGTCCAGTAGAAAAAGAAAACGTACTACAAGCCTAATTATAGCTTCAACGTAAATCATTTATATGTAATATAATTCTAGTGGGGGCAGACGAATATCTACAGCATATTCTGGTTGGTAGTGCAGCCGCTTACAAGCGCTATCACGAAAACATATTCGGGAGAACAACAGTTGAAGGATTAGTGCTTACGGATCCTGAAGATGGATGCTCAAAGATTTTCTTTGTCTTTAGTGACTTGTATATCAAAACTCCAGGAGACTATCGTTTTCATTGCCAACTGATTGATTTATCAGACCCAAATGTCTGTATAAGCACTTTACAAACCGATATTTTTACTATTCATAATTTAAATTATTATACAAAGGCTAAAATTCCAGATACAATTCTTACAAAGTCATTTGAGGTGCAGGGGGTAGATATAAAGAACAAGCAGAAATATTTTGTATAATGCTAATAAAACCTAATAGCTAGAAGCACCGGCTATGTGGAAAATCAGTCCCTCTATTACCTGAAGACTGGAAAATGAGACACGAAAAATCTTTGCTCGCTAATGGTGGGCAAAACAGAGGCTAGGGAGAATGTAGTAGTCCGCTGCATAAGTTAAACTTTATTATATTTCATTTTCTTGTAAATCATAACCACGAATCACCAGACTCTCCATTTAGTTATTTCTTCAACAAAAGTCTAATTAGAAAGTTATAATTACGCAATTAAATATATTAAGTGCTGGTTTCTTAAAAACTTTGCTACGGTGCCATTCTGAATGCTTGGCCATTTCTGAATCCTTCTTAAACTCCATGTTGCACCTTCTACAATAACATGCCGCATCCTTTTCATCTTCAGAAGAACCAGGTTCCTAATATCAACAAAGACATACCTGATTCAGTAAAAGGTCTAGTTGTACAGATTTTAAAACAAACCCAGGAAGAACTTTACCATAAAGATATCTCCAACTTATATCAGCAGAAACATCCACGTCACCAGTAATTGTATATCTACAAGATTTCACTTTATGATCCCCAGCATTCGGTACAGTATTCCCACCAGTAATGGTTACCTATCAGTTACTACAGATTATAGTTCAACTCCTACATCAGCAGTTACTACCTACATTTTGTCATACGATTAATATTTGAAAATGAAATCTAAATTTATACAACCCTAGCCCTAGCATCTTCAAATTTAAAAATATTGAAAAAAAAATTTAGAAAATATCCAAAACAATCTGGTCATTTGGTTCAGCTGCTGTTTCGCTAACAACAGCTGAAGGGAATTACAAAGGTAAATATATCTCGTTGTATGCGCTGATGATCGCTGATGCCGCCCCAGTCATATTCATGATGATGACTAGCTATAGCATTTTTCTGTTTCTGAGCATAGCCTTATTTCTAGAACATTTCTAATTCTTTAGGTTGCTTTGGTTTCTCCCTTTATGATGATGATTTCTCTGCGATGATTACAGAATATGCATGCACCACGCTGCTTACTGATGAAAATGCAATCCATAGAATCAAACCTTTATGAGCTTTGAAATCATCATTCATTGAGTTTTATTTAGTTAAAATTTGTTGTACCAGTGTCTGTTCTGGTTTTGCTAAATGAGTAAACAAGTCTTGCATTCCATTGCTCCAGCATCCCTTGATTAATCCTTCAATCTTGTCTATGATGTTTACAGAGAACACTGGGTCATCTCTCTGCTCAGAGTCTTCACTTCTGTTGTCATCCTCCTGATAATATGCAAATGGGTCGGGATCTTCGTTATCAGAACCTTCCCAATCGTCTTCAGACTCACCATCAAACTCAAAGACATGATCATCTTTAAGCGAATTTGGTTGAATTTTAGGCTGAGAAAGCGATTTGTATTCCCCTAAAAGTAACCCAATTGCTTTTTGTGGGAAAGTCAAAGTCGAGTATTGTTCAGGATTTGCTTTTGCTCTCGATCTGGTTACCATTTCTAATTAATTTAAAATTACTTGTGTTCGTTACTATCAAATCCCCTTTAACTTTAATGGTACCAAGGCGAGGATCTCCACTTGCAAACAGAATCAGCATTGCATTAACACTAATATTAACTCTAAAGCTACCTTAGTTTGTTCTCGTATACACCGGATATATCATTGAAACATTCACACCAATGCCTAACAAATATTTCTAGTCCGCTACAAGAATTTATCGAAAGACTCGCTAAAAATTCTATCACTGTTTCTGCTCGAGTTTGAATTAAATGGCAGAATATTAAAACCAAAGTTTCAATAAATGCCGGTATCTTTGCTTGCTCCAGTCTATGAATAACTGCAGCCAGTATAGTCGGAATGTATGGCACGATCAAATCGCCACCCTTCTGAATTAATTTAACGATTAAATTTCCTATAAATAATGCACTCGATTCTGATTCATTTGGACCCAACATTTTCCCTATAAATTCCAACAAGTACTCCAAACCATTTCGATTCCCGTTATTCCATTGCACAATTCCGTTGAAATCCCTATTCACAAGAACCTTTAAAGTATCTTGGCCATTTTGCAGCAATGCAGAGTCTTCAACAGTCAACATCATTTGAATTACTTTTGGGAATATATCAATGGTGTAAGCAGTTGGAAGAGGGTCAGGGACATTCTTAATTAATTCAGTCAATAAATCTAACGCAGTCTACATATTAAATTAATTTACGGCCGAGATCGTAGCGTTCTTGTGAACTTGTTCCATATCAATTGCATTTGAAAGTATTGGGAACATTTTGGTTTGAAATGAAATTGACATTTGCTCATTTGCGGATAATTCAGTAAAGAGTTCATGCAGTAATTCTGTTATAAATAAGTCTAGGTTAAACGAAAATACCTTCACAACATTCGTCCAGCAATTTGATAAATATCCCGGTTAGCATTTCCTCGTGCTGAGCTGTAATTTCCTTGTTAATTCCTATTGCCAATGTAAGAGTTTCTAGCAAAAGAATAAGCAAATCATCCTTTAGATGGGGGGCGAGAGAAACCAAACCTTTGATTACATTTGCCTGATGAACAACCCCCACTAGCTTCCTCCCCGAAGAAAGAAATCCTCTAATAGATTTCATTGCAAATACTTTGACCGCAAAGTTGATGTGCGTTAGTACTAATGCATCTACACAGGCGGCCAAGTATTGATTGGTGAGGTTTTCAGGCAAATCTGAAGCAAACTGGGAAGAAAACCATAATGCTCTTCCTTGAAGGAAAGGCAGATCTAAATTAGAAACATTAAACCAGTGCAATTCATATCAGCAACAACAATGTCCGTAAAGATGTAATCCATATTAAGTGAGTGGGCATTTCCAATTAGTTCAGAAGGGAATCGGCCCAACGCAAACAGGCTAGCTTCATTAAGTTTCCACCAATATTTGCTGCCAGCCTGTCTCTGCTCTTTCGAAATAATAAAGTTTTCTGAACACACTTCAAACAGGGCTGTAACGCCTTTCACTTTAAACGCATCAATCAGGTTCTGAATTAAATACTAATATACGATCAAACACTGCTCTACTGCAATTCTAACATTATATACTGCGGCTTCTTCATCATCGTCCTGTACAAATTGACTCATGTCTCTCATCCAATTTGCCTCGGTTTCATTAGTAATTTGCAGGTAAACGAGCAACACTCTGAAGATATCTTTTAGTGATTTTTCAAACAAAGGTTTGACTGCTTTCTTTCTGCATACTTGCTGAATGTAATCAAAGCACGAATATAAAATAGTACTGATGGAGTGAGTTTCACCATCTGAATCTACTTCTTCTGCTAGTTCATTGTTATCATTGATGTAATTCTGTAGATACGAGTTTTTCAATGATGTCGCTTCATTCCATATGATTTCCATAAAAATCATAATATAGTTTGCCATTTGTTTCGGGAAAGCTCGGACAAGCTTCACAACAATTAAAAGAACCTGATTCTTGACTATAACGTCATCAGATTCTTTCAATATTTGGATAAATGTATCTGTCCACACACTTATAAAAGGCACCAAATAATTTGAAACGGAATCGGGATGTTCCTCTTTTACCATGTAAATCATTTCAACAAAATCCTTACATATTGCAACCGCTTTACCTCGTAAGTTAGAAGGATACTACGTCAAGTTATTTTTACATTTCCAGTAAAGATCTTGTACAATTCCGGCAGCAAAACCGGTGCTACTTGAGGAAACGCTTGATCTGAAAGATCATCCCGTACAAAGTTTGTTAAAACAGATAGTGCACCATGACAAGCGTGCAAATCACCCTTCAATAGTTCAACCAAATCCATAAATAGATTTGGCCAATGCTCAGGCCATTCTAAATGCGCAATTTTTGAAACAGTTAATGCAATGTTGCTCCTGATGGCTGAATTGGGTTCGTTCAAATGCGATACCAATTGCTTCTTTAAGTTTTCCTTTTGGGTCGGATCTAATGTAATTACTTGATCTACAGAGTTTTTCAGTGTAACTGCTGCTAATTGCCGTTTCGCTAACTGGTGGTTATTGGAAATCACATAATAGAACAATTCGGTACAAAAATCTAGCATTAAGGATGATAACTTGTCTGATCCTGGAGTTGATTTAATACCATCTGCCCTTGATTCCTAATCTCTTGGTTTTGGGAGAGGCAATTTTCCAACACCTGATCGAGATTATTTGTCATTTCAAAGTTAAACCCAAGAACAAGAAAAACTTTTTTATTCACTCATTGTTAATTTCCTCAACCAAAACTCTTTTGAATTTCAAACTTTGTTCGAACTTGCAGACGTATTCCATCTTTTCATTGAATACCACACCAGTCCCAATCGTACTCTGAGCGCTTCCAGCATAGATATGATTGCCAATCTTCAATATTGGCTTCCTTGTGTCGATCCCGAGCAACGAGATATTCTCTCCTGAGACTGGTGAATCTAAACTCCCCATATCCAATAGTATATGTGACTCTGGTTAATCTTTATGTTACAGTTTCTACCTGCCATTCATCTTCCTGAGTCATACACGTCAGATACCGTTTACGAAAATGAAATTGTTTAAAAGTTGAGAAATTTTTCACAAAAGCAAAATGGCAGAAGAAGAGCAAAAAAACACTGGGCAAACAGTAAACCCATGGAAAGTACAAGGAGAAATGGTTGACGGTAAATTGCAAGCAATCGATTACAATAAACTGGTTGACCAATTCGGAACCAGACTTATTGACCAGGAAATGTTGAACAGATTGGAGAGACTCACTGGAATAAGACCTCATGTATTCTTGCGTAGAGGACTATTCTTCTCCCATAGGTACTAGAAATTAATAGCAGAGAGTTCAACAAGATACTAGATTTATACGAAAAAGGAAAACCATTTTATTTGTATACTGGAAGAGGACCTTCCAGCGACAGTATGCATGTTGGGCACATGATTCCGTTCTTGTTTTGCAAGTGGCTACAGGATATTTTTGGAGCCGCATTAGTTATTCAGTTGACAGACGATGAAAAATTCATATTCAACCCAGACTTGAAAATTGAAGATGCCCACAAATTCGCAATCGCAAATGCAAAGGACATAATGTCATTTGGATTCGATCCTAAAAAGACCTTTATTTTCTCTGATTTGGATTATATGAGGTTTGTCAGATTAACAGCAGTGGTCCATTTTACAAGAACGTAATCAAGGTTGCAAAGTCTATTACTACCAACCAATCCAGAGCGACTTTTGGTTTCAACGATAGCGATAACATTGGAAAGTTGCATTTCGTCTCTGTTCAAGCAACACCGTCTTTCTCAAACTCTTTTCCTCATATCTTTGGAAATGCCAACATTCCTTGTCTTGTTCCATGCGCTATTGACCAAGATCCATATTTCAGACTTACTAGAGAGGTTGCTCAAAAGTTGAAGTATCATAAACCCTCATTGATTCATGCAAAGTAAGTCTAAAATACTTTGATGCTTTGAACAGTCTAACAATAGGTTCTTCCCAGCTTTGCAAGGACCAGGAACTAAAATGTCTGCTTCAATTACTACTTCTGCTATCTTTATTAATGACACACCAAATCAAATCAAGAACAAGATCAACAAATATGCATTCAGTGGCGGTCAAGATACTGCCGAGCTACATCGATTACATGGTGGCAACTGTGAAGTTGATGTATCGTTCCAGTATCTCAAATTCTTTTTGGACGACGATGAAGAACTTGCTTTGATTGAAAAACAGTACACGTCGGGTGAAATGAGCACTGGCCAACTAAAGCAAAAATGTATCGCTGTTGTACAAGAATTGGTAAAAGGAATCCAAGAGGTAATTTTAATCTAAGATAGACCCGCGCCAAAGTCACTGATGAATTGGTCAACCAATTCATGAACCCATCGATTCCAAAGGATCCAACTTTGAAACCATGCGTCCCTCAAGTTCAAGAATTGAAAATTGAATAAAGAATTTCAAATCCGTTTTTGTTTACAAGTCACCTGGGAACATTTTTACTATTCCACCCCGAAATGCAAAAAATAGTGAATGAATTAGACATAATAATCAAGCATTTAAATTATATGGAATTCATTCAGCTGAAATTAGCGATTAAAATGGATTTTTCTATACCCCATTTTCTTTTCCAACATTACAAAGCATCATCCGAGTTTATATCGTCAAAAGATCCCTCCGAATACATGGTCCTTCTATCCGAGGATATCAATCAGACCACCTTCTTTTTCTGTCTGGTGAATAGTCACTATTCGCAATTCAAACGCTCGCTGAAATACCCAACGATTGCCAATGAAACTAAATTAGCAGCACTAAAGAAAATTTTGGAACCAAAAATTAAACTGCATCCTTGGATTGCAATCGAATTGATTCAAAACAGTGAAAATATTGAAAGAGTAACTCTAAATCGTGTATTCTTGAAAATAGTGGATAGCGGTTCGAGTTCTGCTGTTTGTCACTTCATAAAATACTTTCCTGTGGATGTAACATTTGATGATAATATGGCTATTAGGATTGCAACCGACCGAGGATATCCTGAAATTGCGAAAATACTTTTGGAAAACCCGCTAGTTAATCCAGGAGTAAATTACAATTGTTGTATCAGAAACGCAGCTAAATATGGGCACTTGGAATTAGTAAAATTGTACTTGAAAGATTCGAGAGTTGACCCGGCAACTATGCACAATGCTGCGGTGATCCTGGCGTCCCAAACTGGTCGTTGTCAAGTTGTAAAAACCCTACTGCAAGACTCTCGAGTAGATCCCTGTGACAGCAACAACTTGGCCCTTCGATTTGCATGTAACAAAGGCCATGGTGGGATTGTGAAGCTTCTGCTAGAAGATGGAAGAGTAGACCCTTCCTTGAACAATGTAGCTATAACAAACACTACATCTTTAAACATACTTGAATTAATACTCAAAGACGGAAGAATAAGGCCCAGTGATTACGACAATTTTCTGATTAAAAATGCCGCTGAAAAGGGTTACCAAGATATTGTGAGATATTTGTTACAGATTCCAGAAGTTGATCCTTCAGCCGACAACGATAAAGCCATTAGATCGGCAGCTCATAATGGACATACTGAAATAGTAGAATTATTGATGAAAGATTCCAGGGTGAATCCTGCTGCACAAAATAATGCTGCTTTAGTTTGGGCTTGCAGGCACGGACACTACGATATAGTCAAAATATTAATTGAAGATGATAGAGTAGACGTTGCTGCAGATGATAATTTACCAATAAGAACTGCAGCCCACGAGGGACATTTACATATATTTAGAATGTTATTAGCAGATAACAGAGTTGATCCATCAGCAAACTTAAATTATGCAATTCGACACGCAATACTTTGCTTTACAGATAGATATGGTCACTATGCAAATAGAGCTAAACCAGATTTTATAGAGATAGTTCGATTATTATTACAGGATCAACGAGTGGATGCTGCAGCGCAAGATAACTTTGCCATCAAAACTGCAGCCAAACTTGGGCACTATGACATTGTAAAATTATTGCTACAAGATAGCAAAGTTGATCCCACTTCAGGGAATAACGAAGCCCTTATGAATGCAATTGATAATGGGCACGAAGCAGTCGTTGAACTATTAAAAAGCGATTCAAGGATACAAGAAATGCTTTAATAAAAACTACATTAATTAAATATTGTATCAGAAATGGTAAGGATCGGCCAGTTCGTAATTGCCTTTTGGTTTCATATCTTTTGGTACTACCCACAGCCATGGGTTATCACCAAGAATTTGCTTTACATTTGTAAGCCAACCTAAATCGTATGGATTGGTTTTTTCTACGCCAAGGTCTTTGTCATCCAAATAAGATAGATTTTCTACAGTTGTACGATTATTAATCAGCAAATCAGTTTGATTATAGCAAAGCATGGATAAAATAGTTGTGGTTGGCACCAAAAATATGAGCATTGAACCCAAAATAATCACCTACGGTCAACATCAAATACTTCAATAAATGTATAGTCATCTTCAGCTCCATGTAATAGGTACATTAGAGCATATCCAAGTAGAACCGTTGATTCTATGCAGAGTAATGTAGCACCGTACACCAATCGAATGAAATGGCCTTGATTATAATACCCTACACAATTGTCTATCCAAATACAATGATGATCGAATCGGTGAATACACCGTCTGCATTTCCTGCAGTGGTGAGCTCTGGATGGTTTATCTGCATCGCAATCCCTGCAGTATTTCGACAACAAATCATCCATAAGTGCATCAGCTAAGGGCGTTTTACATTCCATCTGTTTAACATATCCAGGATTTGTATTTACGCTTTTGAACAAATTTACTACTGTGTAACTAACAGTAAGCACGTAAATAAAGAGGGAAAAAATTGATATCCACTGGTGAAATAATGTACAGTAACTCAGTGCTGGAAGAAGAATGACTTATTAAGGATAATTTACCTCCCAAGTACACCAGCAACACATACATTTCTTTCGTTGCAAAAGAAAAAGGGTGCCGCACCGCAAATCCATGCCATCCAATCCAAGAGCCAATCAATCAATATCCCATTTGTAAGCTGATCGGTGCCCTAATAAAAACTCAAAGCAGTTAGAGTAGCGGCGTCAGTGATAGCAAAGATATTCCATATTGGACTCATATCAAATGCTTCTCCCATTATGTAGGCCATTTGTTTGCTGGATTTAGTGCTATAAGAACACCCCAAAAGAATGAAGATTGTTCAGCTGGATGACTAAAAGTCGCCCGTATAACTCGAATTGAATTTTCAGAAGGTAAGGAAGTGCTCTTGCCTTCGCCTCTATAATTACTGAGTTTAGTAACCAGCCATATCAAAAGCTGCACGAATATCGTATTACTGTGATTTTCTACGAAAATAGAATATTAATTATTTGTATTGCTTTCAAATTTAGGCAAGCTCGCTACATCACTGCGTCAGTTGTCGCAATACACACCTCATTTGACCTGTCAAATGCCCAAATATTTTAACATGTCACATGTTATGTGATGAGTCAGAAGAGATTTCAGATGGAAGATTGAAGAAAAACTTGTCCAAATGCCAGAAATAAATCAAATTGATCAACATTTGCAGAGACTAGCAACGACGCCTGAATATCAATTGTTCTGTCAGCAATATGGCGCAAAATATACACACGACGTTGCCAAGTCATGTTGCTACTTTGACCATAAAGGAAGAGTACAAATGATCGGATACTCGTTGGCTATACGCAATGAACTATCCTCAGAGCAAATAAAAAACCTTGTAGGTCTGCATACAGCGATGGAACGTGTATTTAAGCTAGCGGCAGTGATAAACGAACTGCCCAGAGTAGAGGATAGGATAAAAAGCAGTAAGCTGATATCAAATGCTATCGAAAAGATTGAATACGCTATTCAAAATATATGGGGATTTGAAATGAATTCCAAATACCATCGCCACTGGCTTCAGACTCCGAATTGTAACTGTGCTTCACATGAATCAGTATCGACTGATTGTATATTCCACAAGGATAAATTAGTGAAATAAACAATGTATAAACTTTTCGCGTTTCAATGACCAACACCCCAAAGTAACTTTTGATTTATAAAAGAGTGACGCTTCTCGAAAAAGAAGTAAACGCCATTTTCAAACGGCTGATGGATCTTGGGATCCTCCCACCCTCATTTGACTTGATAAGAAACGAGTCTAGTATACATAAACTGACGCAGATGTTGAAGAAAGTTCGCAATTATCAAGTATTAAAAGGTCCATTAAAGAGTTTCATCAGGTAGTGGCGAATCCACAGCTGGGAAGTCAATGTAAGCAATTCTAATATAGATTTAGGATCAATCAAAGAAATGATGGAGGCGATTGAATGCAAAATTTTAATTCTAAAGGAATATCAGAGAGATTCAATGAAAGAATTGCTTGATCAGGAACGATTACTTTCTCTGGAAATAAAAACTCTCCAGGCTGGCATAGATAAATCTGAAAACATCTCCCTCTCCAGGACAGCGTCAACTGCATCCAATATAAATGGAAATCCGTCTAATTTATTACCAGAAGTCGTCGAATTTCAAAAGTTTGCTGGCAAATATGGCCATGAAGGTGGTTGGGAGTCGTCAAACCATCAAGCGTTTGTGAAATTGGCCAGAAAGTATCACGGAGACAAACTCTATCGAATATGCGCTAAAAAACTACCACTTGTGACTTATGAAGAAGCCTTGGAGCATGATAATTGGTTCAGACAGTATGACGAAAAGTACAAAGCAAATAAAGAAGCGATTCAACTGTGGAAAAACAAACCAAGAGACGAATTAATTCCTAAACAAGAAAAGATTAATAAAGTAGAACCCAGTAATACACAGCAAGATAGGGAAATGCAAAAATATCAAGTATTGCTTTGGCGAAAAGCAAAGAACGAAGAAATGAGGAAACAAAACGAATTAAACCAAAAGAACAAACTGGCAGAATTAGAAAAGAAGAAGATAGAGAAGCAAAAACAGGAGTTTAAAAGGCAGCTGCTCCAAAAGCAAAGGGAAGAGCTGGAAAAACAAAAGAAGCCAGCACCGTTAGTCCAAGTACCGAAACCCAAATCTGTAAACTACCATTTGATTAAAATGAAGCAAAAGATATTTCAAGAGCAGTATCTTGAAAAGAAAGCATCTCTAAAACTAAAAAGAGAAGAAGCAGAAAGGGAAAAGCAAGCACGGCTAAATAAATTAGCTGAAAAGGTTCTCAATCTTTGATATAATAGGTGCAAGTGAATATCAAACATGATCCAGATAGGCTATTTAAACCAACGGCAAGTATGCTTTACAAACAGAGTTCAGCGACCTCAATGGATAATCTCGTGTTTATCCCTACCTATGGACAGGGTAGAGCTATACCTGCCTGGTCCAAAGATATTAATCGCTAATAAAGCACTGTAAACCGCATCGATTACGTTTAGTTTATGATGTCATGAAATTCATCTTTTTTAGCAAATGTCTTTGAAAGCAAAGAGGTTCCCAGGACCAAAGCCAGACCTAGACCCAGAAGTTCCAGCTGTAAAAGCTTGTTAATATAGGCTGGGACAAGTATGCATGTCGATAAAAACCTCAACGCAAAAGTGTGCTTTGATTGGAACTACAAAACAAATGTAATTATAACTGATACAGTATTCAAAAGAAAAATATGTAGCAAATTCTTTGGAAAAGTATGGAATGAGGGGAAATGTCATGGACGAAATTGAAAAAATCAAGAGCTTGACACACGGTGTTCGAATGAATTCAATCGATTCAGTGGGTAAATAGTTAACCTAGGCAGCAGATGTATTATCACCTAATCGCCTTAATCCATTATTACAAGTAAATACGGAATAACTCTAGGAAATGGAAGATAATCGCGAACGAGCGTATCACCGAAAAGAACATCAAATATTAGGACGGTCTGCAGGATGCGATGTCGTATTACCAGAGTTCACCAAAACCGATTCATTCAGATTTGGAAAAGTCACCCAATTAGGTATGTCAAGGCTTACAAAGATGAGTCTGTCGGAAAGATAATGTATCCCCCAAAGAAACCAGACGAAGACCCTATTATTAAACAAAGATATATCCTATCGCACGGCTCGTTTGGTCCAGGTGAGCAAAAGAAACATTACCCACCAGACTGGACTCCGGCAGAGTACAGAGAAACTGTGGAAATGAAACGATTAGCTAACGATGGAGGAAAGGTAAAGGAAGCGCTTTACTGGAAAGAAAACCGTAGAAGGTAAACGGTTAGTTTAGAGTAGGGAGTTGGAGCAGAAAATTATTAGTGCCGGATTAGCAGCTTTCCATGACAGACATCAGCCTGAAATTGGAAAAGTGTTTGACCCGTATATATTTTTAATATAGATTGAAAAGCACACTGGCACATCTCCCTTCAGACCATACATTTGGAGTCAAACATCCAATTAAAGATATCCATGTGTCAGATTTACTGGGTAACATTCCCAAATGCTATACAACCAATCATGTAAAAGTAGATATCGATAAACGGCCGCCAGCTGGAATTACAATGAAACACACAGACGATCTAGATTTGCAACGGCATATAATTCCAAAATTAGGTCCTTTAGAAGATATGGTAATTTCAAAAAAGATTACAGAGGACGAAATTGGAGGAACAAGCTCGCTAAAAAGCCAGATCATGACTCAATTTGGAAAAGAACATGTCTTTGGAGTTCCTACTATTAGAGATCCAACTGGAAGAAAGGGTATGGGGCCTAAAAGATTGGCTGACAAAACTGTAAGTTTTTGCTAATGTAGAACTATGGCGATGAATTAGGAGCTAAAGGTTTGTGATTTTAACTCTAGGTTTAATGTACCCAACACCAAGAAATGTTTATGGACAACATAATCTGAAAATTTTGGCTGCAAAGATGGAAACTGCTTGATTTTGTAAATATAAACTTGATGTATAAAACGATTTTATTATTCTAAACGAAATTCAATGTTCTATCGTTAAATAGAAATTACCTTATTTGGAGCATATGCGTAACCATTTTCACTAAGTAGAGTTTGAATCTTTTCCTTTGTGGATGCTCCTTCGTCTTCAGCATTATTAGAGCAGTGATATTCACCTTCGTCAAACAAACGCTTGGATCTTCTAGCTGGAGTAATTACAGTATCAGTCCCAAATTCCTTTTGCAATTTGGGTTTAACCTTCATTGGAGTTAAAATTGTAATGTTGGCCTCTTCTTGTTTAACTGGCACACCAATTTTTACTTTTTTCTCTGGTTTTGAAATGTTCGAAAATGAGTAAGCAGGTTTCTTTGGCTTGGATATCTTTAATTCGCCTAAAATTAGAGAGGGCTACCAAGCAAGTTGACAATTTCGTTCACTGCGTCTTTCCTGTCCTTTTTTAACACCTTATAGGTATTGCTGTTTTCTGATTTTACTTGCATTGGGCTTTCTTCATTAAAGCTTTCAATGTCCAACTCTTTCAAAATACTTGTTTCAGGATCTGGTAATCCATTTTTCTCAATTTCTTCAACAGAGTAGTCCATTAATTCACCTTCATTGTAATACAGGTACTCTTGCCCCAATCTTATTTCGAAACCTCGATAGGCTTCATCAAGAATTTCTAAATCTTTAGTATTGGTAAAAAGGTCAGCAGCTTGGAAAAACAGGTCAGCAACTTTGCTATAGTTTTCCCACTTTTCTTCATAACGAGCATATTCAACGTAGATGTCCGGTGTAGGTGTCTCTAATAGTTTGTCAAAGATTATTCTTGCTCCAGTCTGGTCGTTTTGCTATATTTAACACTCTATTACTTCTGCCAATTTAAGAGCGTCGCTTAAAGTCCATTCTTGTTCAACTTCAGTTGAAACAATATCTGGTATATTATCTTTCATATCAGCGAGATCACCTAAAATATAAGTAGAATGTGGTATAGTTTCAAGAAGACCATTAACGTGGTCATAGTTATCTTCAACAAAATCGGATACATTCAAGCCGCCTTCATCATCCATCACGGAAATATCCATATCTGGAACATGCTCAGAGAAGGACATATCGCCAAACATCTTACTTGGAGTTTGATTTGGAATAGAGGTTTCCTCAAATAGACTTTGGTTCACACCAGGAGTTGGAGCGGACACCTCGTTGAATATATCTACTGAATTTGAATTCTTTGGGGTTAAACAATCATTGTTGAGTGGAGTCTTTGGTCGACGATCCAGAATTGGAGAGTCATTAAATTCCCAGTTGGTCGTAGTGTGTTTGTTAATATGCATAAGAGGCGAATCTTCAAAAATATTTTCCGAATCAATAGAATCTGCTGGAGAATATGTTTCAAATACCAAATTGCTAGAAATTGATGGTTTAGGTCCAACGTTTTGAGGAGTGATATCAGTGGCCCTACTACTTGGTAAGCCGGGTCTACTCTCAAGATTTTGTAAAGGTTTGGCGTCTAATTTGATTTCCTTAAAGTGCTCTTCCAATTTTTTCACAGACTGGTCCAAATTCAGCATTCGAGTTCGATCATATTTTGGTGTATTTAGTCGCTGGATTCGAGCTTTAAGTGGGGATGCAGTGTCATTTGCAAATGAAATTCTACTTTTTTGTTCCGCCTTCACCCCTCCTTTTATTACTGTGTTATCACGAACCTCAAATCCCAAATTTACGGACAAGGATTCTACAGGTTGAACAACAGGTGCTGGATGTATAGTGGCGTTTTCTTTATTGTCCATTCCATTCTCTTCGCGGTCCAGAGATAGTTTATCGTCCTTGCTAAAATATGTTTCATTTGACTTTTCCAGTTGCTCAGCAGGTTTTTCTTGAACAACATTTTCAATCGGATTTGATTCATTCCTTAAAGAAGATTTAACATTAGGGTTTGCAGATGGTGCAGATTTTGATGACGGCTGAATGGAAGATTTGATTCCTTTTTTCTTAAGAATCGGCTTTGCGCCAACTTGCTTATTCATCGCAAGGTTATCGTTGGATATCTTTGGGAGAGATGAAGGCTTTTCTTTCTTCTCTAAAGTGCTCCTTGGTTGCTTTATACTTTCCTTTGCTATTTTCGCGACTGCTTTAGGTCCAGTACTCTTCGCTCTGAGTTCTAATGTTCCTGTTTTATTTGATCGAATATTTGCTGGTTTTGCAACTGGTTTCTTGAGCTCTTTCTTTGGTTCTGCTTTCCTTATTGTTGTTTTATTGGTGATCCCAGATTCTTTTAAAATACTTTCTTTTTGTTGCAGTTTTTTCCGCTTGTATTCTTCGAGTTTTAGTCTCCTTTCTTGCTGTTCAAGATCCATTTTTGGTTTCGGACAAATTAAACTGGAACCTTCCAACACTGCTACCCTTGTTTTGAAAGGACATATCGAATGCGGCCATTTCAAGTAGGCAGACAAACTAAAAACAAAATTACACAGTTTATTCATCATCTTCAATGTCATCAACCACTTCCTTTGGTTCTAGATCTTCCCCGTACTGAATTGCGTTATCAATATGCGATAATAAATATTGAATAGAGTCTTCGTCTTTAATGTTTAATGGGATGAGGTTGACCATACTATACTCATCAATCAATCTTACCAAAGCTTGATTGAGATTATGAAAATCTGGTCTGGTAGAAGCATTGGCATCTTCTAGTAAAAGCGATGTATCAGCACTAAAGAATCTTTCCAACTCTGGGTCATTTTCATCAATCAAATCCATCTTTGTCATAACATTTAAATGGGGAATTCCTAGCATTAATCTATAAAGTACCAAGTTGAAGCATAGCTGACATTGCTGACATGATTCCGGCAAAAAACTTTGCACTATCCTGAACAAACTGAGAATCAAGCAAATACACACCGCATACTCGATATCCTAATCT
The DNA here is from genome assembly GCA_027604345.1 of Boothiomyces sp. JEL0866. Lineage (NCBI taxonomy): Eukaryota > Fungi > Chytridiomycota > Chytridiomycetes > Rhizophydiales > Terramycetaceae > Boothiomyces > Boothiomyces sp. JEL0866. The sequence continues at coordinate 187,148 of JADIIZ010000007.1, forward strand.
GTGCAAACATTCAACTAATTGCCGCATAATATTACTATGTGTATATAATTCAATTTGGCCTCTGCTAGTTAAAAATTACTTACGGGCAGTCGATAATTAAATTGTCATCGTCATAGTCTTGCAATTCGTTTTCAAACCAATCCAAATTTTCCAATAAATACTCTAAACAATAAATTAACCCTCCATTAGGTCCATAGTTAAGCTGTTGCATCACTTCTTCCAGAGTAATCAAATTCTTAATGTCAATGGTTGGTTCATATTCGAAATACTCTGCTGCTGGATCCAAATTCACCAAGTGGATCGACCTCTTCATGGATTGACAATGCGTCACCATCGTACTGCAATAGGTACTCTTTCCTGAACCTGCTGGTCCCATTACTAACTGGCATGTCTTTCCCATTTCAACTCAAAAAAAGAAAAAAATTCGAGAACCATTACTCAGCTTCAATGGTTCGATTCTATACGATGTTAATTTAAATTGCGAATATGATTTACTCGGCTTCAAAAAAACGATCCTTCAATAATTGGATTTTGCCTCTGAATTTGAGGAAACTTTTTTTCTCAAATTCCACGGCAAACCTGCAGAATATATAATGGACATTGCAATGGTGGTGAACACAGATCAGATGGATCAGCAGTTCAACCAAAAACCCGACCAGGAAAGCCAGCTATTTCGTTGTAAAGGTAATTCAGTATTTATAAGGTTGTGACTATACAGCGAATCGCAGGGATACACTGCAAAGACATAGAAATCGCAGAAGTGGGAAAAACGAATGCATATTATCGGAAATCCTTGATTTCTTGAAAAAGGTAAAGCAGAAACCTGGTTCAGTAAAAGCGTACTACGATGAATTGGAGGATGATACTAGGGAAGTATTGTCAACCATTAAAAATGAGGAAAACACAGAGTTACACAGCGAGTGGGCAGATATTTTGGGCATGCTGTGAAACATTTACCGTAAATTGAAATAAAGCTGCCTTAACAGACTTGCAATTTAAAGGGTGTTTATGCCAATTAGAATCTGGCTTGCAAATCACTCTCTTAATGGTAGTTTAGTTGTGGGGTAGTCCACTGTCACATCAGAGAAGTATATGGTTGCTGGATATTTTGCTGGATATTTTCGCACGCGACGCGGAACCAACTTGTCTTTTTCCATGAGTACAGCCAAAGTCTACCCAGACGTATTCAATAGTTAATCTTAGAACATCAGTGATGATGAATCTGTCCAACATAGTGTTACTTCTTCTGTAATATTACCTAATTTAGAATGCAAACAAGTTGGGGAAGGAGTTGGTAGAAAACAAATTTTCATTTATGAAGTGGATATTTATTGCACTGGCGTTGAACATTGTACTATTGATATTTTTACAAGAACTGGTATCTCCAAATGGTTTCATCGTTGGATTTTTAGGGAGTGAGCTTCAGTTATCGTCCACCGTTATATTGGAATTATGGATGCTAATATGCTACTTGGCGATACAAAAAGCAATGATGTCTGGCGCATCCGCTTACGTTGGCTATCTCATCACCCGTCCACAAGGATACAGTTTAGCAGCGTGTGGCTTTATTCAATCTGATTTGTTTTCAAAGTTCTTTTTCGCAAGCAAACTCTCGTTTCGCAGTCCATCGCGTACATTTCTCAGCAGATTGTCGTATTTATGGGTGATTCAAACTCTCACATTGGTACTACCTCTCTTTTCTGCCTCTACTATTGCCGCGTCAAATTATTACGTATACTCTGGGACTCTCGGGTGCTTAATATACACCCAAAATGGCCAACCGTATGATAGATACTGGCCATCGCTTCAGGCTGAAATGGGATTCGCTGAGCTTTGTTTTGGAACCGCTATGGGAGTTCTAAGGTCGGAGGAGGATGTTCCACATTCAACATTTATAACTGCCCCTCAACTGATTGACACTGCAGCCGATGGAACTATAATTGTTGGAAATGGATATGTAACAAGTATTTCAACCACCTGTAAATGCATTGATACAGGCTCGGCTGCGAATATTGCAAAGGGTGGAAATATTCCAAGCGGAATCGCATCAAACATGTCCTCCCAAGTGGCTGGTTATCAAAATAATCCAGCAATGGTCAACTATGTGGCTCAAAACTCTAGCGCAATTGTAATCAGCACAATATTGACTGGTACGAATGTATGCACCTTGACTGATCCAACTGAAATTGGATACCCGCTATGCACTACAACCGCGTACGATCACAAAACAGCTTCAATCAGCATTACTTTTATGACCGATGGTACTCCAGCGTCGATTGCTCCAAGAAAAGCGGATATATTATCCACTGGCAGCTCCTCTGATATTTCTTGGCTATACGCTGCTTATGTATCTATTCTAGAAGGTGTTCAAACATCAACATTACTTCCAGAAACTTTTAAAGGCTCAATCAACCCTCTTTTGTGGTGGACATCCACCAACATGCAATCAGTTAACCCTGCCTTACTCTCGGCTGGAATAGAAACTTTATTTGCAATATTAGGGAGAGCAGGGGTTCAAAGATCCTATTCGCACACTTCTTCAAGATGCACTCAAAGTGTGATCGATTCCAGTTCCATCGTTTTGCGTATGAGTAATGTAGGATATACTATTGGTATAATATTCTTTACATTGCAATTAGCTATGGTATTACTATCATTTTTGGGGACTATTCCATGGCTGCTTAGCAAAGATCCTATATATCCTGGAATTAGACTCGTAACTGATCACGTCTTTTTTATGGTGATGATTAATAGCACATTAGTTGCTCTGTTTGGGGTGAACGCAACAATGGACACACCATTGATATGGACAAAGTTTGACTTTGTTGTCCGAGTTGGAGAAGCGATCAAAACTAGGGACGACCCCGATCTCGGAAACATTATTATGGATAAACCAAAGTTTGTCACGAATTTTGTAAAGGGCAAATCTTACTATTGAAATATTTAAATAAAATAGATAAAAATTACATTTATTGATCATCTACCTTTTTCCAATAAAATAGAGTTTTGGCTAGGAATAGGCTTTGAATTATTTATGATTTCTTCTAGCACTGCAATCTGAGTAGACTTGAATAGATCTTTTTCTTTTGAAATTCCTGGGTACATTGGCTGTGTTGCTTCTTTCTGCAATAAGAATTCAATTACCTTGACTGCTCGAGCTCTCACCGAATCTCCTTCTTTCAAAGTAACCCCGGGAGCGATTTTCATTGTATCCGCCTATCGTCAATCAAAGTTACCAAAAGTGGAATATTTAAGGTGGGGTCATCCTGGAATCCATCGTTTAATACGTCCGTGTTTGTTTGCGCTACAATTACTGATTTTTGCTTTTGTTTTCGAACTACTCCTCGTTTCACAACTGAATTTTGCGGTTCCTTGACATCTTCTTTAGGTTTTTCACTTCCAAGTATTCTGATTTTCACACTAAATTCAAAAGAGAATTACCCAGAGTTTCCGTTCCAATTTGGCATGTTATTTACGAGCAGCAATCTGCCAGACTGATCAAAAGTAACGTCGACCTTGCTATCCTCCTTTTCATTTATTCTTGCCAATAGTCTTTTATTTTCATCAGCAATAACTCTTTCAACCTCTGAATTCGCAGATTCGACTGTTCGTGGGATTTTAGGTTCGCTAAATCGGGTGCCAGGTTTAACTTTTGGAGGATGTGGTTTTAATTTTGGTGCAGGTTTGGGTTTTACAAGTGAAATCTCCTGTTTTGGCTTCTTTTTTGCTTCTGCTTTCTTTGTCTTGCTTATTGGAAGGACAATTCTACCATTATATAGCAAATACTCTTTAATTATACTCTCAGGGTCCTTTTCTGTTGTTCTAGTGTAATGCGCGGCTAATGGTTTGATTGGAACTGCTGCTCTTGCCCAAGAATCTATACTTATGCTTTTAGGTTCTTTTTAACGGTTAATTACCTGTGTCAGGAATCCATAGGGACGGGTCGTTATCTCCAGGATCTCGTGTAAAGAAATGATACTATAATTAGTGGTTCTTACATTTATCATACTTAAAATTGAAGTTTTAGCGAAATTAACTGCATACGGCAATAGCTGTACATCGATATGTTTTTTGAATAATACTTTCTGCGAGTCGGCTATTATATCTTCTATTAGCTGTAAGACGAATAACTCTCCTTCTTCCTGTTCAATTAGGAAAGTCCAGTCGTCCTTTGTTGCCATTGGAAGAGTTACGACGCGTCGTTTTCAAAAAAAATGAGCTCGAATATGAAGAATATGTTTGGGTTTATGCAGACTAGCCAGGAAGAAGCAAAGCCGAATAACAAATCTCAATCGCTATTTGGGAATATGTTTTCTAGCAATTCAATGCTTCCAAAAGCACAAAGCAACCAATCTCTAAAGTATTATTAACCTAACAAAGTACCAAAGAGAATCTCAGGTCCTTGATGATAACATTCAATCATTCAAACAAGACCGAGGAAGTAATTGATGTTTCACTGTAGGACAAATTGAGGAATATTGACACAATCCTGGATAAGGTTATCGGATATGGTACACACATAGCCGAAAGGTATATCCAGCTAATTTTTAGTCAATTGGAGTTTAAAGGATTTATTCAAATAACACTAAAGGCTATGGTGTTTTACTCGAATATTTCACCTGTGGATGTAACCATAATACAGTTGTGTATCAATTCAATCTTGGTATTATTAAGCAGCAACAATGTAATAATTGAATTGATTCCAGGAAATGATAATTGTAACCCTGGACCAGGCCAAGACACTTTCAAAGTGCGTCGCAATTATATGTGAACTTGCCGAATCCAAAGAAATTGACCCATCAATAGGAACTAATTTTGCGCATGTGATAAAGGGGTTGATCAAGAAAAATACAAAAGATGAACTCAATGTTAAAGATCTATTTGATGTGCTTACGGGAGAGACGGATGTCCTGTGGAAAGTTCAGTAAAATATTCTAATGTAGTGTGATTTCAATCTTGAAATACTTTGTTAAAAGTAAGAGGTTCACTTCAGAGCAAATCCAATTGCTTGAAACATCCGGACAATTCAATACATTGGTTCACCTACTTACAGAATCTTCTGAGACAAAGCAGATCTACCTTTCTTCATTATATTTGGAACTGATTGTGGATATTTTGGAAGTTACGGTGAATAAGAATCCGGCAATATTCAAAATATTTGAAACAGCGAGAAACTATAATTTGATATCGAGGATATTGGAAAGTTACACACCAGATACAATTGAGAGTATTTGCTATTCTTTTTCAAAGCTTTGTACTTTAGGAGATTCTAGTTTGGCTGAGAACGTAATAGAATTGGACAGGGATTCTCCTTTCCAGCGCGATGATTTTATAATGCCAAAGTCAACGGGATGTAAGACTTTGATTAACTTAGCCGTGGAATTTCGAAACAGAAACTGCATTGAAGTATTCAGAATGTTTTTGAGCAGAACAGATGTCCACCCAGTGGTGCGCTTAACTTTGTTTAAGCAGCTTCAGGATCTAATCCAATCCAATCCAATCAATTACTTTATTATTTCAACCACATCAAATATTTTTTTTGAGCTGGTCGAAAATATAGATAGACTTGACAGTGAATTACAGGTTATTTTATAGTAACCCATAGGACATTTGTAATTCTATCCTTTATCATATCTCTGTGACATTGCAATATGTCCCATTTAAGGAAATATCAATTTTGATGGTTCATTTGCACGGTAAATCTTCTCCAAAAACGGTCATGAAAATCTGTCAGTTGTTTTTGGATTTAGTCGAGAACGCTCCAGCCTGGAAGAATATTTTTAGAGAACTGGGCTTGCTATCTACAATTTCAGATATGGTTCGTTCAATTTCGCAACCTGATCAGAAGTCCCTTTTTACAATAGACGAATCAATCAAGTCTAATTTTATTCAATTAATGACACTGTACTCTAATCTAATATGTTCAGATGTAGGGTTACAGATCTTTCGAGAACAAAGTCTTGATGACTACTTTGCTTTACTTTGTACTCCAGATTATCAAGAGGGTATTAGCCACCTTTTAAAAGTACAGAAAAACTAATTTAGAACTTGATTAATCAATCACCAGAGAAGCTCGATGCAACGCCAGAGTTTGTAGGAATCTTGCGCTTTGTCCAAAAAACCGACAGCTTAAAGTCAAAAACAACATTATTTTCAATACTTGGCGACTTTTTATCCCATTCAAGCTCGCTCCAGTATAAGTTCAAGACTATGAATGGATATAAAATTCTACAACAATCTTTGAATTGCAAAACCGCATGTGAAGTAGCAGAAGTGCAAGGGTTTCTCACCCAATGGTTCCTTTTAATGTTTTCTTCCATTTCAAATTCAAAAGAAAATGCTTCCAAGGCGAGCGAACTCGACTACCATTTCAACCCGCTTCTTTCGGAAAATACAATAGAGCTTATTTTTACGGGATGTATCGCAATTTGCTTGGAAAACGCTGATATTGTTCAATCATTGACCCGAAATCAAATTACTCCAATGGATTACTTTGCTACTCCGTTCACCTCAGACGCAATTATTCAAAATACTATTCTGATTTCCTCAATATTTTCCATTTTACCAGACATACCAAAGTATCAAATTCCAATTTTAGAAATTCTCTACAATCTTACATTCACAAACAAATTGAATCAAATTCAAATTTGCTCAAGTAATATCCTTGAAAAAGCAATTTCATGGATATGCAAATTGAACGAACCACTCGACTTTGAAGTTAAATCAGAAAATAGAGTTACAAATTTGCTTGTTAGTTTTGTAAAGAAAATTTCAACGCACGGAATGTCTGAAAGTGCTCTTAGAGTAGCAGTGTCAAATATCTTGTCTGGGGAACTGGTGAGCACATTCAAATCAAAAAAGTCCAAGTCCAAAACAGTATCCATTGGGAATATTCAAAATTCCGTACCGATATGCGACTCGGTCAAAGGATTTCTATTGGATTTAATTCTTCATTCCTTGAAGAACAGCAAGATGCCAAATTACTTTTTATTTGATCATTCAATCAGCTCTACTAAAGGAAAAATTATATTTAAGGATTACGAAAGATCCTTTCCACCACAAACAGGCTACACATTTGCAACTTGGATTAAAATAGAAAAATTTGACAAAGAAACCTCGATTGATATCATTTCAATTGCCGACCAGTACAATGTTGAGAAACTGAAAATCTCGATTGACAAAGATAAACTTCTGTGTATTAAAACTGCAAAGTCAAATAATGTTTTCCAGTCAGTTAAATTCTCGGAACGCGCTTGGACTCACTTGGTTGTGGCCCATCACAAACCTATCATCTCCGCCAGTTCAGTAGAGATATACTTGAACGGAATTCTTGTTACGCAAGAAAAATGTAGTTATCTTGGCCATCCAGGAACTATTGGAGCAGTTACTACATATATAGGGTATTCAATTTTAGCTGATGAGAGCAACAGTAATATCTTCAATCTCGGACCCACATATATGATAGAGGAAAATGTGTTGGATGCTCAAACTATAGCTATAATTTATGATATTGGATTTGAGTATGTTGGAAACTGGCAAGGATCTTGGGCCACCTACTTGGTAGGAAATAGCAAACTGCAAAGCAAATCTCACAAATTGATAGATGAAGAGTCCCATTCTCCAATCTTTAGCCAGTTAGCATCTTTTGCTTTATCACCAACTAAAATAACAAGTTCGCACCTTCTGTCCATTCCAGAAGAAAAAATTCTGTTTTCCCTGCATGCGCATAACAGCTTTAGTAACTTATCTCGGTACACTCAAAACGAATTGCTCGAATCTGGGTTGGGTAAAAAAATAATTGAATTCAACCAAAAGGTTGTTGTTAATGGCTTTCATCCAAAACCTTCACTAAAGGCAGATTTGAAATGTGCTTTAGGGTATATTGAAGGGCCTGTTATCCCAGTCTGCCCAAAAAGATTGGTGGAAGAAGTTTGGACGTTGGGAGGATGCGCAATTCTATTAAAATTAATTGAAGATAGTGTGGTAAGTAAAATTTAACGTAGTCGTCTGAAGAGTTACACAGAACGCTAAACATATTGGTGGAGTGTGTCTCTGGGAGCTGGAGAAACCTAGCTGAAATGGAACGAGCTAAAATGTATGAAGTTTTATCATTCATTCTCAAATCGAAAAAGGAACTCCTTAGTATTGCGCATTTGGATGTCATAATGAATTTAGTAGGACGATCATTAGAGAATTCTCAAGATGCAATAATCAACAACCCTTCTGCTTTGAGGCATTTGGTTTTAGATATTGACTTGTGGAGAACTTCTGTGGATGTGCAAAAATATTACTTGAATCAGCTTTCTGATTTGATTATTCATAGTAGCAACAAAGAGAAAAATATTTCAACATTAAACCGCATGGCGATTATTAAACGGTTCCTCATTATGCTCAATTCTCAAATCATTTCAATAACATTACTTCCAGATTTGATGCAATACTTGAAAATTTTTACAAAGTATGCTTGGTCTGCAGAAACGGTTAAAGTCCTTGGAACATTTATTCTGAATACTCTTCCAAAAGATGATGATTATTCGGAGCTTCAAAGGGCTCAGACTTTGGGGAAATCACTTCCCAAGGTAGTTAGGAGTTATGAGGAAAAAGATGCCTCAAAAAGTTATGTATTAACGATTAGAAATTTGGTAATTAACATGTTTCTCGAAATAACAGCTGATACCTCAGACGGAATTCGGTATGGGGAGGATATAATTAGCGGCCTTTCCAGTAGATGGATTTCCTATCTTCTTTCTCCCAGGCTGAATCCGAGTACGGTTGTTAGTTCACTACGGCTATTTTACCAAATGTGGATAACATGCGACTCTCCAACTTCCAAATTTAAGGAAGCCCTTGTTATTCTAAATAAGCTACTGCAAAACAGATACTACTTGATTGAACTTTACGTTCCATTATGGGCCATTTTTTTCCAAACTGAAATGAATGGGGACTGGGCGATCAATTATGATGTTCCAGATTTAATGGCAAAATTCAATCCAAAAAGTTTTAGAAACGTCAAGTTTTGTTCTGAGATACTTCCTGCAATAATGGGGTTGACCAATACAGCCATTCGAAATATTCTGAAGAGTTACAACACTATGGATAAAGAAAACCCAGAACATGATGATCAAATGCATAGAATAGAGGATTTATCAATTGTAGCCCAGACCACTCTGCGGTTTATAATGCACATGTGTCAGCAATTTGACCAAATGAAAGAGTGTATATGTAAACAGGAGGTTTTGTCTCCTCTAGTAGCGATATTGTTTGAATTAATAGTCGCCGACTCTCCTGTGTCTTTAGATCAAGAAAAAAAGGCATCTCAGCAATTTAAAGATGCGTTTGTGCTTTTTAAACCACCCTTGGATCAACAGCACAACCCAATGATTTTGAAACTAGAGAATTCCTCCAAGCTGCAGAAAAAGGCTGATAGCGCCTTTAATCTGGTACCAGAATCTGATTTAAAGTACACTATACTAATTCTAGAAATTCAAAAGTTCGAAGCAGAAGCAAGTTCACACTAACGCTCAATGCAGAAGATGACCACAGTATTGCGAATGAGTGTGAAGCCATAAAGGAAAATATCAGCGGAATACTTGAAGTGATAATGTGCATATCGGTGGATTCCATTTTGAATTCAAAGTCGATTACTGGATTGGAAAGCATACTTAAAACAGTCCCATCGTCATCATATTCTAGTAGGATACATTTTCAAGAGTTTCTTTTACTTTGCTCAATGGACTACGTAAACATGAGAATCCAACATAGATCTACTTTGTTGCAGGACCCTAAAATATTGGCAAATTTAGGCAAATTTGTTACCCTACTTGTTGACTCTGTCTATCAAGGAATGTTTATTCAAGCCTTTAATGTTTTGGATTTCAACATTACAATATGTCAACTGCTACTTGGAAATGAAGAGGAACAAAAAAGACAGGATGCAAATATGGCGGTCTTAAACAAGCAGCTGAACCGAATGATATTGTATATCTTTGGAAAGTGTGCCTTGAGCAATTATACGGATTTTGACATGGTAAACATTTTGTTGTTGAAAATCCAATTTTATCAAAAATTGATCCTATCAATGCCTAATACAGATTTCGAATTTATCAAGCTGTTACTTTTGCACCTATTTCAATGCCTTTGTAGCACCTCGGAGGAAATTCAAGTAATGTCCAGTTCCATATGGAAGTACTTGCTCCTTCATAAACCTACACAGGTGTTTGCCGCGCTTAAATCCATTAGAGGCTTAGAATACAAGGAAATAGTTGAAGGATTTTCCAAGTTATTAGAGCCTGTAAATTTTCAGCTAATCTAGGAATTAACTTTGTTTACAGCATGGCTGAAAGAAAAGAACGAAGAGCTGAAACTGCAATTTGGGGAAATTTCAAAGACTTGGGATGATTACCAAGTGGCAGAAGCCAGGACTGCATTGGACGGGATTGGCCTTCTTCAAAAACAGAGAGAACACGCATTAAAGAAACTACTCAAGAAAACAGACTCTGATAAACATGTATATATCAGATATTTGGAAAAATCAAAGGCTTCTATAAATGAAGTATTCAAGACAGAATCAGAAAAGAAACTAAAGTTCCGAACCGATTATTCGCTTATGCAAACTTCAATCGAGTTTGAATGGAAATCCATGCTTGAACAGCTCGGACGTGAAAAGGCAATAATGGGACAAGAACATGATGACAGCACTCGATGGAAACTAGGTATCTTTTGTCTAATCAAGATTTCACTGAAGCAAAAGCCAGAATCAGAAAGAAGATGAGGAGAAATCAAGATGTATTTGTAGCATATCAATCAAAAGCAGAAAAGGTAATTTTTCGTTAAGCAGATTAATTCTCAATTAGCAGAGTATACACAAGAACTTCAACTACCAAAGGCAGAACTACCACCTCTGACAATCATGGAAGATACTGATCCCGATTTTATCAATCTAAACTCATCTAGTGCAGTTAGTGATATTTACTCTACTGATGGCGAATTAGACGCCGATGAAGAGGAAGATGCATCTCCAAAGAGCATTGAGCTTGTTGAAAAGGATGAAGGCAAACCGAAAGAATTACTTTCTTCTGAGAGTTTAGGGAACACAGTTAAGGAGGGTGAAGAGGATGATTGGGAAAATGTAACCATGGAGGAAACACAAAATGGAAAAATTCAGCGATTACTGCAGCCAGGGGATCACATAATTGAAATATTCAATGGTGCTCGATTAATAGGATTAGAATTGATTGGTAATTGACACTAAGATTAGAGGGAATAATACTCATTTGTAAACAGTACATCTACATAGTTGATAATTATTACAAACAAGATGATGGGGAAATAGTCGAAATCGACGATGTACCACAAGAAGTACTTTGAACTAACCTTAGCAGCGCAATATATATCACATGATGATAATCGAGCCGGTTCGTAAAAAGGGAGAGGTTCAAGTATCAGATAGGCATAGGACTCACGATTGTCGGGAATGGTAATTTGATTTTAAAATAGCTTATATGGTGATATTAAAGAAATTCATAAACGGCTGTACTTATTCCGTAACGTCGCATTAGAAATGTTCTTGACGGATGGTAGAACCTTTTTCCTTACTTTCTGGAATAATAAAGCCAGAGACTCAATATACAACAGATTGATTGGGAAAATTCAGCTTAATCAGACCGAATCAGTCGCTGGAGTTACAAATGCTGCTACAAGTTCGGTCCTGCCCACAGCATTATTTGGTGGTGGAAGTCCACTTAATGAACTTACTCAAAAGTGGATAAATCGCGATATCAGCAATCTAGCATACCTTATGCACTTGAATACGCTCGCTGGCCGTAGTTACAACGACCTAACACAATATCCGGTGTTTCCATGGGTGCTCGCAGACTATGAATCTGAAGAAGTAAATACTAATTAACGTAGATTGATTTAGAAACTTCTTCCTCATACAGGGACTTTTCACTTCCGATGGGAGGGCAGTCAGCTCCACGAGCGGAGCAATTTGCCGAAAGATTTGCAATTTGGGACGATTCAATTCCAGCTTGTCACTATGGAACTCATTATAGCTCTTCGATGATCGTTTGTAGCTTCTTGATCCGAATGGAACCTTTTACCCAGCAATATTTGAAACTGCAAGGAGGACATTTTGATCACCCTGACAGAATTTTCCACTCTATTCCCCAATCGTGGCTCTCCGCGTCAAAATTGAATACCACAGATGTAAGAGAATTGATTCCTGAATTCTTTTACCTTCCACAGTTCTTGGAAAACCTAAATAATTTCAATTTTGGTGTAAAACAAACTGGCGATCGAATAGACAATGTTATTTTACCTAAATGGGCAAAAAATAATCCCAGAATGTTTATAAAAATCCACCGAAAGGCTTTAGAATCAGAATTCGTAAGCAACAATCTTCACAAGTGGATTGACTTGATATTTGGGTACAAACAGCAAGGAGAAGAAGCCGCAAAATCTTTAAATGTGTTTCATTATCTTTCTTATGAAGGTGCAGTAGATATTGATAAAATTGAAGATCCTATCGAAAAACAAGCTACTATTAGCATTATCCATAACTTTGGACAAACACCACGTCAATTATTTAAGAAACCACATCCTGCAAGAGGAAATGATCCTTCCGATCAACTATATAAAATAGATAGAAACTATTCAGCATTGATCCAGAGTGCCGCTCCGTTAAAGGAAATGAATGGTTATTCCCCATCTGATATCAAACTTTATTCTGGTCAACTCCAAGCAACCGGGCCAAGCAAAGTATTCATACCTCCAACCTACAATAGATATATTGAATGGGGAAACAGCGATTATAGTATTCGGGTGTTGTCCAACGACTCTCCCAAGCCAATCATTGTTTTTGAAAGCTTACACGTTGGTCAAATTACCCATGCCGTATTTGTGGATCAGGATACATTAGTAACTGGTGGAGAGGATACGACAGTGTGCGTATGGTCGTACATCAATGGTAAAAAACCAACCATGGAGCTAGCTGCCTGCTTAAGAGGACACAAAAGCAAGATTTGCACAATCGCAGTTTCCCGATCTTTCAGCATTATTGTTTCAGGGGCCGAAGACAACACTGCGATTATTTGGGAATTGAATCATCATCAATACATTCAAAGCTTAATTGGACACTCGTCTCCTATTCGTATACTCTCAATTAACGAAAACACAGGCGATATTATTTCATGCGATGGAAGGGTATGCAAGCTCTGGGACGTTAATGGGGCACTAGTTCTCTCCAAATGCATCTCATTCGAAACATCAGAATCTCCGTTAGGTGACAAGGTGCTTTCCTGTATACCCTTTGAAGGAAAAGCGTCTGAAAATTTTGATACTGATCTTATATTTTCTGGCCATGAATCTGGCAAAATCATGATATGGAAAAAAGAATTTGTTGCAGGGGAATGGTGCTTGAATTTGGTGCACCAATTAAATTATACCAATCCAGTGAACTATCTATATTTCCCACCATCAGCTAGGATGCTAATTAGCGGTGATATCCAAGGTTTAATTTATGGGTGGCTACTTCCAGATGGTAGTGGAACAGACATCCACTTTAATATTTCTGATTCTTGCTATTCCTGCTCTTCCAAATTCGCAGTTTTAGGTAGAAAATCGAACTGCAAATGTTGTGGTGGGTCACTTTGCTCACAATGCATTACATCCATGGACAAAAACTGGAGAGTGTGCAACAAGTGCTCATCAAAGTTAAACAGCCTTTCACAAGAAGGGAAAGTCATGCCTGCTAGATTGGATTCATTTTTTATTTAATATATGCTTTTGACGCTTAATATTGACTAATTACTTATATTTGGAATACAATGGCAAATATTTCGTCGTACCATTCAACAAAATGTGGGGTGAGGTTTTCCTTCAAATAATCTGGCAGCTCATCCCAATCGCTTTTGTTTTGAGCTGGGAATATAATTGTTTTTACCCCAGATCTTTTGGCTGCAATTGACTTTTCTTTTACTCCGCCAATCTTTAAAATTTTACCAGTTAAGGTAATTTCTCCTGTCATCGCTACATCTGGTATCGCTGGGGTGTCCAGAGCAAGTGAAAGTAACGAGGTTGTCATTGTTGAGCCTGCGGAAGGACCTAAAGTTAATTAATTGTACCATCCTTTGGAGTTGCTCCTTCTGGAACATGCATATGTATGTTTGCATGGTCAAAAAACCTATTTTCTGGGAATTTTTTTGTCATGTAAGCCTTGGCATATGTGTATGCTATCGTACTACTTTCTTTCATCACATCACCCATTTGACCAGTCCTGTGGAAAGATGGCTTCCCATCATCTTTTAACGTGGACTCTAAAACAGATTCTATGAACAATGATGAGCCGCCTTACGTTAACAAAGAGTGTACCCATTTGTGTCCAAGCCAGTCCCATTATCACACCAGCAGGAGTAGTGGCATACATTCTGTCAGTAGTAAATATTGGAGAGCCAACATAGTCTTTCAAATTCTCTGGCGTAATGTTAAGAACATTGTCTTTTGAAAGTTTGTCACTAACAATTTTAAACGCAGCCTTTCTATAAATTTTGTCAATATGTTTCTTCAAATTACGAACGCCATTTTCTCGACAATAATTACGTATCAAAGCAAGAATTGCATCTTCTTGTAAAGTCACCTTGTAATCCTTAAGTCCGGAAGCCTCAACACTTTGTGGGGAAAGATACTTTGACGCAATCGCAACTTTTTCTTCAGCTACATATCCAGAGAGAGAAATCACTTCCATTCTGTCCAACAATGGGCCAGGTATTGTTTCCAGGGAATTTGCAGTGCAAACAAACAAAACTTGCGACAAATCAATTGGCACATCCATGTAATGATCTAAAAAGGAATTATTTTGTTCGGGATCAAGTAATTCCAATAATGCACTCGCAGGATCACCCTGATGGCCGCGTCCAAGCTTGTCTATTTCATCAATCATAATAAGCGGATTTTCAGTTTTGACCTTTTTAAGAGCTTGAATGACTTTGCCAGGCATTGCTCCAACATAGGTTCGTCTATGACCTTTAATTTCTGCAACATCTGTAAGTCCTCCAACAGAAAATCGGTAAAACTCTCGTCCTAAAGCTCTGGCAATCGACTTTCCTACCGATGTTTTACCTTTTGTTAGTTAAATATTCACCAACACCTGGAGGACCGACCAACGTGATTATTTTTCCCTCGACAGAACCCCGCAAGCTTCCAACAGCAATAAATTCCAAAATCCTATCCTTCACGTCCTTCAGACCATAATGGTCTTCATCTAGAACGACTTCTGCAGTCTTTACATCAAAATTTTCTTGACTATGCTGGCCCCATGGGATTTGGGTTAACCAATCAAGATAATTCCTAGTGACATTAAATTCGGAGGCTTGTGGCTCTAATCCTTGCAATTTCGACATTTCCTGAGATTAATCCATTTGTACTTCATCAAACACTTTTTTCACTTGTTCTGGCATTTTCAATTTTGAGGCCTTTTCTTTAAATAGCTGAATCATTTTTTCTTTTCCATCACTTTCCAGTCCCAATTCTTTCTTGATTCCCTTTAGCTGTTCCATTAGGAAGTATTCTTGATTTTTCCTGTTTATTTTACGGTCAACTTCTTTTGAAATCTCCTGCTGCAAATGAGCGTTTGCTAATTCTTTCTTTAGTATCACCAAGGCTTTGTGCAGCCTCTCTTCGACAACCAAACTTTCAAGTACTGCTTGCAATTCATTAGGCTCTCCGGATGAGATAGCTGCAGCAAAATCTGCCAATTTGGAGGGATCCAGTAGAAGATTTCCGGTTTGTACAGAGACAGTGATTATTTGGTCTCGAAGTAACGGATTTGATTGAGATATTTCCTTCATGACATTTATAATTTCTGAAGTTGTAGCTTTGATTAATCTATTGTCGGCATTGTATGGTTGATTAATTAAGTTTTCTACAGTGGCCACAGGCAAACTAAGCTTGTTAAGGCGGTCTAGAATAGAATTTGAAGGATCAACTTTAATTGGAGCGGATTCTTCAGAATTCTCCGCTTCTTTTCCGACGGAAATATCCGTAATCCTTATTCGTCGGTGTGGATATACCACAACGGTTAAGCTAGAGTTGTCTGGCCCAGTTTGATATGTATTAGTAATTTGACAAAAGACGCCAATTTTTTCAACGTCCTGTAAGGAATCAGCAACATCTTTTTCAGAATTTTCATCCTTTGCAAGAAATATTCCGATATAAGGCTGGCCATTGTTCACAAGTTCTTGGATGGCTAGGATAACTTTTGGGTCTTTAATGTAAAGTGACTTGTAGAATCCTGGGAAAAGGGGTCTTCTGGTCAAAGGGATAGCCAATAGCTTGGACACCTTCTCTGGTACATTATCCTTTGGATTCTTCAAGTTCAATTTTGCCAAAATTTTAGGATTATTTCGTTTCCTATCATTTGGCTTCTTTTTCACAACAGTCTCGTCATCCTTGACTATATCGTTCTTTTCAGACTTGTTTTTTTCAGGGCTTTCTTCGGGAGATTCTCCTTCCGGAACGATATTATTTTTGGGACTGACTTTATCGTCCCTTTTTTCAATATTTTGTTTGCTTTCGTCCAATTCATCCTCCTTCTCTTCCAATTCAATTCCCTTCTTTTTATCCTTTGAATCCGAGTAAAATCTGATTCGCTGGATTTGAGATAATTTAATATTGCGTTGAAGTTGCCTGGTGAAACGGAGCATTTCAAAAGATGGAAAACTTTTTGGTTTTTCCCCAGGGTGAAAGTTGAGATCACCAAGAATGCAAAGATGCTTGGAATGCTACAGAGCAGATTTATTCATTATTTTCGACAGGGCACCGGTGCATATTATATTTTTTATTTGGCAATCCATCGAGTGGAATTATAAAACGGTCTAGTATTCTATTTCGAGTAATGGTACTCTCCATTCTTTGAAAGATAGGCGGATTGTATGAGTAATTCACTAATCTCCACTTGGGCAGGTGGCTGCAATCAGATTTGACAATGGCACGTCACTCATTACACTTTGCAAAATGGCTGCTATTCTCGCAAGAAACGTCCTGCATAGCTCAAATCCTCAGATTAAACCGACGATTATCAAACAAAGAAAGAGCGATAACGATAAATCTCGAATTTTATATTTGGAGAAGACCATTGAAAGACTTCAAAGAGACCACGCAGAGTCAATAAGAGATCTTCATTCTGAAATATCCCGACTAACGACCGTTTGTTCTGGTAACTGATTCATTAATCAGAAATGATGCTAAAAATAGCTTTCGACACCTCAAAGTCTCAACCTTCGGACCCTTTAAAAGACAACACCAGTCAAGAGTTAGAAGCAACTCCACTAAAAATTACTACTCCAATGCCAATATCTCTTCAAAATTCTTTGGCGACCTTTGTTCAGAATTCATTTCCAGATCTACCTTCGCGGTGGGTTTCCACAGCCATCTTGGATCAAAACGGAGCACACATTAATCGCATTGATAAAGCGAGTAGCGTAGATTCAAAAGAAACTATGACAGAAACACAAGATAATACATCTGATCCTATATATATTCTGGTACAAAAAGAAAAGAGAAAATATCAGCAAATGGTGGAAAAGGTAGTTGAAGATAAGAAGAAAAAATCTGCTGAGATCGATCATTTGAAAGTCGAAATTGACTTGATGAAGCGTGTTATGAAACTAGCTGGTGTATCGGTCGAAATGAAAGATTTACACGCAATTCTAAGAAATAGTGCAATTTTGACAAGCAAGACCAGCGTGTTACCTCCAATACCAAAGGAGCACAAAAAGGTCCATATCGAAAAGAAGAAGGAAGGTGCATCCGCCATTCAGAAAAAAGAGAGTAAGGAACAGTATAGAATCTGCGAACCGCAAGTTCAAAAGGATAAACTTATCTCTGAACCAGAAATTTTAATTCCTTTGAATGTAATTGTCGACGATTCTAAAATACACGAGATTGAAACTGTAGTTCATGAAAACCATCTTGAAATTGAAAATCATCTTGACATGGATTATGAAAAAAGATCTATTTCTCCAACTACCAATGCTACATACAAGGACTCTGCCTCTGTTGTTGATGGTGCCATTTCTCACTCTCAACCGCTAGTCTTCAGGAAAGATGTGGTGTCCGGAGGAATTATTAATCTTGAAGATGAATCAATTGAACTAAATTCAAATGAAATCAACCACGGCGAAACACTACATGACTTATTTTCAGATGGTTTAACTACAATTTCCCCACCAAAAGAACCCAAAAAAGCAAGTTCTTTCCGATCTACTCGATATAAACTAAAATCAGATCCTAATGAAATACCGGCAATCTTGACACACAATCAGAATTTAGATTATAACAACCGAGCGCATTTGTTCTTGGATAGCTATTCATATGTAGAATCCGATGCCAGTAGTTCCACCAAAGTCCCACAAATAGGTAATAAGCGCAGAGAAAAGACATTACCTCCAGTAATAGATCGTAAAGGCGTCCTTGACTTAGCAAAAGAGTCTTTCAAAAATGCTAAAACGACTTACTCTGGCCGCTTCTGGCGAGCAAAAATTGTAAAGGACAAGCAGATGAAGGATCTTCATGAAAAAACTATTTAAATATATTCTTTTTGCTTTTAATTCGCATTACTCATTTGTACAGCGCGAAAAAAGATTTTACGC
Organism: Boothiomyces sp. JEL0866; assembly: GCA_027604345.1. Lineage (NCBI taxonomy): Eukaryota > Fungi > Chytridiomycota > Chytridiomycetes > Rhizophydiales > Terramycetaceae > Boothiomyces > Boothiomyces sp. JEL0866. The sequence continues at coordinate 205,795 of JADIIZ010000007.1, forward strand.
AATCTCGAAATGGCTGATATCGCAGAGTTTGATTCTTGGATTCAACTTTTATTGGGTTGCAAACAGCTGCCAGAAAACGACATTAAAAAGCTTTGCGAAAAGGTAGGAAACCATTTAACCCTAGGTTTGTTTGTTTTTGATTTAGGTTTGGAAATTTGTTTAACCCTAGGTTTACGACAACTAATGTTAGGTAACTTGGTTTTTATAGTTAGGCTAGAGAAATATTAATGGAAGAATCAAATGTACAAGGAGTGAGAGCCCCAGTTACAGTTTGTGGTGATATTCACGGGCAATTCCATGATCTGATGGAACTATTCAAAATCGGCGGAAACTCTCCAGATACCAATTATTTGTTTATGGGGGATTATGTTGATAGAGGCTATTACTCTGTAGAAACAGTCACTTTATTAGTCGCATTAAAAGTGCGATTCCCAAACAGAGTAACTATCTTGCGTGGTAATCACGAATCACGACAAATCACTCAAGTTTACGGATTTTATGATGAATGTTTACGCAAATATGGAAATGCAAACATCTGGAAGTATTTCACTGATCTTTTTGACTACTTGCCACTTACCGCTCTTGTAGATAGTCAAGTACTTAAGAATTAATATAGATCTTTTGTTTGCATGGAGGGCTATCTCCATCCATTGATACACTAGATCATATCCGCTCTTTAGACAGAATCCAAGAAGTCCCTCATGAAGGACCAATGTGTGGTACTCGAATGATAATATAGATTTGTTATGGTCTGATCCTGATGACCGTTGTGGTTGGGGTATCTCTCCTAGAGGTGCAGGTTATACTTTTGGCCAAGATATCTCTGAGGCATTCAATCACAACAATGGCCTGACATTAATCTCTAGGGCCCATCAACTTGTAATGGAAGTAATCAATATTTAAGTGTAGGGTTACAACTGGGCACAAGACAAGAATGTAGTTACCATATTCTCTGCTCCAAACTACTGTTACAGATGCGGTAATCAAGCTGCAATCATGGAGGTAGACGAGCATTTGAAATATTCCTTGTAATTCAGCATTAATTTTAGCTTGCAATTCGATCCTGCTCCAAGAAGAGGAGAACCGCATGTTACTCGTAGAACTCCTGATTACTTCCTTTAATAAAAATGTTGAATGATCTCAATGAGAAAACGTACTTTGATATAAAAACAAATACTTTATTGGAATATATGAAAACTACCATCTATTGTTAGTTGGGGATTACCATTGCCAGATACGATCATATATTCTCCTGAAATATCAAACAAGAGAGCTTGCGTAGAATCATCGTTAACTTTAATTTCACGAATCTTTTGAGTATCAGAAGTATTAATGAATTTCACGGTTCCATTGTTGCTGGTTACACCAAGATAGGCAGCGCAAGGGTCAAACGAGAGTTTGTTTGCGGAATGAGGTCCAACATTAATTGACTCCAACTCTTGTGTCATTCTCAAATCCCATAGTTTCACTACTCCGTCTGCATCGCAACTGGCAAAAGATGTACCCTAGCATTAGCGATTCTGTTACTTTTAGATTAAAAGCGCCGTGGTTGATTGTATTCATGTGTCCAAAGAAGGTTTGAGAACAAATAGCTGTTCTGGCATCCCAGAAGGAAATTGTTTTATCTTTGGAACATGTGAAAAGTAGATTAGTGTATGGCTGGAAACCGACGTGGTTTACAGAGTCTGCGTGACCCCTAAAGCTTTGTTTACATTTGCCGCTAACATTAAAGACAGATACATTGTTAGATCCCATAGTTTAGCGGTATGATCCATTGAGCCACTAACCAAGTGATTGCCCAAATCATGGAACGCACAGCTCCATACTGCTTGCGTGTGGTCAGTAAATGTATGTGTAGCAACACCCTTGGCAAAATCCCAAATTTTAATTGTAGAGTCACCAGAAGCAGTAGCTAAAAGATGACCTTTAGGATGAAAGTCGCAGTCTGCTAGCCAGTCAGTGTGTCCTTGCCCACTGAGCATCAATTCTCCATTTGGGAATGACCACAACTTCCAAGTTTTATCATCTGACACGGTTGCCAAGATTGGTTTTTTTGGGTGGAACTTCATTGAACTGATTGTCAAGGAGTGGCCCTGGATATGCTGCTGCGGACGCATGCGTTCTGGTTTTATGGTTGGTAATTCAACGTCCAAGTATGGGTTTTCACGATCTTCAGCAGGAAGTTTTGTGGTGTCTTTATAATTCAGATTATCTTTTCTCTTTTTAGCTGCTATTAAGCTGTGTTTACCACTTGGCTCCCTTCCATTTCTTTCCAAACTCTTTATTGTAGATTCTAAATTTGCAACTTTGCTAGCTAACCTGTCTCTCTCCAACTTAGCCAGCATTTTTTCTTTCATTGCAATTTCATATTTATTTTTCAATTGTGTGAGCGCAGGTTCGTAGTGCTCATAGTGTTTTTTCAACTTTTTAATATCTGATATCAATTTTGCTTTTTCCTGGACTACTCGTTTATGATGCATTCGATGAAAATCCCTTTCTTTTCGAAGTTTATCGTAGGTCGCTCTCGCTTTGACGGCAATGTCTTTGTGTATTTCAACTTCGACACGTAACTTTGACACTGACTTTGAAAGCTCCTGGTTTTGTTGGTAAATATTAGGAACCAAGATAATGTCTTCGGTTGCGATTTTCCCTTTCTGCTGGAATTCATACCATTCATTTTGAAACGCATCCAACGATTTGACAAGTCCCTTGCTGGACAAATAGTTGCGTATATAGTCATCGATAACCTCTGGGTCCTTAATTAGTGCTATTTCATTCTTTTCTCCATTTTCAGCTTTATCCAAATTACCTATTTTAACACAGATATACTGCCATACATTCCCTTTTCATGCATATTTCGGACTGCTTGCTCCAAAGACTCTTCGACATCAGAGTCTGACATTTCATCAAACGGTTCGACCGGGATTTCTTCAAATTCTAAATCATCATCGGAATCCTGCGCAAGTATTTGAGCGTCTAGTTGAAAAACAAACTACCTTCCAAAATATATGCTTTGGGTCCGACGTCAGCCAAGCTATTCTCTTTTGAAATAGGTTTTTTTTGATTTGATTTGGCCAGTTTATTTGGCAATGGAGGAACCGTATTCATAACGACGCGTTAGGAAAGAATAAAGAAAATATGATCGTAAAGATACCAGACGCAATGTAAAGATTCAATCTTAATAACTGTGAGGATGGGGTTTTGAATTTCTTAGAAGTTAGCTTTACACTAATCTGAGACGATATTAAATTCCAGTCGATTTCAATGTCCGCTGAAAATATCTCTGAAATATTGATTTCGCTATCGGAATTTGTGCGAGCAGTAACTTGCTTGCGCATATATTTTTTTGCAATGTTTCATCTCGTTCTGAGAACCCTGAAAATTGTGTGGTCTTGTGCGAAATTCAGGCGCCATGGTCAAGTACAAAACTTTCCAAAAAGCTTTTCAATGCTGAATGGCGAAACTCCGTTTCATGAACGGTTTGAAGATTCGAAAGACAGCAAAACCAGGGCAGTGAAAAAGATTCTCTCAGCTGCTATTCCGTCTGTAGTTTCCTCAACTGGTACAATAAGCTTTAACAACAGCAAAATATTACAAGGAAGGTCCAACTTTGGAGCAGTGGAATCTTGCGTATTATGTCACTGCTAGTACAGTAATATCTGCTTTACGATAGGTTAAAAGGTCAATGAAAAATCTAGCAAGTGATGAATATCCAAATATATCTGGAGCACAAAAGATCAGCTCAATCCCTGGATATTTACCAATGAATGCAAAGGTTAAGGAAGATCCTATAACGACAAACGAAAAGGTTATAAATTTCATCAAAGATCGAGCGCCAGGTGAATGGCCTGCACCGGCCGAACAGGTATCTGAAATATATGGGGAATGGGTGACAGTTTCAAAGTCAAATCCGAACAAAGTAGTGTATTTGTTACATGGAGGAGCGTATGTAATGGGGTCTGCCCTAATGTACCGTCCGTTTGCGTATATCTACGCAAAGAAAGCAGAATCATCTGTTTATGGTAGCTATATAGCTTACATTAGCACTAAACTATCGGTTGGCGCCACAAAATCCATATCCCTGCGCTGTTATTGATGCTGTTTCTGGCTATCTACACTTGCTCGAAAAATTTGACCCAAAGAATATAGTTCTAATCGGTGATTCGGCGGGTAAATTATTGTTGATGTAGGCGGCGGTTTGGTTATTTCTACTTTATTGGTCTTACGAGATATGGGCATTGAATTACCTGCCGGGGGCGTTTGTTTGAGTCCTTGGTTAGATTTGACCCATTCCTGTCCTAGCTTCCAAGAAAACGCAAAATACGATATATTGCCAACACCGCCACCAGATCCTCGCTTAGAAAGCAGGGTTCATTACTATGCCCCAGATGAACATTTAAAACTGCCGTACGTAAGTCCATTCTGGGAAGAAAACTTGGACAATCTTCCGCCTCTTTTAATACATGCAGGATCTGCTGAGCAATTATTAGACGAAATAATTGATTTTTCTGGTAGATTGGCAAAATCGAACTCATCAGTCACTTTAGAAGTATTCGAGGCTCATTTACACGTATTCCAAGGAATAATGAGATTCAGCAAAGGTGCTAAGGTGGCATATGGTAGAATTGGTAATTGGATCAAGAAAGCGATGGATGCTAAAGGTATTCTTGACGAAAAAGAAAGAAATGATTTAGATTTCGATGGAAAATTTGTAAAATCCAGTAAATTATGAATAAAGAGAAATTTAGTAGTATTCTTATCAGATAACAAATTCCGCATGATGGTTCTTCACTTTTCAAAGTGAAATAATAGCCCGCTCGAAAAACGGGCCGTATATGAAAACCCTTGCATAGAATAACCAGCAAAATGTTACACTTATCCTTCATTTAACATCTAATCTGCGAATTGGGCCATGAACTTCAAGATAATCCTCTAATATTTAGTGGGCACACGACATTATGTTTTTCCTTTGTACAGATATTGGCGCACAAAATACTGCGGAATGTATGTTGGATTTCTTCACCATGACAACTCCGTTCCACAAGCGATTTGACGAAAACCCTAAAAAGATTCTATTTATACTGAAAATTATATTCAGGCTTGTTCCTGACACTCTCCAAACTATATTTCGATTCCTGTTTTTTGGCCCACCTGTTAAATCCTGGACTCTATCCTATTACCTTGGCGTTAGATTCATCAGAACGATCTTTACAGAAATTATGAGAGGAGATAAACCAAAAATTGTCGAAGGGCAATGGATTTCATCGGCGTTGCCAAACATTATTCCAGGGGACGGTGTCCAGATTGGTGAAATTTACCAAACTAACCAAAAAGCTATCGAATTCATAAAAAGTAACAGTCCTGGGGAGTGGGTTCCGCAAACCGAGTCAATTGTTGACATCAGTGGCGATTGGATTCACCCAAAAACTGTTGAATCCACTCAAGTAGTATATTATCTACATGGGGGTGGTTTCTTCCTTGGATCTAGTAATATGTATCGTCGAATGGCATACATGCTTTCCAAATACTGCTGCTGCAAAACATTTGTTCCAAATTACAGACTTGCACCACAAAACCCTTATCCTATCCCAATCATAGATCTGGTGTCGGGATATTTATGGCTTATTCAAAAAGTCGATCCATCTAAAATTACTATTATTGGTGACTCTGCAGGTAATTTAATCTAAATTCAGGCGGCAATCTAGTAGCTGCGATCTTGCTGGTATTAAGGGATATGGGAATACAATTACCTGCTGGAGCTGTATTGCTTAGTCCAAATGTAAATTGCCAATTTATTTATAGGTTGATGTTACGCATGATTTTGCAAGTTGGGATGCGAATGCAAAGACTGATTATATTCCAGAGTTTCGAATTGATAGTCGCGGGGATAAACGCCAAAGATACTATGTACCGAACGAATTGCAAAAAGAACCATATGCCAGTCCGATTTGGGCAGATCTTACTGGATTACCACCTATGCTAATTCAGGCAGGCAGTCGTGAAAGACTGGTAGATTCAATAGTCTCTTTTGTCGAAAAAATGGAGCGCTCCGCCAATAGCCATGTAACTTTTGAAATGTATCATGATCATGTCCATGTCCATACATTTTTTGATTATCATGAAGGTGCAAAAATCGCATTCAAGAGGTACCTTTAAACTCATTTAGAATAGCAAAGTGGATTAGTGATATTAATACGGAAAGTACCTCTTTGACCAAATCAGTGACTCGTGTTGATCTTGATTTCAAAGGCTGTGTTTTGAAAGCTTAGCTCTGGAAGAATAAATAAGCCTTTCATTTACATTTAATGGCGAGATATCGCAGTCGGTACTTTATGTTTCAAAAGCGTAATCAACCCCAACTGGATTGTTGAAAAATAGAAGCGTCATGTAGCAAATGAATATACCTATTGAAATATGCAATAAAATTGTATTGTGCGACAAAGAGACTTTGATTATACAGGATCATTGACAAAAAATATGAATTTGTTGATGAGAATAATGGGTAATGTAACATTAATACCTTGCTATATATAAATTATTCAATTCCGTTAGAATCTGATTTAGAGAATTATTGAATCCAATAATGCACAGCTGAGCGATAAGCTCAATCATTCAGAGGCCGTATCTCTCTTTTGGCACATGGACTGCCTAAAGGATAAGTTTTCCCGCTCAGGTGCCGCAGAGGTATAAATGGCCAAAGAAGACTGCCTTTGACGATGACTGTAGTTCCGTTTTACAAGAGATTCGACGCAAAGCCAAGGATAATTATATTCTTTTTGAAATTATTAATTAAATTAATTCCGGATACTATTAGATCGGTGTTTGTTTTTCTGTTCTATGGACCTCCAGTAAAAAGCTGGACGCTATCATACTACATTGGAGTTAGATTCTTTAAAACTATATTTGGAGAAATTATGAAAGGAAATACTCCAAACATTATAGAGGGACAAAGGGTAACCTCAATGCCAAATATCCTACCTGGAGATGCGCTTCAGGTAAAAGAAACATTTACAACCAACAGCAAAGTGATTGAATTCATGAAAAGGAATGCTCCAGGTGAATGGGTTCCTCACTCTGAATCAGTTGTTAATGTTAGTGGAGATTGGATTCATCCAAAGTCTATTGATTCGAAAAAGATACTGTACTTTATACACGGGGGAGGACATTTCCTAGGCTCTAGCAATATGTATCGAAGAACTGCCTATCAAGTGGCTAAATCATGCAACAGCAAATCCTTTGTGGTGAATTATAGACTTGCACCGCAAAATCCCTATCCAATTCCAATTATAGACCTGGTTTCTGGGTACATGACCTTGATTGAAAAGGGTGACCCTTCAAATATTGTTTTCATAGGCGACTCTGCTGGTGGAAATTTAGTGGCCTCAACCTTGCTGGTAATACGTGATATGGGATTGCCTTTACCAGCAGGAGGAATTTTATTAAGCCCATATGTAACGTTCATTAACAGTAGATGGATTTAACCCATGAATTCCCAAGTTGGAATGAAAATACTGAAACGGACTTTCTTCCTGACTTGCCAATAGATTCTCGAGGGGAAGGAAGACTGCGATATTACGCTCTAAACTATTTACTTAAAGAACCTTATGTTAGTCCATGCTTTGCTAAAGATCTCACTCGACTACCTCCCCTATTAATTCAAGCGGGAGGTGGTGAAAGACTAGTTGATTGTATAATTGCATTCGTGGCCAGAATTTCCGCAAATTCCAATTCTTCAGTTACATTTGAAGTATATAGTGATCATGTGCATGTCTTTCAATTCTTGGATTACTGTCCAGCGGCGATGATTGCAATTGAAAGGTATTCCTCACTAATATAGAATCGGTACGTGGGTCAACAGTGTCACTGATGGCAATGAAGGAAAATCGTACCCTCCAAGCTGCAGAGTAGATTTGGATTACCACGGCCAAGTGGTCTCCAACTGATTTTGTTTTTTTCTTTTTTGTCAAACAAAAAAATTATGGTCAAGAGAAATAAAAGCGAATTACTTACTTCCAATTTAGCACAGCTGCAAAACTTGATCAAAAGAGACCCAAAGTCATACACTGAAGAGTTTATGACCCAGTACAGACATTTTGAATCCTCAATGGCGATTTTCAATTTGAAGCCAGATACAGAAGCAACAGCATTTGGGGAGCAAATCATGTTCATTTCAGCTGTAATTTATGAATAACGCAAGGTTGCGATTTGCTATCCAAAACAGTGCAAGGAATTTCCTCAGCATATCATAGATTTATTGTCAAATCACTATCAATTAATGTCCCCAGAACTAAGAAAGACTATGGTACAAGCACTGATATTGATGCGCAATAGGGACTTGATTACGCAGTCCAGGTGATTATTGTTAATTTAGCTTGCTAAGTTTATTTTTCACACTATTCCGTTGTAAAGACAAGACTTTGCGTGCTCTATTACACTCTCATATTGTAAGTGATATCAAGAATGCCAATGCGAAGGCAAAGAATAACAAGTTGAACAAGACAATGCAAAATTACATGTACAAAATGCTGCAAGACCCAAGCGAAGTACTTAATCTTAACATTAGATTGCTGCCAAGAAATCTTTAGAAGTCATGATTGAGCTATATCATAAAAATGTTTGGAATGATGCAAAGACAGTGAATGTGGTTGCTGAAGCCTGCTTATCTCAAATTCCGAAACTGGTTGCTCCAGCCTTGCATTTCTTTTTAGGCACCAATGATAACAAGTATGATGATGACGACGAAGAAGATGTTCCGGATTTGCTGAGAATGAAGCAAGCAAATACCGTCAACAAAAAAAGAAAGTCTAGGCAAAGACAAATTGAAAAAGCGCAAGCGCATGTCCGAAGGGTTCTTTATATCTAACCTAGAAAGAAAGACAAAGGAATAGAGCCGAGATATTCAATTTTTCTGCTTTACACTTATTGAATGATCCCCAAGGATTCACTGATAACTTGTTTTCTCGATTAAAGCAAGTAACTTCAAAAAACATTTTCAATTTTGAATTGAGATTGGAAATGATGAATTTGATTTCAAGATTGGTTGGCGTGCACAAGTTGTTGACCTTGGGATTCTATGACTTTATGATTTCGTACATTAAACCTCATCAGAAAAATGTCACCCAAATTTTGGCATACCTGGCGCAAGCTTCGCATGAACTTGTCCCTCCAGATGCGATGGAATCAGTTGTCAGAGCCATTGCTGACAACTTTGTATGGAGTAACTGTGCTTCCGAAGTAGTCACTGCAGGTTTAAATGCATTGCGTGAAATTTGTACCAGATGCCCTCTAGCTATGCCTGAAGAGTTGCTCAAGAGTTTGTTAGAAGATTACAAAAACCATAAAGAAAAGGGACCAATGGCGGCGGCGAGAGCATTACTATCGCTGTTCAGAGAGTACAATCCTGAAATGCTCAAGAAAAAAGATAGAGGAAAGATTGCATCAATGAGCATGAAAGACTTTAAAATTCAAAAGTATGGTGAAGTTAAAGTGTTGGGTGATGTTGAAGATGCAGAGTTATTGGAAATGGACAGTGATGAATTTGAAGGACCGGAAGAAGACGATGAAATCCCTGAACTTGTTCCTAATGCAGAGGAGGATGATGATTGGGAAGATGAAAACGGCAGTGCTGATAATGGATCTGAGCTTGACTGGGATAATGCTGAGGTAGTCGGGGAAGAACAAGATTCTAGCGATGAGGCTGATGAAGAAGATCAGGAAGATGATGACGAGGGTGAAGATGAGGAGGAAGAAGAAAATGAGGGTGACGAAGAACACGAAATGACACCTCCCAAAAAGAAACAAAAAGTTAGTATTGCAGCAACAAAGATCTTCACGGACGAAGACTTTGCCAAAATTCGAGAACGCAAAGAACAGAAAGAAATGGACAAGATGCTTGGCCGTTCAAACAAAATTGTTATTGAAGAAGATGATGATCGTGATGTTGTAGATGCTTCCAAAATCATGGCATTTACAAAGAAGAAAGACGACTATGCAGCGAGAATGGAATCTATTAAGGTAATCCTCTTTAATGTCAGGAAGGACGTGAAGGAAGAACATATGGCTCAAAGAGAGGCAAAGATGAGCGCTCTTCAACTACAAATAGAGTAATTGAAACTAATGTTAGGAAAAATCCAAAAAGAATAAGCCAATGACAATGTTGGTCCATAAGCGTGCTGTTAAGGGAAAGAAATCTCGGTCTCTCATGGAAAAGCAAAGAGTGTTGCGTGCTCATATCACCAAGCAGAAAAAGAAAGGATTCTAAACCCTACTTTGCTATTTATCAATAATATATTGTTTTTCTGTGTTTATGATATAAAAGATTGTGGATGGCGTCATTGTGAAAGTTCGGTGCTTTTCTGGTCAATTGCCTTTTTGAGATGGGATAATTTACGGAATTAATTTACCGAGACAAATCCGAAGCGCATTTAATGGAGCAACTTGGGTAAATATTGCCAAACATGAGTACGAGCTGTGTAGATAAATGGATTGAACAATTAAAGACATGCAATCCGCTCCAAGAAGATGAACTTGAAAAGCTTTGTGAGATGGTGAGTGATAGCTGACATTAGGCTATCGTATTACTTGCGAAAGATGAAAATTTGCAAAAAGTCAGCGCACCAGTAACAATATGCGGTGACATTCATGGGCAGTTTCATGATTTAACCGAACTGTTCAAAGTAGGTGGTCAATTGCCAGACACAAATTATGTATTCATGGGCGATTATGTAGATAGGGGATATTATTCAGTAGAAACAGTGGCTCTAATCTTAGCACTCAAAGTACGATTTCCAAGTAGAATTACAATTCTTCGAGGAAATCACGAAACCCGTCAAATATCTCAAGTATATGGATTTTATGACGAGTGCTTACGCAAATACGGAAATGCGAACGTTTGGAAGTATTTCACTCACGTATTTGACTTTTTGCCTCTCACAGCACTAGTAGCAGATGAAGTAATCAAGTGCTTAACAATAGATCCTCTGCATGCACGGCGGGTTATCTCCATCGCTGGATACATTGGATCAAATACGGTCCTTGGATAGGTTTCAAGAATTACCAGGGGATGGACCAATGTCAGGTGGGTTATAGTTAACTTTAGATTTGTGCTGGTCAGATCCTGATGAACGCTGTGGATGGGGTATTTCTCCTAGAGGAGCAGGTTACACATTTGGGGAGGATATTAGCGAAGCTTTCCTTCAAAACAATGGGCTCTCTCTAATTGCAAGAGCTCATCAGTTGGTGATGGATGGCTATTATTGGCAGCATCACGGGAATGTAGTAACAATATTTTCCGCTCCTAATTACTGCTATAGATGCGGAAACCAGGCAGCTATTATGCAAGTGGATGAGTATCATAAACGAAAACTGTAATTTTTTGACTAAACCTAGCATTCAATTTGACGCAGCACCTAGAACAGAACCTCTAGTTGCCAGAAGAACTCCAGATTACTTTTTATAATAAATGCTCAGCATGTCGGTTTTCCGTGTTTGTGCTCCATTCTTCCAAATTGGGTGGAAAAAAGTTTAACCTCATGGCCAAAGTCGAACCTGCAGTCGATTACAACGGAATTCCTTATTACAAACGCTACGATTATGAATACAAACCACCTTCTCCTCTGAAAAGAGCAGCAATGGTTACCTCTCTCTTTATTCCTCCGATTGTGAAAGCATGTACAAAATACTTTGCTGTTGGCCCTAAACTGAAGGATTGGACATTAGGCTATCATGTAGCAGTTACAACGGTAATTTATTCTAACTCAGCTATTGCATGTTATGGGTAAGATGAACAATGTTAAAGAAATACAAGCCTCAACTGCTCGACCAAGTGCACTACCAAAAGATGCATACTATGAAGAAGAGCATTTTAATAGGGATTCAAAAGTGGTAGAGTTTCTGAAAAAAAAAGCTCCAGGGGAATGGCCTGATGTAGCCAATGACATTAGCGAGCCAGTTTATGGAGAATGGATATACAGACAGGAAGACAGCGATCCAGAACTTTTTCCTTTTATACACAAGCAGCGTAAAGATTTCGATAAGATATTGCTGCTAATTCATGGGTAACCCACTATTTATCTTAGTGGTGCATTTGTATTGGGTTCCGCACCAATGTACAGAAGGAATGCTTATGATTATACTCAAAATACTAGTGCTGCAGCATTTACGATTTCATACAGACTAGCACCGCAAAATCCTTATCCTTGTCCGTTGATTGATTGTGTTTCTGCGTATTTGCACTTGCTAGAAACATATGATTCTAGCAAAATCATTCTAATGGGAGATAGTGCTGGTGATTTATATTAATATTAGGCGGATCACTGGCACTCTCGACTATATTGGTTTTGAGAGATATGGGAATTAAAGCTCCTGCTGGTGCGGTTTGTCTCAGTCCATGGGTAAGCGTTTAATAATAATAGGTTGACTTGACTCATTCTTTCCCTAGCTTCCAAAGCAACCACGGTATTGATTATTTGCCTGATATGCCTGATGATCCAAGATTATTGGATAGAAAACACTTTTACACTGCTAACGAATATCTTGGTCTACCATATGTTAGTCCAATTTGGGCAACTGATTTCACAAATTTTCCACCGCTGTTAATCCAAGTAGGGACAGCCGAGAAATTGCACGATGAAGTAATTGCTTTTGGAAAGAAAGTGGCCAAAGAATCTGGAAACAAGGTAGTTTTAGAAACTTACGAATCCCATGTCCATACATTCCAAATTCTAAAGTTTGCGCAAGGTGCTATAGCAGCGGTTGATCGTATAACAAAGTGGATTGAGAGCGCAACCAAAATTAGCGAGTACAAACACTATGATTTCAGTGGAAATTATCTGAAAGATGGATCTCATAATATATAATATCTTTATATTAAACTTACACCTCTTCGCCCATTACGAATATTAGAGCGTTCCGTAGCGCTGTTTTACATATTAATATATCTGTGTCTTGAGTTCCGTCCATCAACAGCCTATCTGCCAATAATTTCACCAGAACAAACGAATTTAGTTTCTATTGTCAATACTAGTTACCATTGACTGATGATCTTCAAGAATCGACTCTAGTATGGTATCGTACTTTGTAATATCTGATTTTTCCATCGAAAAATCTACTAACTCTTGGATAAATGCATTTAGAATGTTGAAACAATTTACAATATGATCATTTCGTTGAAGGTACACTACTTTTTCCAAAACCCGGTTTGTGTCGTCAAGATCACTGGACCACTGTAATATTCCGTTTCCATTGTCAACTGAGTCCAAAGATTGCTCAGATTCATCGATCACCTTTATAAATTCAAATTTACCATTCCGTGTTCATTCTTGCATTGCCTCTCGTGCTCTTCAAATTTAGTAGGCAATTTAAACGAGGATTTACAATTGGTGCAAACAAGCCAGGGTACCTTACATAGTGTTTTCAAGTAATTTGGGGTGTGGATATTAGAATCAAATAGTTTACCAGTGACATTATTACGCTTTAAAATGTACACGGAAGATGGTCCATAACCATCCAAGAAATCTGATTCCAAGCTATTAATGAAGAATATCGTTAATTCAATTGGATATTCATTCTCTGTTTTTACAAAGCAGTGAGAGTGAAGCGATCTTTCAGCGCAAGTAGTGCAATAACTCGATTCGTCATATCTGGACAATATGTTGCTGAGTTCCATACTTCCAAGTTTATCATTGGTAATGACCTTCTCAGTAATGTAATTCTTGTCGTTTGATTTGATCGTGATTATAGGTTCCTGAAGTTTCACAGTGTCTACTACAATTAAGAATCATATTACCAGTAGTTTCTGGGTGTGAGATATTTCCAATATATCCTTTTGCGGAAGAATGTTTGCAAGTCATTTCATGCTCTTCAAACTTTGTTGGTAGTTTGAAACAGGTTTTGCAGTCCATACAAACCAACCAGGAGAGTTTACAGAGTGTCTTTAGTGCGTTTGGATGCTGTTGTGATTTATCGTATAGTTCATTAGTAACTGTGTTTCTCTTGAGTATTCCCATTGAAGAGGGTCCGTATCCACATAGAAAATCTTGTCTTAGATTCCGAAAGTAATATATCTTTAGAGGTATTGGGTTTGGCTGACCACAATCAACTAAACAGTGGGTGTGCAGGTCTGAAGAGCAATTACAGTAGTTTGTGATTTGTTGTATCGCTTGAACTAACTTGTCATTTCCGTGCTTGTCGTTCGTATATATCTCATTCGTAATGTATGTAATTGTGGTCATTTTGAAAAATATCTCAAAATATTTCGGCCAGCGCTGAATATTACTTGTGGCTTGGGAATCAGCACCTGATTCGTTTGGTGTAACACTAAAAGAGGAGCAGATAAACCAAGAAAAAAGAAAAGGTGGGGACAATTTAAGGCAGTCTGTGTATGCGATTTGATTTTGATTGATATCCAATGTCTATCAGAAAAAGTCCAACTTGCACAGGAATATAAAATTTTCATTTTCCTTTTTTGCGCAGAGGACCAATTGCCTTTCTTGTCGTTATCAAAACCTCAATGCAATTGCAGTGAAATTAAATATATAAGCAGACATTTCCTCGAGGCGGCATTTTTAAACCATGTATATGAATTTGGAATGGGAAATATGCTTTAAAATATCCGCTACGCAAGTATTTATCCTGCAGCTATGATTATTCAACGGCAATAATTTGATATTTTCATCTCAAAAGCTGCTTGGGATATATCTCTGATTTGAAGGGTAATATTTTTTTCGAAATCAAAAAATGAAAGTTCAACTCGACAAATCAACAAGTAACAAAATTATAATATAGCGGCGCAAATTGAATTCAACGGCCCTACAAGACACCAAAATGATAACATTTACTCTTTGATTTGTAAAAAATTCGAGAAAATAGCTACAACTGAAGTTGGCTTAATCGGTTCAGCTTACGGCCAAAGCAAGGTTATCGTAACATTGAATAGTGTTCCGAATGATCAAATTCAATGGTTGAAAGCCTTGGGTGCCGAAATCATTCATACTATTGACGCTGTTGCTGAAGCAAAGAAAGTCGCCAAAGAAACCAATTCACAGTTAATTGTAAAGCCATTTGAGTTCGAATATTACTTGAAGATTGTCGAGTCGTTTGGTAACGACTTTGAAGTTCTAGTATATTTTGTAGATTCAGAGGAGGAATTGCTAAATCTAAAGCGTGCGCTGCCAAACAAAAAAGTCGTTGGGGTAATGATTGGGGAAGTAGATTCAAAATCGGATTTAGTGTATGTGTCTGAAAAAAATGCCTTCATGCAGGCTCGCAAGACCATCAGAGAAACAGGAGTACAAGTTGGTGTGCAAGCTGGTGCAGTCGTTTACGCCGCCAAATCTATATCTGGAAAGAAACATTGCATACTCGGAGATTGTGCTACTCTATATTCAAAGACGTTGCTAAAGTAATAAGTGAATAATAATAGTGATGAATGGCTTGCCGAACATGATATGATTGAATCAATTGATCTAGCATCGAAATACAGAGGTGCCTGTGTTGAAGATTTGCAATTGCCGGAAGCTACCAGTATCTTTTCCAACTCTACTGTCAAACAAGCTTTGGACACGATGAGCGCTAGAGATTTTTCCCAACTGCCAGTCACAAACTCAAAGAGAAGGATTATTGGTTTAATCTCTACTGAAATATTAAAAACAAAGAATGCAGACCTTAACGATTTAGTATCTACTCACATGTACAAATTTCCAAAGACTGAAGACTATGTTCTAGTAACACCGTACACTCCATTACAAGATCTGGAAAAGCTATTTGATAAGCACCACGCTTTATTTGTTACCGATGAATCAGCTAAATTTCCTTTGGCAGTTGTCACCAAAGTTGACGTTTTGCGATTCTTGATCAAGCGAGGTTACTAATCAACTGTGAAATAAAAAATCAATTATATCAGTCGGTTGTTGCATTACTTTTTACACGGTCTAGTGCAATGCGATTAGTAATATATTGTCAAAAGTAATATCATTCTCAAAATAGAAATAAGATCCTAGTAGACGGATATTCGAATCCGCCAAGTAACTATTGGTAATGGTAAAAGCTATTTTATCCATGTTAGTAATTCCTTGTCATTGATATCCTTGGTCCGAAATATTTTTCCAGTGGAAATAGAAATTTTACAAAGACTAACAGAAGCTTTAAATTCAAATTTCCAATGATCAAGCATTCGATACGGAATACATTCCACTACTGACTGTAGCCTGAAGGCGCGTATTAAAGTAGATTTTTGACTATCATTCCAAATTTCTAAAAAGTTTTTCCATGGTCAGCCACTGGATAATTCTAGCTTCCTAGTGTAGGTGCCATAATTATTACTCATTGTGAGTAATAATAATTTTGATATATAATGAATGAAAAATGGAGAAAATTCAAATATTATGTATGAATACACCGTAAAGATAGTTCAGCAGCCAAAGACCGGAAGAGAGTGTGGACTAACAAAACCATTCTTCAAGACATGCTTATTACCAGTTCTAGTAATTCAAGTGCAGTTTACAGATGAAAAGACAATTGAACAGTTGTCATCGTATAATCTTGTTTGTCACTTAATTTTAAAAGGGTCTGAAGGGTTCCAGACGGTCCTGATAAATTCTGTACATTCACTACGAAGATACAATACAAATATCTTTGGTCCGAGTACTATACATGGACAGATACTAACAGATCCCATAACACAGACGCCTCAGATCTATTTTGTTTTTCCAGAGATATACATCAAATCTCCTGGCATATATAACTTTGAATGTAGGATTTTCAATATGAACGAGTAAGTGCTACTAACAATAGTTTAAACATACCGCCTGCAATTGTGAATACGACTGACTTTGAAATATACTCCTTGCATGACTTTAAGAAATCCGCCGATAACTCTATTATAACGAAATCATTTGAAAAACAAGGAGTGAACATGAAAAATAGAAAACTTAAAGATGTTGATTGAATGTACAGAGAGTTCTATTGGATTATGTGATAATGCAATAAAATGTATACTCTATTTATTGTGAAGGAATGTTGTTGGGTATCTGTAATCCGCTCTTGCCTGTTGCTGCGAATCCACTCTATTGGGCATTATATCCGGCTATTGAAATTTACAACAGCGCATGGTTACTAAATGTTATATGAGTGCAATAACCGAATTTCATTTAATATTGATTTGATTCAATGTCTAATTACCTACTCGCGAATATGTATTTATCCAGAATAGCAATGTTGAGTCATAATTCATCCAAAAAGAGGGAAAGCATAGCCAGACTAAATATCAGTTTGGGTTCAATAATGCTGCAGATCTCCATACTAAGAATAAATCTGATATTGCAAATAAGACCTATTTTGGACTGTGCTAATTTTTTTCTCGTCACTGTTTTTGAACCCTCCGTCGGAAAAATTACGCACCATAATTTTGTAAACTTTCAAAATGTATTTCAATTTTTCAATCAGACAACAGCCGCTGAAAGGGCGGGAATGCGGACTAACACGACCATATATCAAAAGTTTAATGTATATAAATCTCATCATAGTTGTCCTATTTTGATCCTTCAGCTCAACATAGACAAAGAAAAAGTTGAGGTATGCCGCGCTCATTTTAGTTGCAGCCGTTAAATTATTACTGTAAACTTGTATTATTAGGAGAAGATGATACAATACAGCAAACGCTAATTGGTAGTGCTTCAGCTCACGTAAAATACCAAGAACACCTACTTGGTACTACGATAGTAAAGGGAAATGTGTTAGTAGATCCTGAAGATGGAAAACCAAAGATTTTCTTTATATTCAATGATATTCACATCAAGACGCCGGGCGACTATAGGGTTTTATGCTACCTAGTGAATATGAATAAAAATCAAGTGTCCTGTACGTCCATCAAGACAGACTTGTTTCAAATTGAAAAGCTGAATGGATACAAAAAGGGACCGCTTACCAGTATCTTGATTGATTCGTTTAAACTTCAAGGATTGAATTTAATCCGAAATATTCCGAGTAAATCTAATTATGAATAAACAAGTAATATAGAACAGTTTATCATTGAGTTGTTTGAATAGCCGAAAATTATTAATTTCATTGAAAATCTCATAATTTTGGAACCCGAAAACCTTGAAAATAGGATATTTGAATACAGATTACACAAATTAAACTATCGCTGGCAGCATGGTAATAACATTGAGAAGTTTCTTTTCAAGTTGATCACGCTTCATATGCTCTGTTGACTAAAAGAATGATCATTCAAGTGCGGTAAAGAGAGTAATTAATACACACGTAATTTTGATTCTCTCACAAAACTGGTTTGACCTGTTTTCTTTGCAAGCATTTGATGTGTATGCAAATTTCAACTCTACTTGAAATGTTCCAACATTTGTAAACCTCGACCCTACTAATATAACTGCTGGATAAATTGGGATAAAGGACAAGATCAATCAAAAAAATTCCCGTTTTATTTAATCATGACCGTTCATTATATCGTTCGACAACACCCAGAAAAAGGAAGAGAATGTGGTCTAACAAGGCCGTTATCAAAAGTTTACTGTAACCTAGAACTGATATAGTTGTCCAACTTTAATTGTGCAGCTCAAAGTGGACGAGGTATACAAAAAGGTAATGAAAATATTAAACTAGTTGTTGTCCTTGAAATACTATTGTGAGTTGGTTTTAGTTGATTGTGATAATGATATTCAACAAACATTGCTAGGAAGTGTCTCTGCACATAGAAAATACCAAGAGCATTTGGTAGGAACGACATTTTGCAAAGGACAAGTTCTTATTGATCCCGAAGATGGTAACCAAAAGTTTTTCTTTATTTTTAATGAGATCCATATAAAAACTAGGGGAGAATACAGCTTCCTCTGCTACCTGATTGATTGTAATCAAACCCAACTAGAATCAACAGTGATCAAGAGCAACTATTTTTCAGTAGACACAATCCATTCCTTTAAAAAACAAACGTACAAAGGCGCAACTGAAGATTCCTTCAAGTTAGAAACATCGCTACAAACCCGTAAAAATAATTGTTTATAATCCGTAGAATAGTAAATAAAGCATCTGATAATCGATCTCCTACAAATAATCAATTCTACTTTTGAATTTTTCACCCGTTTGATTATTGAAAGTAGTTCTCACTTTGAAGACAACAAGTCCTTATTCCAAACAATTACTGTGGTACAGCAACAATACATGTTATTATGTTGACCGTAATTTTGATTTTGAAACCAATTTCCTTTTTTCAATCCTCTTTTGTTTTTTTTTCTTTGGCTTTGTCCACCTTACCCGCCAAAAGGATCAAAACCGGCGGAAATTACTCCCACATGAGTATGAGCCAAATGAGACTAAAATTATATAACATCAACTGGTTAGAGTGTAGATCCCAGCCGAACTAGATAAGAATAAATATTCTCTAAATCGAATACAACTAATGTTAAAATGTGCAAATGGCAGGGCGGGTATTGCAATAAAGATAGTATCTCTACTTGGTTAATTAAATTTCGAATAGATATTTAGTAGGAATTAAATTTCAAGAGTGGAAGCGAAAACACGTATCATCGGAATGTAGGCCGCCATTTTTTTATTGTTTTTAAGCGTTTCTATGTATACGAGTTTCGCAGTTAGACAACTACCAAAAGAAGGACGAGAATGTGGTCTAACTAGACCTTATATCAAGAGCCTAATGTAAGCTTTTTTGTTTATTGTAGCACTCCGACATTAATACTTCAACTAGATTTGGAAATGGGCAAGGAGCAAGTAAATAATTGTAATGTAGCTGAAAAATCTGAATTATTACTGCATGATTGTACTACTTGGTGAAGACAAGTCTATTCAACACACTTTGATAGGAAGTGCGTCGGCGCATAGAAAATATCAAGAGCATCTTATTGGTAACACTCTAGTGAAAGGAACTATTCTTGTAGATCCAGAAGACGGCAGACCAAAATTATTTTTTGTATATAGCGATTTACATATAAAAACCCCAGGCTTGTACAGATTCCAATGCAATTTGATTGACTGTAACCAGAATAATATTATTTCTTACAGCGTGATTACTGATCTATTTGAAATCCATAAATTGAATGGATTCAAGAAAAGATTGATTCCGTGTATGCTGACAAATTCCTTTAGATTGCAAGGATTTGAAGTCAATCCAAAGAAATCTAAAATAACTTATAAGTAGATAATTAATAAATATCTAATGCCGCTGGATATTAAATTCTTAAATTGTAGTTGACAATAGTTTTGTTCCTGTCTTTGTTTTCAAGCAATATGATCTGGCACTATTGCCATAGTAATCAGTCAATATTACATTCGAAAGCCTTCCATATTTGAAGAAGTCCAAATTCTATAGTAATGTCGCTGGTATTCTGATATTGACTACCAGCTAGCAAACTAAAGCCTCAAGCAGCTATTTAGCCACAAGACGAGTATGAAATCAGCCTTTGAACTACAGTTGTTAAAATTTGTTTCTCTTTTTTGAACCAATTAGTAATGTTGATTAATTTCCCAGCTACTAAATTTTATTCTGATTTAAACAGCCAGGATTAAACTATTTGACCGATTATTAACCCAGTTAGGACTTTTTGGAAATATAAAGTTCTGACTATAGTTGCTTACCACAATGAATTTCCGGGACTGGTGGGTCCGCTTATAGCCAAATTGGGGGAGCCGAGAAAAATTCCCCTCAGTAACAATTTCGTTGCCAACTAAATGGAATATCACTTTTCCATTAGACAAAACCCTTTGCGAGGAAGAGAATGTGGTTTAACTCGACCTTATATCAAAAGTCACATGTAATTAATATTAAAGTAGTTCCCCTATTCCGATATTTCAGCTGGAATTTGAAAACGAAACGAAAAAGACCAAAGTAAATAGAAATTAACCCAGCTTTTATCGTTCAACTTTTTGTGTAACGTCGTGTTGATTGGAGAAGATAATTACATTCAACAAACGTTAATTGCTAGCAGGTCAGCCCATAGGACTTTTCAGGAAAACTTGCTAGGACAAACTACCATCGAAGGGAGAGTATTAGTGGATCCAGAGGATGGAAGACCAAAAATTTTCTTTATATTCAGCGATCTATATATAAAAACTCCCGGTTGTTACCGTTTGAAATGCCAATTAATTGATTTAAACCAGCCGGAAATCACTGTTGAAGAACTAACCACAGAACTATTTAATATTTATAAATTAAACGAATACAAGAAGGAGAATGTACATACAATGTTGTCGAAATCCTTTGAATTACAAGGCGTGGAACTAAAACAGAAACGCAAGTCTTGATTCAAGTCCGAGTTAAATATAAACAATTATATCCTTCAACATGTTTTAGTTTTGCTTACATTTTTTACATTGGGATTTCGTTTGATTATTGGGCACATTGAAGTGAGATATTATTGCGATTGAATCCTGTAATTTTCTGCCGCGAAATTCAAATTCAACAAAGGATTTTATTAGAATTCAGTAACGACCACGAATGCAGTGTCAACAAGTAACATGCGCTCGCTGTTGCTGGCCATTCATTAATTTACCAAATTTTACAATACCTTTGACTTATTACCTATCGCGTAGTATCAAATGACCAATTACTGATGAGTGGCTGAATCACATGACCCTGAATCATCTACATTTGGGTGTGAAAACTCCCACGTTTTTTCACTACTGGCTAAGAATGAACGTACACTCTCCGCTGAACCTGTCAAACGCCTGCCGACACACATACCTGTCTGGTAACACTCTGATCTCTCTAAATATTATCCCTGAAATCGCAGTGGCAAGAAAAGAATCAAGCTACTTTCATTTCGCAATCAACTCGAATACGCCGGGTACTATTGTAGTAAAGATCATTGGCACCGAAACTGTCTTCAACAAGAAAGCAGAGGATCATGTATTCTTATCTCAGGAATACAAAATATCTCCAAATATAAACCAAAGCACTGACTTTCAGCTCGGAATTACCTCTGACGGATTATTAAACTCTGTCAAGTTGGCTAATGGATGTATTACTTATAGAGCAGAATTCTACTACAACAAGGCAAATATTTGCAAAACCAATCTAAATGTAATTATCCCTACTAGTTTTGCTGATAAAGTCTTGTCCAATTATAGAATGTTTGCAAACTCTTCAAACCTGCTATTCTCTATCGAAGGATCTAGGGTGCTACTACTACATTCCGAAGATGATCTACAATTTTTGATCAGTCCCTTCAGGCCAAAATTAATTGTTGTCGGATCTCAAAAAATTCAAAGCGTCAGATATTCAATAGTGGAAGAAACTGCTGTCAGAGTCAAGTACAGACGCTCCAGCTGGGATCCTTATATGAATGTAATTCAAAAAGAAGAAAAGTCTATTGTCACTGTTGAATTGCTTGAGGGGGATTTCGAGTATCACGACGGCAGTGTTTTAATGCCGCTGGAGATATTCCGACTGGACAATTTCGTTGAAGCAGATGTCAAAGGTAATTACATCACCATAAAACACACCCTCTCTGTATGCATCTCAGTCAGCGATGGCAACAGCTACACTCTCAAAGTTCCTATCCAGGTTATTGCCAATTAGAACACTGTAATTTTGTATAAAAATATATACTGTAGTACATTTATGCTGGTTATTTATACTCACAAAACTGTCAATCAAGCACAATACATACATACTGCCCTCTCATGACTTTGATTCCTAAAGACTTGCGTCTTCAGTCCATATTTTTAAATAAACAAAGTCAGT
Source organism: Boothiomyces sp. JEL0866 (assembly GCA_027604345.1). NCBI lineage: Eukaryota > Fungi > Chytridiomycota > Chytridiomycetes > Rhizophydiales > Terramycetaceae > Boothiomyces > Boothiomyces sp. JEL0866. The sequence goes on from JADIIZ010000007.1 coordinate 228,500, forward strand.
GTCTACCAATATTATATTCGCAACATGAAAACTAAGCCTTGGTCAAAAGGGAAGGTGGAAGGGAGGCAACCAACTTTTCAGCTTTTTGAGCATCAGTGACTACGAGAGTGTAAAGATACTTTGAGCATCTGAGCTTGAACTTGCTCTTTTGAGCAGTCTTTTGGATTCTGATTGCCTTGGCATCAGCACGGCGAGCAGTGGACAAGAATTCCTTGATTTCCTTAATTTCCTTTGGCTGTTGATTAATTGATATTTACCATTTGAAAAAAGTAACTTTTTCAACTTTTGATTTTTCTTTTTTCTGCCACGGAGAATTTTCGTCCAATCAAATGCGTTTTATATTTCTTTTTTGTTTTCCAATTAGGATAATGGTATCGTTCGTGTGGTAATAAGGATTAATGTAGTGATTATTGCCAAGAGACAATCAAGAAACCAAAACTAGACCAGCATTATAACAGATGCGGATCAACTTTTTCGTGCATTGGTAATTATTAACTTACCCAGACTGCTCCACTTCATTCCAAGGCCTGGACTACAAAAAGCATAATTCCTGCATATCTGAAGCTGAAAAATATCAAGGCGCATTGTACAAGAGCAAAGTAATTGCTTACTAACGATTGAAAACCGAAAACAAAAAGAAGGAATCAAAATCTGATAAGAAACAAGAAAATGTCGCAAAACCAATTAAATCAGAGTCATTAATTGATCAAATCAAGAAGAAGACTGGTCAAGAAATTTCTGAAAGTGAACCTGTCAAAGAAAAATCAAAGAAAAGAAAGTCTGAAAAATCTGAATCTCCTGAAAAGAAGGCAAAGGTTGAAGAGAATCCAGTTTCTGATGATTCTGAAGTGGTAAAGAAGGCAATCAAATCTGTATTGAAAAAGGTATGGCAAAAATTCATGTAGAAATCTGAATTCTCATTATCTGAATTCAAACAGTTGGTTGAAAAGAAACTGTCAAAGAAAGACACCAAAGTAGACTTGGATCAAGTGCTGACATTGGCATTTAGTGATAACACCCTTAGAATCAATATTTAATAAATTCATTTTTATTTAGTTTTGAGGTATTTTGGATTTTCTCTTTCATTAAAGTATTCCAAAAACGTAACCTTGTCAAGAGCACTCTTTCCAACTTTACGCGTTCTTAGAGTTTGGGCCAAGTATGTTGCAAGCTGTGAACCAATTAAACCTTCAAATTTGTTGTATGCTTGCTTTGGGTCTGTAGATAGTCCAATTTGAGAAGGGTCTAAATAAAGTACTTTGAGCGAGTTTGAAAATTGATTCAAGACCGCCCAGTAGTGGCCAAATAAATGCCCAGTCGTAAAGCATGGACAAAATTCATTCCATTCATATTTCAAACCAACTACTTGTACACACAAATTAAATTCTTGAGGATTGAAGCCCTCAAAGACAGGCAAAAATTGCAAGACACCTCTGCCATTTGAAGTAGTTCCCTGAATCAGTAAAGTTATACTTCTGGAAAGATTACAAGTGGCAAGCCAGTCCTGTCTTCTTTCAAATATTGCTTTAAAGCCAATCCATCTTTAAAATCTAAAATCTGCGAACATTCTCCAAGCATTTGCCATCCAGACACTCCGCGGACTTTTCCATCCTTTGATACTTGTAAAAATATTGGAGAAAATCTTGTTAATGATATATACCTGAAAGTGAAATATAAAATATCCAAGTAAGAAGAATGATTTGCAATAATAAATTTTCGTCCGTTTCCTACTGCATTGGGCTTGAGCAACTTTTTGATCTGTATGGTTGATGAATCGATCCAGTAAAAGCCAGACAAGAACAAGATTAATCTCCCTATAACCAAGTGAAATAGTCTTTGCCATGAGTGAACTAGAATTGGAACAATCAGCTACAATTAATAATATATACCAGCTGTGACAAGAAGTCAGCAATGAAGAGAATGCTCCCAAGAACAAGAATTAAGCAGAACTTTACTGATCCCTGAATTGGTCCCAAGATGTTGTATTTGACAAACTGAAAAACAGCACTCTCAATCCTAGGAGGCTAATCTTAACCAAAATGTACTTGTGGGTGAAGAAATGGTTGTATTCCTGTTCCTGCGTCTCTCCAACCAGAGTACTTTTCCATTTTCGCTTGAAGTGAAAAAACGAGGACAACCACAGCCAGCTTGATAGCAGTCAAGGGAGTCGACTCACAAGCAATATCTTAATCACCTCATGAAAAATCGGTTTATTAACGATCAATTTCACCAAATACAACATCACAAGTACCAATGATTGCAACAACATCAGCCAACAGGTGCCCTTTGGAGATATAATCTAATCCAGCCAAGTGATAGAAACCTGGAGCTCTGATTTTACATCTATATGGCTTGCTAGTACCATCACTAACTAAATATACACCAAATTCACCCTTTGGAGCTTCAATAGCGGTATATGTCTACAATTAAAATAACTCTACCTCACCAGGTGGGACACTATAACCTTCCGAGTATAATTTAAAGTGATGGATTAATGATTCCATGGATTCCTTCATGTCAGCACGACTAGGTGGAGAAATTTTGTGGTCATCAACCTTAATTCTACCTGCTGGCATATTGTTCAAACACTGTTCAATGATTCTCAATGATTGTCTCATTTCTTCCACACGGCACAGATATCTATCGTAAGAATCTCCGTTTGTTCCAATTGGCACATCAAATTCCATATCTGCATAAGCATCATAAGGTTGTTCTTTGCGCAAATCCCATTGCACACCACTTCCGCGTAACATTACTCCAGAAAATGATCTGTTAATAGCTTCTTTTGCAGTTACTACGCCAATCCCGCGTAAACGCTCTTTCCAAATTCTACCGTTGGTAAGAGCTTCTTCCATTTCATCAATTCTAGCTGAATATTGTTGTGCCCAGATATGAATATCTTCCATTAATCCAATTGGTAGATCCAAACTAACACCCTAAAATAAAAAACCAAATACTCCTGGTCTAACATATGCTGCATGCATACGAGCTCCAGATACTCTTTCATAGAATTCCATAAGCTTCTCTCTTTCTTCGAATAGCCACAAGAAAGGAGTTAAAGCACCAACATCCAAAGCGTGCGTAGTGGTTGCCATAATGTGGTTCAAAATACGAGTGATTTCTGCAAACAAAGTTCTAATATACTTGGCTCTGGGAGGGATATCAATGTTGAGTAGTTTTTCCACTGCTAAGGAGTATGCTTGTTCATTACACATCATTGATACTAAATTAAAAATCATATTACCATAATCCAAACGATCAAAATATGGAAGCGCTTGCAAGTATGTCTTGTATTCAATCAATTTTTCAGTTCCACGATGCAACAAACCAATGTGTGGGTCAGCACGAACTACAATTTCACCTTTGAGTTCCAACAATAATCGCAACACACCGTGAGCGGCAGGATGCTGTGGACCAAAATTTAAGGTGTAGGAATCCATAGTTGGGTCTTGTCCTTCATAAAAAGGTACTGTAATTTTTTCTGTGGTTTGCTTGGTCTTTGGTGGAACAAACCAAGCAGAAGTAACACCAAAGGTTTCCGGATGCATTGTCTGTGTTCTTGTATGTTTCAACCTGACTGGAATGGTAGGAATTCGTGCTAATCTCCTAAACATTTTGGCGAGATGACTAAGAATTTTTTTTAGTTTGACAAAGCAGCTGGATACCAGATCATAATGGGGAAAAAGACAGATAAAATGTATATGACTGCTTCCGAATGGGAGCATGAGTTTGGAGGAGCAAAGAAACAAGTCCAGACGAATTACAAGAAATTGCCGTTCAACTGTTGTTCGCTGTCGTTCACCCCATTTGAAAACCCAGTGTGTACTCCGGAAGGGACAATATTCGATTTAATGTCAATCGTTCCTTGGCTGAAGAAATATGGGACTAATCCAACTGATGGGAAGCCGCTGGATCCAAAAAGTTTGATAAAACTTCACTTTAACAAAAATAACGATGGGGAATATTGCTGTCCGATCACCTTCAAAGTCTTCAACAACAATACGCACATTGTGGCGATTAAACCTAGCGGGAATGTGTATTGCTTTGATGCTATTCAGAAGCTTAACATTGACAATAAAAACTGGAAGGACTTACTAACAGATGAAAAGTTCACTCGTAAGGATATTATCACTATACAAGATCCGCATCGAATTGGCGAGCGGAACATGATGGAATTCGACTTTGTAAAGAAAGGACTTCAGACCAAAAGTGATGCAATAATAGTCGAAGAATCCAAGGTATTCTGGTATTAACGCAGCTGGAAAATAGTATAAATATGAAGGGAAGCACCTCAAGAATATTGAAAGAAATGGAATCTAAAGATCTTATAACCAAAAAGGAAAAGAAGGTTGATGTTACACCGTCTTTTGTTGCAACAGAGAAGAAAACTCACAACCAAGCTCATTTCTCCACTGGTCTCTCTGCATATTCCCTTACTTCCATGTCATTCACACCACACACCAAGCAAATCGCTGCGCATGTGAGCGACGAAGAGTATCTAATGAGAGTTGTCAGTGAAAAAGCTTTAGTAAGCATAAAAACTATATTTGGAACCATGAATTTTGAGCTGTATTGTAAAGAATGCCCTAAAGCATGTTACAACTTTGTGCAATTGGCAAAGCAGGTAATTGGATCTTATAGAAGGGCTATTACAACGGCACAAAATTCCACAGATCAATTAGAAATTTCATGATCCAAGGTGGTGACCCTACAGGGACTGGTGCCGGTAAGTCGAGTTAATGTAGGTGGTAAAAGCATATGGGGAACTAACTTTTATGACGAATTTCATCCATCACTAAAGCATGATGCTCGAGGCTGTTTGTCAATGGCTAATCGAGGTAAAGATACTAATGGCTCTCAATTTTTTATTACATATGCAAAAGCTGCGCATTTGGACAACAAGCACACTATGTTTGGCAAACTAGTAGGCGGTATGGAAGTTTTGGACACTCTCGAAGCAATTGGAACGAAATCCAATGACGCGCCACTGCAAGATATTATTATCAACGAGGTTATTGTATATAAAGATCCTTATCATGAATTATTACATAAAGAAGAAATCATGGAATCAGAAAAGGTGAAGAAGCAAAGAGAGGTACTTGAAATCTAAATCTTAGCGAGAACGTAAACAAGCTCTTGTAATGGCTAGTAAGGGTACCGTATCATCTACCGATGAAGTCGGTAAGTACATGCCAACAAAGCGTCCAATGATTCCTTCCTCGACTGAAATGCCAAGTCAAAAGAAGAAGAAAACAGGATTTGGGAATTTCGATAATTGGTGAATAAATAAGTATTCTCAAATTTGCTTTAATTTCCCCACTATGGTCGCCGCAGTCAGATGCTTTGATTGGAGCTTTTAATTGCTTATCGTTTTCAAGTACACTGGGGTGCGGAAATAATCAATGGGCGTGAATTCATTGCCAAAGTAGAGTCCCGACATGGATACTCAACACGCATTGAAAACAACAAGAAATTTTGGTATATTTGTTCGTTATAAAGACATTGATCAAAGGTAGTGCTCACGAGGGTCATTTCCAAACTGAATGGGGAAACTGGATTTTCGTTGTAGACCAAAATAGGAAACTCAAGGGGCAGCTCCCTGACACGCATGGATATAAAACCTGAAATCCTGAGAGTATGGCAATGAAATTTCAAGTTCTAGCAGGGCTAGTTAGTTCAGTTTTGTCTATTGTTCCACCTCTCAGCACAGCAGGAAACCAAATTGTAGATTCCACCAACACCCCAGTGCATCTTCACTGCTCTGCGTGGAGTGGTGCACATATGCAAGACTTTCTAACTTTTGGACTGGAATTCCAATCGGTGGAATATCTAGTTAGTCTTATCAAGAAAGCAAATTTCAACTGCATTCGTTTAGAATTCTCTGCACAAATGATACGGGATAACCCAGTTGTTAACGCTGCACTTCTTAAACCAAATCCATCTTTAATTGGAAAAACAGCTATTGATATTTACCAGCATATAGTTAGCGTACTTTCAGCTAATGAAATAATGGTGATTCTCGATTACCATATGATGGATGCAGAGTGGTGCTGCGTTCCAGATGACGATAATGGTCTGTGGTACAATGAAAGATGGACCGAAGAATCAGTAATGCAACAACTTGGGACATTAGTACAGCTGAACGCCAAAAATCCATGGGTTATTGGAGTAGATTTGAGAAACGAAATCCGTCCTGCCCTATACTACTTTGACTTGTTTGGCAAAAAGGTTCTCAATCCATTTAAAACGCAATATCCAACGTGGGGAACTGGACTCAAGACTGATTGGAAAGCAGCATCTGAAAGATTTGGCAATATGGTATTAAGCTACGACCCAAATGCACTCATTTTTATCCAAGGGCTATTCGTGTTGGACACTACAATGATTACGTCCATTCTAAGCGGAACTGCAGACTTGCAGCACTTGCGCTGCCCTCAAAACTTACAAGGAGTATTTTTACAGCCAGTGTCCCTTAATGTTCCAAACAAGGTTGTATATTCTGTACATTCTTACGAATGGTTCTACAACTTTAAAGATTGGAGCAACACAACTTATGAGCAATGGAGAGATGCTGTAAATACTGACTGGGGTTACCTTTTGAAAGATCATCCGGTTTGGTTGGGAGAGTTTGGTACAAATGTATACAACCAAGATGGAAATGTATGGTGGGGATTCTTGCTTCGATATATTAAAGAAACCAAGGTGCACTGGTCCGTTTGGGAATTGGCTGTAAGATTTTGATTAAATTTAGGGAATTGAGCAACGGGCTACCGGCGAAACCAATTCATATGGAGTTTTCAATCCATCTTACAGTGACTTTGCATCTCAATCTTATGTTCAAACTTTACAGGCTCTGATGTTTTAGAATTTTAGAAATAAAATTACAATACAATTTTTCACCGTTATGTTGAATGAATCCATTGGAAGTAGATCATCTTCCAAACTAAGCAAGTAAGACTGATTCTGGAAAACTTACAAATGGGTTCTTGTTTGTCAGCGTGCTGATTAAGAGTCTTTTCTCAGAAACAGATTTTACTTTTTTATGGAAGCAAAGTCCAACAAATCAAGACAGAGTAAGAGGCGGGCAGAAAGGGAAAGGACTCTCTTCGAAATTCATCATTCGAATCCTATTAGAAAGGAAATATCGGAAAAAGAATTTGAAAAGTTCATTGACTCAATTGTTAGCAATAGCCAAGCTAGCTTTGGAGTTGTAAACCTCAGTCAATTCAATTTAAACAGGTTTTACAAGGAAAAGACACTGTTGGAGTATTGTTTCTTGTACAAAAGGGATGTCATTGCTTCATTGCTACTGCGAGGAGGTGCCGACCCTTCTATATCAATACACAACCCAAACGGGTTCAACATTCTTGATAAAATGTGGAAAAAGCTTCCTGCGTATGCAGCCTGGACCATTATGCTAATATTATTCTTGCGTACGACCACTAAAGAGAATTCATGCGTAAAATGCAATTGTGTAAAGGAATGTTTTACAATTCCATCCTGTGGTGACTACATGTGTGAGAAATGCTTTTGGGATATCTTTTCAACAAATGATACGTTCAATGATATGGAGTGTCAATGTGGTGTAACAATTGACTACCGACCACCAAAGGATTTAACAGCCGCACTTGGACGCTCTCCAGAATTAATTTATAAACAGTCCTTAGAGTTGTATTTGAAACTCGATACCAAGCTGAATAAGCAAAACATGCTTAAAAAGCCAGTATTCAAAGCACTAAAAATGGCTGAATTAAACAAAATGTATCTTGGAACTATTCGCTCACAAAGGGATTCTGAAATATTAAAGGCGGCAACTATTGGAAATGAAGGGAAAATCATGGCTTTAATTGAAGCAGGAGTAGATTTGAATGTTCGAAATGAATACGGACAAACCCCATTGTTTATTGCAACATGGAAGGGACACAAGAAAGTAGTTGATATTCTCATTCGCTCTGGCGCAAATGAAAATATTCCAGAGTATTCCGGTGTATTACCAAAGAAATCAATTTCTGTATGTCAGGTACACAATAATATAAATAACGGAACTGTTACTCGATTATTGCAGAACAATCCAAATCATATTGGTGCAAAAGGAAAGGGAAGTTTCTACTTGGACGGATTCTTTTCCACAGATTTTATAGAAAGCATGACTCAAATGTTTAACAAACTCCCTGTAGCTCCAGCACAGAAAAAGTCTTGTAGTAATAGGTCATACTATTGCGATACACTAAAAAAAGTTGAACAGCATTTTGCATTTGCAGTACAGTGTGCAGGAATATCAAATAAAATCACAGCAATGCCTCAAATGCGATACCTGGATTATTCATTCCAAGGTGGATGGTTGCCAGCACACATTGATTTATCTCGAACAGAAGGAAATAAGAGGTCAACACATACTTTTATTCTATATTTAACTGGCTGCGAATTTGGTGGTGAAACTGCAGTATTGGAGTCTATTCCAAAACCTGGTACTGAAGGCAGGTTGTTGGAATTGGTCAAACCTGTAAAAGGCAGATTGTTTTGTTTTCCGCATGAATGCCCACATGAAGGCAGGGCTACTGTTTCTGTACCAAAGTTATTACTAAGAGGCGAAATGCTTTTTGAAGATTAAATATAATATTATTGTGCACAAGTTCTTTATTAAACACATTTAAAGGGCAGCTAATCTTTGAACTAATGGCGGGTGACTGTGATGCCATACAGAGTATAACGGGTCAGGGTTCATGTTGGATAGATTTTCGATTTGTAGTTTAATCAAGCCAGATTTCAGGTCTTTTTCGTACCCAAGTTTCTTTGCAAATGCGTCGGCTTGGAATTCATCTCTTCGTGAAAGCACATTCATAAAGAATCCAATCAAAGTTTCAACAGGAGTGTAGATGAATTGGAATAGGAGAAACCCAACAATAATTGGTTTAGTGGCAAATCCAAAGGCGCTGTAAAGAGATTGTAATTTTACAATAAAATTGAACATGTAGAATAATACAAACAAGTGTGCTTGAGCTACCAACAATCTCTTGAATACGTGGTGGTGATACCAGTGTCCTAATTCATGAGCTGAACGTTAAAGATTACAGTACCTAATACAGCAATAACTTCACTGTGAGTAGACTGTTGGAGCAAAGTGTCAAAGAGAACAATTCGCTTGTTATTAAAGAAGCCGTAAAAGTATGCATTGGAATGGCTAGATCTCTTTGAACCGTCAACTACGTAGACTTTTGTTAGAGGGAACTTTAATTTTGAAGCCAAATCGTCAATCTTGGTTTTCAATTCACCATCTAAATTTAACATAAAAATACCTTCCAAAGCGGTGAACTTGTTGAACAATGGCTGAATAAAAGTAGGGAAGATGATCATAAAGAAGATTTGGAAAGCAATCATGAATAGCCAGATGTAAAAGAAAAAGTTTTCGCCTAAAATAAATATAAAGTTACCTGCCCATTGAATGACACCCAAGAATCCAGCTAATACAGGCATACCGATAATCAAAGTCAGCAAGAACGTTTTAATAGTGTCGGAAAAGAACAATCCATACGTTTGCTTGTTAAACCCGTGCCTTTCTTCAATAACAAAGTTGGAGTACAATTGAATAGGAAGATTAACGACGGTATTTAGAGAAATCAAGATGGATGCAAAGACGATAGATTGGAGAATCTAATATTAGACATTTGCTACTTCTGATTGCGGTAGCGTGGTCAATTCTAAAAACTGCTTGGCGTAATCCCAAGCAATTGGGAACAAATCATATTGAATTGCAATGATAATTTGAGCAACATTGTAAATACTTTGATACATGATTTTGAATCTGCTTTTGTCAATATTGTAAGCGTTAGATTGTGCAAACTTTTCTTTGGTGATCACTCCAGCGAGTGCCTTTGGGATGATATTCTTTTTCAAGAGGGAGTGTTGGCGCAGGTCAAGATAAGTTTCCCACAAATAAATGGTGACAATGAACCCAACAACCAAGTCTTTCCAAGGAATTGAATCGTAATCATAGGTTTTGATTTGGTACGAAACCAAATCTACGTATTCCAAGAGCTGCTTCCCGTATACGTTTGATTCCAAGATCACATGTAGTTTTTGAACTTGCTCTGCTGCAAGTTCTTGAATGAGATGGATTTGTTCCATTTTTTCAAAGTGCTTTTTCGATAATTTCAAGCACTTTGGGAAAGATTGAGTCAACTAGCAAAGCTCAAGTTCCATGTTTCATGGTAGATTGTCTTGGATTGGCACGACCAATCGCATATCTCATCATGTCTGAAGTAGACGGACAAACTCAACATTCTCAAGTGATTAAATCGATAAACCTTCAACATGTACAAGAAAATGGAACTGCTTTTATTTCATTCCTGCTTTGGGATTTGTGCACTTGGGAACACAGCACCTGCGTTAGTAATCAATCACCCTTCGTAAAAGCAGAAACCAGGAGCAGCAGATACAATTGAGGCTAAAGCGATAGTTGCGAGAATCTTCAAATTCATTTTAAGATTGCCAAATAATATTTGCTCTTTATAAATGAGCAAAAAGACGCCTTTTGAAGCCCAACATCCAAAAGTGGTTGAATGCATTGGTTCCTTGAAACGTGAGACTAATTACAATCTATGAAATACTTTATTTAAGGTTCATCTACCCAGTAACCCTCCATTTGTGGGTTAGTACATTTTGGAGCACAGCAAGTTTCAGTAAAGCAGAACTTTGGGACAGCTAATACAGCAGCAATCAATACAGCAACGGATACTTTCATCTTTACTTTGCCTCAAGTGCTGGCTGGCTTTATAGATTCAATGCACAGACGGAATGACCCCTTTACGCTTTGACACCTATGGTCACAAAGGCTAATAGCTTTAACTTGACTTAAACGAGCCAGTCGATAATGCACATTTTCGTTTAGTTCTAATGCGGACAAGTTTCCTCATATTTTTCCAGTGCATTTACAAGATTTGCCCAGCATTCTGATTATTCATGTTGCACAAGTAACTATTTTGAGACCGGTTACAAAAAGATTTAATATAAATATCACTCTTCTTTTGAATAGTGAATTTGAGCAAATCTCTTTGCTGCTGAATACGCAGGAAATATCTTGATTTATGAGTGTGTAACTACCAGGACGTAAAATCTGCAGGAGCAAGTAGAGATACAGGAACTAATGTAGTACATTGGTATTTGATTGTGCTACCTGTCTGTGAGGACTAGGAGATGAAATGCTGTTTTGTAGCTGGAAATTTAAAAATAGACTGACGGCTATGCTGTAAAAAGAAATGAATTATATTAAAAAATAAGAACACTTGCAATGATCGCCAATCCGAATAAGCTCATTCCCTGAGCATTATTCTTGGCAGTAGTACCTGTACCTGGGTTACTCCCAGTAGTTCCATTTGATGAACCTGTGGTTCCATTTGCTGTACCGACAGATACTTGTGCACCAGTGCTGGAAATACAGTCGCTCACTTCCTGATTTGCATTTGGATCCTGCTTTGGTGCTTTTGCATCAATACAATCAGTATAAGCAGTCGGATTGGCTAGGTTATTAAAAATTTACCAGTTGGTGAACCGCAGTCTCTGTTCAAAACTGCCGGGTCTATTGGAATTAATGGCCAGGCAGGATTTTTGCCAGCAACACAATTTGTAATAGCTTGTGCAGTAGATCCACAGTAACAAGCTGTGTTTACTGCCCAAACAATGGTTGATCCTGTACATGGCAAACAAGCTAAACCTTGAGAAGTAGTGACATTAAGTGAACTTGTTGCGTTTGCGTAATTGGCTGTACTAATACCTCCTGCAGCTGAATTCCATACAGATTGAGAAACTACGGCAGTAGCAAGAATAAAGTTCATTTTTTATTTGTAACTTTTGAGGCAACTTTTTGAGGCAATGTCTCACAGCTCCTCTTGACCAACAGACTTGAGCATATCCACACATTCCAATACCACGTCATTTGTGTTTTCCGTTCTGTGCAATTTCAGGTCCATATTTGCTTTGAAACAGTCAAAATATCCCTTATTATTGAATGGAGATCCGCAACTCCTTTCGACAATTTTACTCTCTCGTCTTGGCCAAGCGGGATTCTTTGATTTTACACAAGATGTAATATTTTTGGCGACCACACCGCAGTAACAGCTTCCGTCAATTAGCCAAACGATATCCGAACCTGGGCATTGCATACATTTCTCTCCATCTTTATCTATCGAATTCCCCTGAGAAGTTTGGACTGAAAGCGCTAGAGCAGAGACAGCAAATAGCAACTCGATCATCATTGGTAAAGATTACGTGTCAATAATGCAGCTCAATAAATAATACAAACATGTAGGAATAACATATGCATTGATTAATTTAGCCTCACCTTGAGGATATTTTGGTCCTTGCTTGATCCAGCCAAATACAAATTAAACGCCAAAACAGAACAGATGTAATTCGAGTGCAAGTTGCTCACATTCCTATTACTATTTACGCTGGATCAAATTGCTTATCATCCAAACAACCTGAACGTGGACAAATTTCGAGGGGCTTCAAACAGCTCCTGTAAAAAAGTTTCTGTTGAAAGAAACGATGCTATCAAACGCACTCCAAGAGTGGCAGTTTTACAGTACAAAGCACTAACATAGCCCTGATATCTGCTTTCCTACTTCTCCAAGTTACTATATTTCACAGCTGTAAAAAATACTTTCCAGCAAAGTTTTCTAAACCAAGCCAGTATAGCTGGATAACTACAACAGGGTCGTCAGTCGTAATGACCTTTTCGTCTATACCATTTGTAATATCGTATTTCCAAAACGGTTCTGATCTTTCAAAATTCGATATGATTAATTCACCATTAGCTGTCACTGTATCTGCATATTTTATTTCTTATTTGATTGCGGATATGTTACTTGGATACTACTGTTATCCAGATCAAATGGATCCTGTGACTGGATGGTTATCAAAGTTAACTATAGGGCGCATCATACAATTTATTTGTTTTTAATTCCACTGATTATACACTATAAAGTGCCTGGCGCCTTTTTGGTTGCTGCCGTAATGGAGCTTCCAACTCTAATATTGGCAGTAGGCTATCTAAACCCATTGCTGAGAAGTGAAAACTTATTTGGCTTAACATTCTTCATTACTAGATTAAGTAACTGGCATTAACCACAGTGTTTCATGTATATTTTGCCTATTATTTGCGCTTATCCTGGCCCGACAAGTATGCCTTCCAAGTTATCTCAACAATTACCATGCCTTTACATATCCATTGGTTTTCAAAATGGGTAAAGAGACAAATCAAACTTGGAAAGAGGTATCAAGATATCAAAGAAACACCATCTGAATTAGTGATAGTGGATGATTATAGAGAAGAAAAAGCTAAATCGAAACCGCGAAGAAGACGTACCAGCCGCCCACTTTGAAGTTACTGTACTAGACTGAATAAAGACAAGTTATCTGTAGGTCTGTTGCTGAACAAACGAAACTACTACTTTAAATTTACATGAATGATTCTGATGTTGAAAATTTGTGGAATCATATGTATAGGACTTTATTAAGATATCAACTACGACATCATCACAAACATTAAAAAGAATGTAATCATAACACCAAATATCTTTAGCATCAGTGTCCTATTATTTGAAATCCCTTGATAATACTTTAGCAGCTGGGTATGAGCTCCTGCGACATTCATTTCAACATCAACAATATTATCATCTATCCTTTGAACCAGTTCGCGCTGTTCAGCAATCACAGAAGCAAATCTAGTGTAAATTTGACCTAATTCAGCAATTGTGGACTCGATTGATTCAATAGTTTGATTACGCTCTTGTAAATACGCTGAATTTTGATTATCTAGCGCAAGCTCTTGCTGCATAAAGCCTGATCCAAAATCAATAACTGCTTCGTTGCTGACTTGTTGAGTGAATTTTCTTTCTGGATTGTACAATGGAGAGTCAGTGTTACCTGTAGTTGAAGGTCCCGCAAATGAATACTGCTCTTTTCTTTGGTTTTGTTCTTTCAAGTTGTCTGAACGAACTTTTAGCACTGAAGTAAATGCATCAGAGGTATTGGCTAGTTTTGACTGCAAGCTGGATATTACATTGTGCGAATGCTCTTTGGAATATTTGTTTGGAAGCTTCTGCTGTACCAAGTAGTCTGATAGCTGACCAATTTGCTTGTTGATTTTGGCAATATCCTGCTTGATAATATAGATGAGTTCATTAATTTCTTGCGGTTTGTCTTCAAATAAAGAATTCTTTTTCGCAAGGTTTGTAAGTTTTGTGAGTCGTGCTACTGTATCATTGATTTCCTTGCTGATGAGTGAAGCTGCTTTTGTAAATTCAGTTTTCGATTTCAGCTTTGGAAGTAACTGCTGGTGGAGTTCACTTCTTTGAGATAATGATTCTGCACAGGAAAAGAATTCAGAAGTTCTGTCTCTCATGTGATTGTGATTTTGAAAAGCAAAAGATTTGCCACGTAGAAGGGCCAACTCAAAACAGCTACACACAATGACTAGACCCACAGCAGGATACTGACACCACAGCAAATATCGCTCATGCTCAAACACTGACAAAGACCAAGTACTTTTGCCGAAACAAAATTCCCAGTGATAATAAAATTGACTGGCGCCAGGATTAATCCCATTAAAATAATAAGTGAAATCCAATCAACATCGAAAACTTTCCATGAAATAAATCTCCAAATATTTGTACTGGTTCCTGTTTACTATGAATACGCTTTTATTATAGCCAATGAAATTACACTTATTGAGAGTAAGACCAGACACTATGGTTAACAATTAAATACTTTTTAAGGTATCCGTCTTGAGTAGCAAGACGGTTGATAGAATCATCGGATTCGCCAGCAGCACGAACAGCTCCGGATAAAGCGTATGCCTTGTATTGTCCTGGAATCAAAACACCGTTAGCATCAACATCGACAACGTTAATTTGTACTGAAGCGTGGTCTTTGGCATTGATAAGACGTCCGGTAGCAGAGCATTTGCGAGGAATGTAAAGATCAACAACCTTGAAATTAAACTGTAATTTACTTGTCCTTTGTCGTTTTCCATTTTGTTAGTGTAAACTTTTCACTTGAATTTTTTTCAAAAAATTTCCTGTGTGGCGTGACAAATTCAACCAATCAAGCGTGAAGAAATAAAATTCTCCGGGTTCAATTCGGACCATCAACTGTCCGAATATTTGCTTGAATCTGGATTAGAAATCATAATGGAACCGTGGGAAGAATTAGAAAATCCTTGGGAATCGGAGCAGAATATTGAGCAGGAATTAGAAAATGAAATGGAAATATTGAAGGAAGTTGAAAGTGAAAGCATCCCGCCAACAAATGTATTTGAAAAGGGAACAAGATCCAGTATCGCTTTCGATCCAGAAACACCTAAAAAAAGAAGTAATTGGTATTTCATTTTAGAATCAATCGTTCCATCCTCCCCACCTTGTGGATCCTCTCCATTATATTCAAACTTGCAGCCCACTCCGATACCTTCAGATTTCGACATATTCAATAAAAAAGTAAAGATCAATATAGAATCACAGCTGTCTGCCAGCTCTTTTGGGAGTTTAGAAAACAAAACTGGACTGTATTTTGAATCTGATGATGACAGTGAAATACAGAAATCTTTTAATGATATTCAATCGAATTTCACACCAAATGGATTTGGATTTGAATCTGATGATGATGAACCGGGAGAATTTAAAAGTAAATTGGAGGCCAATTTCAAATTTGATAAAGACAAATCTCCAGTATTTAAAGACGCGGACTATGATATGGAAGAGGACCCATTTCCAAGCGTTGAGCAAAGTAACTCTAGAGATTTTCAACATTCTGCTCATAGGATTTTTCAAGAGAGTTTGCAAAAGACCAGAAATGAGAACAGTATTCCACCTACTTGTCTGTTAACAAATTATTCCATTCAGCCATCTGGCCTTCATGTGAAAGCTGTAACCTCAAACGGAGATGCTGTGTATTTTCCAACGAAAACAAAAAAGACTACCGTTCATCAGCCAGTCTCTAGAAATATTCTTTCTGAAAATATCGCAATTTTAATAGACAAAGCAAGGGAACAAATCAAATATGACGATACTACGAGGAAAATGAAAGAGATGACTAGAGGAAGACTTAATCTGGAAGGAGAGAAAAAGACTGAAACAAAATTATGGATCGACAAATACAGTCCAAAAATGTACATAGACCTAGTTGGTGATGAAGTAAAATGTTTTTCATTCTAGTATCTTAATCGATCTATTTTAGCTTGGGTGAAACACTGGGACTATTGTGTGTTTGGTAAAGAATTGAAAAAGTCACTTTTAAATGTTGGAAAAGGCAAGACCCATATGAAATTTGACAAACCAACGGATAAACTTCAACGGCCAGACAAAAAAGTGCTTCTTTTAGCAGGACCGCCTGGGTTGGGTAAAACAACTCTTGCCCATGTCGTGGCCAAGCATGCTGGATATAATATTATAGAAATCAATGCAAGGTGTCGTTAATCTAACTTTAGTGATGATAGAGGTAGTGAAGTAATCAAAAATCGTATCACGTCTGCATTGGAAAGCAAGTCTGTTTTTGGTAATAAGAAACCAAATCTAATTATTATTGACGAAATCGATGGGGCAAGTGCAACCGGGTCTGGAGATCAGGTGTCTTATCGCTAATGCAGACGTTTATTAATTTACTGGTAAAAATCGTGCAAGGGTCATCAGATTCCAAAGGAAAGGGAAAGAAAAGAGAAAGAGATTTACGAAGGCCAATTATTTGCATCTGTAATGACCCGTAATCGAGATTAACATAGGTTTGCTCCTGTTTTGCGACCGCTAAGGATGATTGCACAAGTTTATACTTTTAAGCCTCCATTGTACTTGTCCCTAGCCAAAAGACTTTTGGAAATTTGCAATTGGGAAGGCTTGAAAGCCAGTTTACAGACGATGCTAACACTATGTGAAATGACGCAGGGGGATATGCGTTCTTCAATTAATACCCTTCAATTCATCAAGCAAAATACATCGGCAGTGACAAAGAAAGACTTGATTTCTGCTAGTGTTGGCAACAAGGATATCTCTGAAAGCTGGTATAAAGTTGCAGAGTCAATATTCTTTCAAGGCGATCCAAATAGAAAGGCGGCGACCGACTTGGATAAATACACTTTCAGGTTGAAAGCTCTAATTGACGCAAATGGTGATCCTGATAAGCTGTTGCACGGTATGTTAATTTTAACCATAGTATGTTTTGAAAACTATTTCAAAATTAAGCATTTTGAAGTCACTGGAAAAAATACAAATTTGGAATCGAGATATGTCCAACAAGCTTCATTCCTTCACTTTTATGACTCACTACAAAAAAGAATTTGGAAAGATCAACGATATGAACTTCACGAATATTTGGCCTATCCTATTATCAATTTCTATAGACTTTTTGCTACCCCAGTCCAATTAAATCTGGATTTCCCAAATAATTCTTATCATTGTGAAGTCAATCGAAAACAAACTGCAGGAATTGAGCAATCTTTATATGCAGGAATGACACCTCATATTAAGTGCTTCTGGTCCAACCATACTTTGAATATTATTGAACTTGCTCCGTATTTAATGAACATTATTTCCCCTAATTTTAAACCAGCAAACATACAAGTGCTTAAACCACCTGAAAAACTAATGCTGGAGCGCATAATTAAAGTTTGCATCGATTTTGGAATCCGACTTGCGAAACAGAATCTGGAAAATGGCACTGTTGGCTATTCCACTGATCCGTACTAACTATTTAACGTAGTGCAATTAATATGTTGATTGATTTTGAGCCGTTCAATAAGAGCAGAAGATCTATTGCCAGCTTCCCATACGCAATCAGCAATTTTATTTCTAATCAAGTAGTTAATTATTAACATAGATCGAATACGAAACCATCAGAAGGAGTAATGGTGTCAAGAAACCAAAAGGTATTGAGATTGAAAAGGCTTTTGTATCGTCCTCCCAATCAGTTATAGAGTCTCAGAAGCCCTTATCTGAGCTCATATCCTCCAATATTGGCAAAACAAAACTAAAGAGTGAAAAACTGTCCAAAGACTTTTTTGGCAGAATAATCAAGCCAGAAGAAATTTCTACCAGCAAATCAAATTCTAATATTTGTAAGTAATTGGTAATTGTAGGTGACAAAAAATCGAGCGGAATATTGTATAAATTTAATGAAGGATATTCCAACGCGGTAAGAAAACCGTTCTATGTAAAGGATCTTCAAAAGTACATAAAATAAAATAGGTTTATTCTCTCACATATCTTCTGTTGCCCACCGATGATATTCAGCTTGATGAGATTTTTCGTCGTGAAAGTGTTGAAATACTTTAACTTCCCATCCATTTGATCTGTCTACTCCATCCCATCTGTACCCAGGCAGAATTCCAAATCTATTCGGAGGAGCATATCCTTTATAGGTATATTTCTTTGACTTTTTTTTCTTTATGGTGGTTGCCATGGTATCTCCCCATCTCACAACGGATTTTAATTCGTTGTTTAGTTCCTCGTCATCGCTATATATCGCCAGACCTCTGTGTTTTTCACGTTCTAGTCTATCTTGCATATCCTGCTTCTCTTTTCTTTGGACTAATCCACGACCCCATTCCATCTTTGCTTCCTCTTCGACATCCTTTCGGCGTTGTTCTGCTAATTTGTCTGCCTTTTCCTGAGCAATATCAATCTTTTTACCACTCATGTCACGATATACTGTTGTTCCCTGTTTAGGCTTGTCCAGCTGCTTTAAAGTGTTGCTCCTTTCCCTTTCGATTTGCTGGGTGATATCCTTTCGAGATTGCAGTCCAGCATAAGAACCATCAGACATTTTCAATTGTGATTTTTCATCTGGTGTGGGAGACCTGCGATTTCGTTTTCTCTCTGGTGACGCAGAAGTAGGCCTAATGACTGTCCTTGGAGAGGGTGATGCTGAATTTCTTGTTCTCTCTGGAGAGGAAGAAGGAGAACGGCGACCTCGCACAGGGGATATTGACGGAGACCTCCGACCTTTCACTGGGGATGCTGATGGGGATCTTCTTGATATCTCTGCCTCTTCTTGAATACTTTCTTCAGTATCCACCATATCGCTGGCTTCTCCCTCTCGCACAACTGCCCATGAATCCGCCTGTTTTTTAAACTTCATTTCATGATCCACTTGCTCCACTACGTAAGGTGCATCTTCCTCTGACTCCATTCCCCATTCTGCTTCGTCGTCAATTATTTTTACACTTTGATTCCTTACTGTCTTTTTCTTTTTCTTTGTTTTGGCTAGTGGATTTTTTAGTGATCGGTATTTGCTATTTATGTATTCTTTCAGATTCGACATTGAAAGGAAAAAATTGAGCAGCGAGAATTGAGAAAAGAAGGTGGTTTATTTAGACAGAGTACAGTCCGATTAGCGAGTAGTCAAATGGTATTGCCAAGTTGATTGTGTTCATCGCCATTGCAGGATCCCACGCTTTCCCATACTCTTTCTTCTTTTTGTCACTTTCGTACACTGTCTTTAGGAACATGGTATTTTGTTTCTCTTTGCGGATATAGGGAATTAGCCAATGGACACATTTCAGGATACTCTTGCCTTCGAATTCGTAAGAGTAAAAGTTGTTTCCAGTCAGTAGAGATATATTTGCACATGCAACTAATAATGGATCCAAATTGTAAGTGACGTAAGTAAGGGAATCTCGAAGTTCAAAATCTAGACACGAACCATCAACTCGTAAATTCTCTTTCAGTTGGTTTGCCATCCACTGTTCGACAATATCCATTAGACCATAATCTTTGAGAATTAAGGCACAGGTAGATAATATTTTCATTCGGTGAGATTGAAAGTTGTTGATCTTGTTTACAGCAGTAGACTGCTCATGATTTTCAATCACCCTTTTAGCAGCTACTCTAGCAAAGCTTCCAAAGGTATAATTGTCCAGAAATGCTTTCAGAGAATCGAACGCATATAGTACTTCAACTATGTGCGTTTCCTGGATAGGATCTCCGGTTGGTTTGTACTCCTTTACCACATCATTAAGCAATTGGATCAGTTTTGGTTGATACTGGTATTGCCCTTTCTCGACTTGGATCCTCCGATTCTTGATTTCGATAAAAACTTCATACATTGTCATTTGGCCTGTGCACTCCCAGTTCTTATTTATATTTTTTAATCACAAGAGTGGAAAGACAAGATCAGTGCACTATCATATGAAATTGAATATTAAACAGGTTTTATTCCAGAATATTTGCGTAGCTGCTCTAATACTATGAATGTAATAATGGTATGTGGACCCAACCTCAGCCATGACGGCAACCAACCCTTGAAGAATCCAGGAATACCTTCAGCTTTAAAGGTTTTCGCAAAGCAATCTGCCGGAGAAGAGTAAACTAACCCTCTTCCATTTTCATACTTTTGATTCATGTAACGCGACTTTACCAAGTCAACAGGGGCGGTAGTAGTTGCACACGCAAAGCCGGCAACCATCGAAGCAACAAAGTGCGTTAGTATACCTTCATTAAAGCTTAATGAATCAATTAAATATCTTTTTGTATGGTCATAAGTAGACAACTGAGTTGCAGTCAATATCATTGCTCTTTGACTCGTTGGCCCAACACCGTGATACAATCCCAAAAATCCTTCTTTTTTAACAATATCGATCGTAGTCTGAACAACGCCAACTTTGATATTTGAACTTGCTTGATATCTAACTTTGATCAAATCAGTAGGATTCGCAATGCAAGCCCCGATAATTCCTAAATCAAATGATAATCTACCTGAGGCACCACCAGCTAAAATCTTTTTGTATAGCGGTTCTTTTGCTTCTCCAGCACTGAAGAGCTTTTTGAACGGCTCATATAATCCCATTCTGATTGTGGAATAACTTGCTTCTCGTAATAATGATGGTGTTAACCCTCTCCAAAGCGCAAATAGCCCTTCCTCTCTGATAGCATTCATCACTACATTGGACTTTGAAACCTGTGCCAATTCCCCATTCAGTTGCAAACGAGTTTTTATTGTATCAATTGGATGAGTGAATGTCGCTGCTACCATACATGCTATACCACCATAGAAGAAACTAAACGAAGGCATTAATTGCAAGTTTGAAAGAAAAAGAAGCACCCCACCTCGCCACTCTTCGTGGATCAAAAATCGAAAAAATTCAGACGATATTTTTTATTATACAAGGCAAGAATATGGATCGGTGGTCCAAATGCAATCATCAGAATCCAACTTTGGGTCTGTGTTGGAAATGATTGTGCTGCCGAAAGGAAGTTCAACTTCTTTAGAGCCAAAGTAAATCACAGGGTGTGATTCCACCTCCATATCTTCCTTATCGACTACTTCTGCTTCCGCATCAACAGCTTCATCAAAATCTGAGGCAGAGAGCACTCTTTCCACAAATGCGTCTCTTTTTTCGCCCTTTCGAATCTTAAACACCAACTGCCTGTCTTTCTCGACTAATCTTACAGATGAAAACATATGGTACAGTTGCTTAATGATAAAGTCAAAGTTTGGTGGAATACGAGTTTCAGTCCATCTCTGGAAATTCTCCAAAAATATTGAAATTTTTCCTGAATTGCCGGAAGCAGTAACATCCTTTGTTCCTTTCATGTTGGAATTGACAAAAGTTAGAGAGCTGTCCCTTGTATCAATGTATCCGCAAATATTTGAAGTGGAAGAGCCCAAGAGGCAGCAAGCAGAAATAACATGGCATCCATTTGGTCCAGTTCCCTTTGCACTAGAATCTAAAGTACCAATTCCTACTAAGCAGCGTGGCAAATTTTCAAAGCTTACTCTGGAGTACGAATACACTTGGATAGCAATCTTGGAAACCTCACTGGATACATTGTTTAGTTTAAAGGTGATATACTCGGAAGAACCAAGCGGAGCAGGAGCCTGTCTTAAATCCCCAGAGTGGGACAACCCCCTACTTTGAAGAGTGGTAAAATCGCAAGTGCCCAAGTATCGGTTGTTGTCATCATATAAAAGGGCAGATAAATCCAAATCAACCACTTCATCATCTTTTTGCATCCAATGAATAAATAGCAATATATCACCATCACGATCCAAGGAAACTTTATCACCAGTTGCATTAACAGTGCTTACCCACTCGGGCATCTGTCCTTGTCGTCCACGCTTCAAATGTTGCAATTCCCACTGTACAGTTGTATCCACCCAGAGCTCTTTCTCGATATTTCTAGATTGCAATTCAGTTTTCAGCATCAATACGACAGTGTTCAACCACTTCAAATCTGCGAAGTTTGAAGTGATTTCATTCTTCTCAAAGAAAGATCCATCCTTTACCTTGTAAAAAGGCTTTGTGCCCGCCTGTCCTGGAGTTTTCTCCAAATGATAGATTGATTCGATCAATTGCGGAGAAGAGAGCTGCTTGAATACTGGTTGGATCATTTTTTTCATAAGTCCCTTGGAAACATCGCGATATTGAATTAAAATGGCACGTAGATAGCGGAACAATAACCCTGGCCTGCCATTTACGAATTCGAAAAGGCCAAGATCTTTTCTATTGAACAATTCATGGAACGTAGCCATTGGGAGTTTTACTTCAAAACGGATATTACCCCTAACCATCTGGGCTAATCGTTGTGTTTGAGTATAATTCTTGAACATCTGGCTTCCAACATGAATTTTCTTGAACAGCCAGGCCCAGAAACCTAATCTTGTCTGAATTTCAAGTTGTGCCTTGCTGTTATCCATTCTATTCAAGCAACCTGCAATCCACTTGATCATTGGACGGCTAACTTTTTTCAATTCAGGTTTGGCATCAGTGGTTGGCATTCCTCCATTGACGGACGAAATAAAACGGATTAAACGATTAGGGGAATTGATTCTTCCTTGAATGATATCTGCAAAGTCTTTTTCTACCAAAGTCCACGCACCTTTCTTGTTTGATGGAAGATTGGCATCACCAGCTCTAGTAAGTGATGGGTCAATTACTTGTGTCTTGAAAATACTTCCTAAAACGTAGCAATAGGTTTCTTCAGATTTGATGTAGCTGTCGCCATCAAAGAATTCCAAGACAACCATAGGGTTCTGGGCAGCCAATAACGAGATTTCCAACTTTGAAATATCATCCAGCGTGGTAGTCTTCATAAGCAATCCTTTAATTCTAGAAGCAAAAAACAGTTCTGGGTCTTTTACCAGCTTGAATTTTGGTAACTTGGCTTCCACAACTTGCTCTGTACGTTGTTCTTTGTTACTTAATCTACTTTCGATGCGAGCTCTGCAAAATGGACACTGGCGGACTCTTTCAGAGCAGGTTGAGCAAGTAGAGTGTCCACATTGGAAAACGATGGTGGCATCGTTGCACATGCATATTGTACATTCTTGAATACACGACACCATCTCCATGAGTCTGAGAAACAACTTGTAGCTTTCATCCTTGTCGGACACTGATAATTGCTCCATATATGCCACCAGATCATCTTGTTCGGAATTCAAAGCATGCACTAATGAAGTCATATAAGTGTTTTCAATGTTTGCTACATGTGAGTGCTTTACTGTAAGGTATTCCTTTAGTCCGCCAACTAATTCAGGGTATTGCGCAAGCAGCACTGGGGAAACTCCAGCTACAGACAAACACAGATCAATTGCTTTTGAGAGAACTTTATCCTTGATTGGAGCCTTTTCAGAAGGAATCAAAATTTGGCGATTCTTCAAATAGAACTTTTGAATATCGGTTAACTGTAAAACCATTGTTGAATTTTTCATGGCCGTCTGTTCCTTTTTATGGGGACAAATTCTTTGCTGACTTGGCTGAGTCATCTTACAGCAAATTTAAGCAACCATAGAAATACTTTAATACCACTTGTGGAGTTGAATTGGTCCTGTGAAGCCATTCCTACCTGAGAGATGTTTATGTATTTCACTCCTAGTAAGCTCACACCTAGTGAGATAATCAATAGAGTATGTTACTTGACTGAAGAGTTCTCGGTCATTCGAATCATAAGAATAATATTGAAATCAAATTTAGATAATATATCTATTACAAGTACACAAATCCCTCTCCTAGTAGCCCAGCACTGAGAGTTCCTTTGGGAGCTACTTCACTGCTCACCACTAAATCTTCCATCATTGGAGAGAGAGTTAAAGAAGCAACCAAGAAGAATATGATACCAAAGAAAATAGATATAGGTAATGCGGGTAACGGTTTCCTTTTCAGAACCAAGATAAAAATTGTCAACACTAGCCCTGATAGAACAGCCAGAATGGAAATTATTGTAGTTATCCAATCGTATAATGATGCTCGACCTACCAAAACAGAATAGAATACAAAGTCCCCAAGTCCAAGTTTAAGACCTGTTTCTTCTTCCTCCTCCTCTTGCGGTTCATTACTTTGCCCGCTACTATTTAACTCACGCATTTCAATTTCAGATGTTAGACGCTTTGTTTCAAGATTGTCGGTAACATCGTTTCCTGCTTCCCTCGGACTATCTGTTATTGTAGAGTTATTAGCTTCGTTTGAAGGGTCTACTACTGCAACTTTTGGCTTATCTTGTACAATTTCATCAACGTTGAGAGGCTGAGGTAAATCAAGTGGAGATATTTGAGCTGGAGATTCCAATGGGTGTTTAGGACTAGGAGGAGCTGCCATACCAACCCAAACCATCGCCGAGTATATCAATGCAGCTGGTAATTCAGTGTTGTTTTTCTGAGCAGATTCTAGCATGATTCTAAGGGGTCCATAAGGACAAAGCACGGCGATTAAATCCCACACTGCCAAGAACCCAAGCAATATCCAAGTTACCAGAGCAGGTAAGCTCGATAATGAAAATGCCATCATTGAAGACATCAAGACTAAATATCCCTGTTGCAAAACCTGGGGACCTTTCCAGAAGATCGATGCTAATCCAACAGCAACAAAATTCCATAAACAGAATGCAAAACTAATCCAGTCAAAGGGAATATTTGAAATAGTTAGAAGCATTAGTGCCAGCTGATAGCCAAAAAGTCCCAAAAGCATCAGAATTAAAACACCCAAGATCCCATAAATGATTTTGACTTGGCCATATCTAAAAAGACAAGCCATGATAACAGTGGCTACTACTATTTGTCCCATAATTATTCCTGCGATAATCAGTGATTGCTGGTTATCAGAACTTGTATTTCCAGATGTGCCAAATGAAGTTCCAACAGAAGCAACTTGCCGAGGACTAAATTAGCGATTAATTACATTTCGTTAGTAGCAAAATATGGTGTAGAAGGATTGTTTAGCTTTACCCATAAAATCGATGTAAGAATTGTAAGAGTCACAGGCTTGAGAATGGTATATAGTTGCCCGACATAAAACTTTATATTCTGTATTTTCTCTTCTTCAGTTTCTTCAGGTTCTTGCATTCTTCGGAGGTATTCAGGACACTGCTGCTTGTGCTGAGGCCAGTCCAGTTTCTGACAATCTGCTGAACAGTACTTGCTGCTATTACACAAAGAGCACATGAACAGCGCCTGTTTATCGCATTTATCACATTTTGCTTGCTCCATTGCGTTTCGGAGTGAAGAATTTCATGTTTGAATTTACATGGAGCCACAAATGTTACAGCCGAGCCTAGAAGCACACAAATCAAAGAGCATAAATGTATTAAACGATTTATTCAACGCAGTAGTAAGGTCATGTCAATGCTATTCTTGAATGCTCCGACCAATGCACTCAATTGAATCTTGTCTGAACATCCAACTGTCAGATTATATTCAATATCCGCCAATTCTTGAACTAGATAAATTCTGCTCTTTTGAGGCATATCTAATCCGCTAACAAGCTTAAATACATGGGTGAGTATATCACCAACGGCTAGACCTTTTTCGACTTGCAACTGGCAAATATCTAAATTAGTATCCAAATACTTGAATACGCTTCGGTAAAATCAGAGTTGAGCAGCCAATCAAGAATTTGTTTTATATCAGATGGATGCGGGGATCCAGTTGTCTGATAGATTGCATCTTGATCAACCAAATCGTTCGCAGCATGGCAAGACTGCAAGATATTCAAAGCCTTTCGCATATCTCCTTTCGACAATTCCAAAAGAGCCTCTTTTCCACTACTGGTAATATTCACTCCCTCTGCATCCAGGACTATTTGAAGTCTCTTGTCGATTTGATCAATCTCTAGTGGTGCAAATCTAAAACGTGTGCATCTGGACTGTAGCGCAGGAATAATCTTGTTCACATAATTACAAATCAAACAAAATCTAGTGGTCTTTGTGTACTGTTCAATCACTCTTCTTAGTGCATTTTGAGCTTGTTGGGTCAATGCATCCGCTTCATCGAGAATAATCAATTTGTACGGTACTGATCTCGCAGATTTTTCCCAAGTAGTCATTCTAGAAGAGGCAAAAGTCTTGATTTGCTCTCTTACTGCATCAATACCTCTATCATCGGAGGCATTCAGCTCCAGCACTTTGGGTTTGAAATTATTTCCGTACAATGTTCGAGCGCTATATTTAAGCAAGATTACCATGCAAGGATTGTAGAAGTTTTACCGGTTCCTAAATTAATGAAAGATACCTGGTGGACCGTATAGCAGCAAATGCGGAAGTTTATCTTGATCCATAAAAGTTGTAATTGTTGATATAATATCCTTATGTGATACCAGATCATCCAAAGAGGCAGGACGATACTTTTCGACCCAAGGGAGAGATGACATTTCAAGATCAGAAAGTTTCGGACGCTTTCAACCACTTGTGTATCCGGTTTTACGAGACCAGTAATAGAAAGCGGGGCAATTTTAAAGGTTTGATATCGCTCAACACAGGTTCTCAAGCAGCCGATACAAGGAAAATGTAAGATTACTCGCAGAGACCAGTGCCTATGAAAGCCATAGTCTTCCAAATAATCGTGTTGATATCGCTTTGAATTTCATTTCGAAATTTACATTTAAATTGCAAATTGAAACTTGAAAAAAAAGCAATCTTTTCAATATGGTAATCTCAAATCTAACAGCAGTCAATGTTTCTACAAGGAGGAGAAATTGATTTCAAAGGTCAAAAGCTAGCACTACAAAATACTTATATTCTCTTGACTGCCAACGTAATCATTTCTGCGTTAATCGGCCATTTTGTACGAGATATGGTAGTTTGCATGACCACGTACGCAGTCGGAACTGTGATTACTTTTATTGTCACCATTTTCCCACTTTCAATGTATAATCAAAATAATATCAAATTTGTGGAGAGTAAGAATCCTCCAAAAAAGTTTGAATGGAAACAAATTCTGAAAAAGTTAATATAAGCAATTACTCTTTAATTTATTTCGTTGTAGAGATTGATTACGCCCTCCAGTTCTTTAATATCTTTCAACCGAGAAATTTGCTCCTTGATTTCGGTTGTTGGTTCCAAATCAGTCTCTAAAAACATCTCTACTACTTGTACGAGATCGTCACCTTCAACTGCTTGCATTACTACTAAATAGTCATCAGCATTAGGTTTGTATTTTTCGTTGTAATGGCAAAAAATTTCGAATTGGTTGCTCTCTGCCTTGCGTATTAACTTTTGAAAAGTTTGCTGTTTCAACCTTACCAATTTATAATCATAGTAAAAGTTGTAGTCAAGGAGATAGTTGAAAATATGATCTGTAGGTATAAATTCGGTCGTAATTGTAGTCAGGATATCCGGTATGATTTCTGGTTGGTTAGCAAAGCAATCTAGAATGTGTTCATACATTTCAATATCAATTCGCAATTTGGATCGCTTAATATACTGCAATAAGTTCTGGAGCATATTTAGATTTTTAGAGGCGTTGGCAGCTTCAAATATGAAGATGAGATGTTCTTGGTTGATTTTCTTTTTGTACAACTTATTTATGACATTGTCTACTAGTTCCCAGCTCTCTAATGCAGTTGCACCCTTGAGGATATTGATCAGCGCTGGATACTGCGGAGTGATTCCGGCTTTTTGCATTTGTTCCAGCGCTTCAAATAATAATGGATTTCCATCTGAATAAATTTGTAATAAGGTAATGTAGTATAACTGGCCCTTTTTTATACTATAGTTTTCTACCAAAAAGTCAATGTAATCCATCTGATTTGATTTCACTTTGTTAAATCCAAGCAATAGCTGTGAGATTGTATGCTCAGTGGGCTTTATCCCCAGTTGATCAAATTCTTTGATTATTTCTTTAATTTGAGGTACATATCCTCGGCGAGCAAGGTTCATGCACAAGATATTTAAAACGGCTTCAGATTTCAAGTGACAGTTTTCGCGGTAAATTCTTAGGGACCTCTCGATATTGACGTCGTTTCCATTCGCATTCAAAACGGTCCCCAAGCTAACAGCATCTCTGTCCATATGATTGAAATAATTAATCATCTTTTCATAATTTGTTTTGGAATATATGAGAAGGATTACATTTTGTGAAGTTTTATCTGTTTCTTTAATTAGGGGTATAAGTTGTTCTGCTAGTAGTTCCATATGGTTCTTTAGTAGCATCCTAACAACTTGAATCAGAGTTGGTTGTTTTAACCGGCTTCCGTATTTCTCTACCAACTGCATGCACTTCTCCACTTGTCCTGCGTTGCAAAGAGCTAGTACCACTCTGTTTGCAGAATATTCATTCATTCGAAATGTGGAGAGAAGAGCAAATATTGAATTTTGAAATTTCTTTTCTGTCTTTGTGCACACTACTTCAAGGGCTTTTATACAAATATCCAAGGTCAAGACATCGGCTTGCTTCAGCTGATGAAGTAATTTCACACATTCGTTCCCGTTAATGTGATCTAATTGAGAAATCCAATTTTCGGGGTTTACTAGATTTAAATGCCCTTTAAATATCTGCAACAACGGGTAATACTTTCGAGGTGAGTCGGCAATTATCCACCGAGATGCTATTATTCCCCAAAGAATTGATATTTGTGGATTCCCTGGCCTTATTTCCAGCAACCGACAAAGAAGAGAGTGATGATGCGGCTTGATTATTATTGAAATAATCTCTTGGAAGATTTTCATATTGATCAAAGGCGATTTGAATATTTCTATAATATTTACATATTTTGGAGTTGCCTTTAAATATTTTATCATATTATCGTGTGATTGATCTGTTGCAACGAGTTTCTTTGACTCTCGCTTTTCAGCTATGCGATTCTCTAGATTTGTATGATCCTCCATTTCCGCTGATTTTTGATCCTGCATGTGTATATTATGTTGTAGAGGTTTTGCCATGGTCATCATTGACGGTACCGATATTCTGGATTTAGTCTTTGGCAATAATTCATCCAGTGATTTTTGCGGTGTTTTATTTAATTGAGAAAGGCTTGAATGAAATCGGTGCAAGTGGATTCTATGTTTTAGCATAATTTTGTGGTTGAAAAAAATCAAAAGTTTTGAGAATTACTCACCCCGGAGAGTGTCTTTATCCTCGCAATATTAAAAGAAATTGACATTGAGTGGTGATTACCTATGAGCACCATTGGTCGGCTCTTGCAATTTAAACGACCTAATGTAAAGCGCGACTTTTCAATATTTGCAAATTGGAGCTCCGGATTAGCAAATAGTATTTGAGGAGCAATTTACATGTTGGTGTGCAATATGAGCACTCTGAACATTCAGCCACGGATATATCCACGTCAAACTTGTTCCACTGGAAAAAGTTCACCCTTAGATGAGCGGATACGACCTCAAGAAATCTTCTTTGTTCAACAATGTCGATGAAATAGATCTTTCTAATCTGGATTCAGAAGAAAGTCACCCACCGCTGATTAAAGCCAGCTCAGAATCTGCTTTGACACTATTAAAGAAGCGACCAAAGATTGATGAAATTAGACATGCTAAATCATACCCAGCAATTCTCTATTCTGAATCAAGGCCAGTTGAAACACCAAATGTTGAAGACTGGTTTGAAGACACGGAGGACAGTGATATTATTGCCTCTGACGATGATGAAATCATTGACATGATTAATCAAGAGGATGCAGAATTTCAATTTAGAAAAGCTGGAGATAGAAGGACAAGAGGTGTTGTAGATGAAAATGCAGCTGCACTGTTTAGAAATTTAGCATCTCGCTTTGGGGAAATACGTCAAGAAGTGGTGATAAAAAATATCCTTCGTAAATCATACTTGGTGGAGAGGAAACAAAGAACGTATGATCATAGCAAATCTAAAGCGCCTGAATTGCCAAAAACACCTCCCCCAGTGAAAATACGAAGACCAGTATATCAAACTATTGCACAGAATCGGCTACTAAAAAAAGTGCTGAAAATTAACCCAGCAATTGGAAGAGCAGGGAATGAATCTGCCATGAGCATCCGCAGCGCAACTCCTAGAAGGGAATTAAAGAAGGGCCCTTACTATGAAGAACCCTTTGAGCCAGCATCTCCTCCCGTGCACCTTCCACCAGCTTTATCGGACGAAATAGATATTCAAGACAGCTTTCTACTGGAAGAAGATGCGCCAACTTTCCCTCCAAAAGAGCATATCGTTGAAAATGAAGAGTTTTTAAAATTAGCCCGATACCACCAACATCCAAGCTTATTATACCAGCCGCGAGTAGAAAATCCACAACCGATACGAAAAATAATTAGACACAATTTTAATATTCTAACCGTTACTGATGAACTGGAAAGTAGAGTCAAGCTCGAACCGACAAATGGATTATATAGCGATCCAGCTTTGCCAGCCTCAAAAAGAGAAGTAATTGGGCTAGCAAACACTCATGTGATGGCAGCACTCAACCCTTACTTTGTCAACCATTTTTCCATTGCTGACAGCCAAACGGATAATTCACACTCCAATCTAAAAGCACGGTCAAATGCAAAAATGTTTAAATCAGCTCACCCAATAATATCCAATGTTTCAATTGCAGATCCAGTGAATATCCGACCAGTGAAACTGCCTCCTTTAAAGCTGCACACTGAAAACACTCTTATATCAGTTATTGGTGGAGTCCACTCGCGTTCAAACAAAGTCAATGCGTGCCAGACAAGATTAAGGTCTCTATTTAGGGGAAACGACAAAAATGACAAGTAATTTGTAATTTACGTAGATTACCCGATATTGCTTGGAAGCCAAAGGAAGTTCGGTATGGAAAGAATATCAAAATCTATGAAAGTAGATAAACTAATATATTATAGTTTTAAAAGATCAACTTCGATAATCCGCATTAATGCTTATGTATTCATGGCTGAAATCACAAGTGAACATGGAAGCTTCTTCATTACCAAGACCCAAACTAATTTCAATTAAAATATCTGGAGTATCGAGGATGTTGGCTGCAATATCTTCATTTATTTCGTACGGCGAACCATTTTTGAAGAGATGTAACGATAATTCAGGCTTGGTCAACGAAGAAAATTGTAAATTAACCCTATCTGGTTGGATATTCACCCCGCTATATCCAACCGCACAGACAATTCTACCCCAGTTTGCATCTTTACCGTAGATAGCAGTTTTTACTAACGGAGATGTTGCAATGGTAGAAGCTACTTGTTTGGCATCCTCAAAACTTTTTGCGCCCTGAATTACTTATCAAATACTTTTACTTTTACGTGAATAAACTTTGTTGCTCCTTCGCCATCTCTTACAATCAATTGGGCCAAATCAATGGAAAACTCTGTTAGATTTTTTTTGAACTCTTCGAACTCTGGAGTATTTGCCTTAATATCTGTGTTGGAAGCCCCATTCGCTAAAACTACATATGTATCGTTAGTACTGGTATCACCATCGATTGAAATGGCATTAAAAGAGCGATCCGCAGCAAATTTCACTGATTTGGATAATAAATCGCTGGAAATCTTTGCATCAGTGAATGTAGCTGATAGCATTGTCGCCATATTTGGGTGAACTAAGTTAAAAAGATATTACTCATTCCTGCCCCTTTCGACCAACCAGCCATTCTGTACGATCCAGTTTTTGTTTTGAATTCCCTGCTAATGAGCTTTGGAAATGTGTCTGTGGTCATAATGCCTTCTGCTGCACTTTTCCAATGAGAATGACTAGATCCTGCGTTTGCTGCAGCGGCATCCAAACCTTTTTTAATCTTATCTAATTGAAGGCGTTGGCCAATAACTCCAGTAGACATCACAACGACAGGCTTATTGGTCAAATGTTCCGCCATAGTTTGAGCATCTGCAAGCCCGCCTTCTCCTGTGCAAGCGTTTGCACATCCAGAATTGACCACCACTCCATAGTATCCACTACCATTCGATTCTTTGAGGATTTTCTTTGAAATCTGTACAGGTGCAGCGCAAAATTTGTTTGTTGTGAATACTGCTGCAGCTGTACAGTCGTGTTTAGGCGATAATACAACAGCAATGTCGTTGAATTCCTTCTTTACTCCGGAATATGCACCGCCAGCAATGAATCCGAGAGGATAAGTTCCATCTTTTGGAATGTATATTTGCTTACTAGTTGGAAATGTACGCGATGCGAATTTTCTCATTCCAAGATTAGTTAAAAATGGAGATCGATCACCATGAATCATTATCAAAAATCATTTATTATTCCATGAATTGGGTATCACTGAAAATCTCTTGGTTCTGATACTTAACATCGACCACATCTCCGCTTACAGATATTAGTGCATAGCCTTGATTTTTAATGGATTCGGTGAACAACGACTGATCAATATTAAAACCAGTTACTGCATTACCTCCTAGACACAAAACATAGGATTTAATGACAGCCGTAATTTCCTTCATAAAGACATGAGTAAACCCTCCCATACCAGATGAACCTAAATATGGATCGAACACCAAGTTGGTTTCTTTGATAAAATGAAACGATATCCTACCGAGGAATCTAATAAATATTGTGTTGGGCACATAGGAAAGCGGCGACAGCTCTATTTGAGAATATTTAAAGTATTCCTTTATCGAACTTAATCGCCGGGCAATATCTTTGATTGACCCTTGATTGGCCAATGACTCTTCAGGTTCAGCTGGTTCTGGCAGATCCTCCTCCAGGTTTTCAGACGATGGATATGACATTTGGCTATCTTTGTCCAAAGCTGAACTAAGTGATCTCGAATGATTTGCAGGTCGGTTGTATATGGGTGACTGCTCTTTAAATGAATTTTGCTTTTCCAGTTCCTTTGATCCTTTCGGGGTATCCACTATCCTTTCTGAAGATACGTCGTCGTTAAATTCGGGAACCAGATTCTTTCCAATGACCATTGCATTTAGAATTACCTGAATACAGTTTTCTTTTGGAAGCTGGACATCGTACTTTAATCCAGTAACCGTACAAGGAGACAAAAATGACATTTGAAATGCCAGCTCCTGATAAAGTGTTTTGAAAACATTTGCCAAATCCCTATTTGGATGGTTAGAATTCCCGATTTGAGTTTGTCTAATCATTGTAACCATTTGACAGACCGCTTCCTCAGGAAACGTATATTTAGAGAGTGGTGGAACTTCGGTATTGCAGATTCGAAAGTTTTCGTTGGAAATGTCGTTCAAAAAATGGACCAAATCTTCATCATGCTCATCGTCAATCTCTATCACCATTGCTTTTTGTTGTAATCTTGACTGAGTTACAGCAGGAGTGTCAGTCTCTGATTTTTCACTTGTACTAGAATCAGACTCCCATTGATCTTCACCAATTACAACATTTCCACTTGATTGGTCTTCTTTATCTGAAACCTTCATTGCCGCAATACTCTCCTCAATTTGAGCTCTGTTTAATTCTCCAAGGGCTAAAAGTTTTTTCTGAGTATCATCAAATCTTTGACTTTCTTCATTCACAGAGTCAATGTTCCTAAAAACTTTAAGCGGAGGAGGGGTAGGTAAAGCCAGCAAATAAGTTGCAGTTCCAGTTGCAATTGCAGTAATCATATTTTCACCTACTGATACTTGAATGTTCAACCCAAATATTGCATTAAAGCCATATAGCCGCAGTTTGTACATTAACTGTCTGTGGATATCATATTGGGCGAAAGGTATTGACTCACTCACTTGGGTTGCTCGAGTTTCCCCAACCTTAATTTTTTTTGGTCTGCACACTATAATTAATTAGAGTTACCATGAGCCTCAATCAAAACCCAATTACCAATAGTCTTCATTTCAGGATAAGGCTCTGTTGTCATCAAAAGTACTTCTGGAACATATTTTTTGTTACAAACTCCACATTTAATCAGTGCCATTGGAAAAGGAGAGTCGCGGCTGTTGTACGATATATGGCACGACCGACAATCTTGAGTTAAATTGTTACTTACGAGGAGGAATTTTTTTGGCTTTCTTTTCTAAAGTATCCTGTGCAGCATCCGGCAAAGGTTCGCCATCAAGAGGAACTTGCTCCTGCGATACATGAGCGGAAGGCTGTGAAATCCAGCTAGGGGACATAAGGTGCCCTATGCCATTTATGGGCGAGAGATCGTCGGACTTTGTGTTGAACTGGCCAGAAGAAATATCAATATTTACAGCAGTCCCGCTGCAGAACAAGAGTACAATTTCATCTGAAATGCTTGTCTGCTCTGAATAACCGGCGATATGATTACACCCCAAAGTTCTAGCGTGAGACTTCATTTCGTCTCGCAATTCTGTCCACCAGGCTTCTCTAATGTCTTTTTCATCATTATCTAATATTTTGATTGAAGCTGCACACACCAAGCCGCCAGTTCCAACTACTACATTCTCTAATAGTTGAGTCACAGTCAAAAATACCGGATCTCTTGCGTAAGAAGGGGATATTTGTAGTGCAGGTTGTGGTAGTGCAATTTCCTCCAATACATCATCTCTCAGCTCTAGCTGTTTCTCCACAGGTTCATCAGCAATAACAGATTTTGGCGTGATAATAGAAGGTTCCCTAACTATTGGTTGCTGAACAGCTATTGAAACCTCCCTGCTTCTTTGAACATCCGTCTTTGCTATCTTTATAGCAGTCCCTATCGCTCTAACAGTAATTGACTTCTTATCCGCTTCTCTGTCAAAGTATTGTTTATAGCCTATCAAACCGTTTCCATTCAATTCCAATACCTTTTTGCCCAAGAGTCTTCTAATTTGCCCTGTTGTTACGAATCATCTACCTGCCAATCGATACATCACCATCGTTCTAGCATTGTTTGACTTTCGCGGAGTCCTAAAATTGTCTGTCCAGTGGTATTCAGGATCATCTTCATTGTCCAGAGCACTTACAAACCCCAGAATAGATACTATTTGATATCCAGGGGGTAGAATAGGCGTACTAAAGAATTGCACCCCGGCAGATGAGTCTTTAAATGGATTAATGTCTCCAAAGAATTGCAATTTGATTTGTGCTTTAAGTTCTCCTCGTATTCCTAACAGGGTATCGTAGATAGGAAACCATCCTGAAATTTGACTAGTAGAATCCCAAGTCAAAAGAGGGTTTAAATCAACAAATACAGTTCCAATCGCATCATTGTAGGTAATTTGATCGTAATCCATAATCACAAGTTCCAGCGGTTCATTTTGTAAATCCGAATCTTCGTGTATTTCCTGGTATCAATCTACTATTACCAGTCTAAAGTCTTGGTTCCATACAGGATTTAATGTTTTCCTACAAATCTACGGTTATCTCGTTGTACTTGGGTTTTTACAGCATCTAGCTCTGCAAATTTAACTTCAACGTATGCATCATACTGTAAGTTCATTGATACCTGTTAGTTCGGTCGTTCTGTCCATTATAGGAAGATTTCTAGCTTCAATGATTCGCACTTTTAAAATACATGGCATTTTGCAAGATTTAAAATTTATAAAAAATTCAATGAAATATATTTAAAATTATAGCTGTTTGTTCATCTGTTCAAGCTCGTTCAGTTTAATTCTAAGAGCACAAGCGGATTCTTTACCCTGATCAGAAGGCTTCAAGTGCCTTCCCAAGGCATCGTTGCGAGAGAATGACTTGCCACATGCTTTACATTTGAACAACTTTTCGCCACTGAGATTAGTTTGAAATTACCTATGCAATTTGGAATGTCTTTTCAAATCATGCTTGCGAGAAAAGGCTGCTTTGCAATCCTGTGCATCACATACATACGGCCTCTCTCCAGTGTGTGAACGGTAATGCGATTTGAGATTATATGGTCTAGTAAATGCTAGGGTTAAATAGTCTTGTACTTTTTTCACAGTCAGGGTAAGGACATTGATACAAAGTTTGGCCATTATTCTTGATAACTTTCCAGAAGCGGCCATCAGGAATGGTGGATTTAGGACCTTGTTCGTTTTCTAGCGATTCCATAGGCAAATCATCGAGTGGTTGCGCGACTGGAAAATTCAAGGTCTGATTATTTTGATATTGCATATTTGAATAATCAGAATTGGCCAAAGCGTTTTGTTGGAATAAATCAAAGTCCTGGTATTGCACAGAGTTATTTTGGTCAAAATTATTTGAGCTCAAAAAATCATTTAACGAGCCGCTGTTGTCGTAACCATTGTCGCTAACCATAGAAGGAGTTGGTGAGTGAAGAGGAGAATGAATAGCCTGGATCCAAGGGGAAGGAACTTGAACAACCAACGACCCAGGGAATGGTGCGACTTCGCCATAATCAGAACCAGCATCGGAAAGATACATATCGTTGTTGTAGCTGCCGATACTTCCATTGCTAGCAATACTTCCACTTCTAGAGCGAACATAGGGGCCAGGGACTGATAAAAAGTCATTTTGCACATTTGGCTGCAATCCCATAGTCATACCACCCATATTCGATTGGCCGTTATAATCATACTCTTGCCCATCCCAGTTGTTATTATTTTCGTCTACGACCAACTTGAATTGAACCCCCGGTTGAGCTTCAAACTGTCCATTGCCTTCAAATTGATTCATTTGGTTGTACTCTTGTTGGTAGTTTTGATTCTCACCAGAATCTTGAGGACCAAGCATTATTATCAAACTGAAGGAAGAATTCTGAACACAAAAAACCAATGCGGCGCTGAGGCGTTAAGAGGCTGGTGAAACTAATTGATGTTGCTTGTGTCAAAAAGCAACAGTTTCAAAGCATAAAGTACAAATCTTTATTTTCAATGTGCGTTTATTAAATATTAAAACTTTAAAATCCCTAATGTCAAAGATAAATACCTGGAAGTAGTGCTGGAATGGATCTAACGATACTTGATCATGAGCATTTTTCGTAGCTTCAGGGTATACTTCAAAGTTTCTTGGATCGCCATGGCCAGACCATACTGGAACAATTGGTGCCTGAATTCTACGTTCCAATACGTCTTCCCAATTTACGCCTGCGAACCATCTGTGGTTTTTGACATCGTCTGATCCACCACTCAAGTTACCCAAGCGATTAGTTAGATCAGCAGTTAAGAACCGCTTGATTAAATCTCGAGCATCGGCGTGGAAATGTGGGGGGAACACTATTCTACCAGCCAAGATTTTTTCGTAAATTCCAAAAGGATTATCATCAAAGAATGGCGGATAGCTAAATTAAAAATGATTACCCAGCCAGCATTTCGAAAATCAATATTCCTAGTGCCCACCAATCTACAGCTTTACCATGGCCCCTAGATTGGATAATCTCTGGGGCTAAATATTCTGGTGTTCCACACAGGGTCCAAGTTCTGTCTGGAACAATCTTTGCGAAACCAAAATCGGCTATTTTAATGTGACCTTGATGGTCCAACAACTATAATTAGCAAAAAAGTACTAGATTTTCTGGTTTCAAATCCCTGTAAATAATATCCATGCTATGCAAATACACCAATGCGAGGGTGATTTCCGAGGCATAGAATTTCGTCATTTCATTTGAGAATCGTCCAGCTCTTCGCAAATGAGAAAACATCTCTCCTCCAATTACAAACTCCAACAACAAATACACATTTTTAACATCTTGAAAGGTACATAATCTACATGAGTAAAGATTACAGATTGACAATGAACGGAAACTGAATGCGGGCTAAAATATTTTTCTCTGATATGATGTGTTGCACTTGTCTCAATCTTACAATTTCAATTTTGCTCAGCATTTTCAAAGCGTAGTATCGTTCTGAGCGACTGTACTTGCAAAGGTAAACTCTGCCAAATGTTCCTGTTCCTGAAATTAATACCATGTACCTAAAGTCCTAATTTTTTCAAAATCGTCTAAAGTATGACCAAATCTTTCCGTGCCGTTGGTGACAATCGATACTTCTTGGGGAGGAACATGAGCTGGAGGTTGTGTAGTCATTAATTGCTAATGTGAAAAGAAGCAAGGTTGGGATGGGGTTTTAGTGGCTGGAACACTTCAGCCACTGGGGTCAAACATTGAATTATTGTTTTAAATAATTTCAAGAGAACCAGGTTTGAAGCAGAACTTTGGCTCTTCCGATGCGTATATTCAAAACTGTTATTCCACGTATTGACGAATGTGACCGTGATCGAATAGATTCCGTGAGATCTATTCTCTCCAAAATAAACCATGCAAGTCTTTATCAACCTGGGTTTCAGAAACGGAATTGATTCGTGCTTGGGAACTTGTAATTCCATCAAATGAGTCAGAGCAGATCTGAATTTCTACGAAATTAATAATTTCAAACCAAATGCAATTAATCTTAAACTAGTTTGCGATCTATATTATTTTTAAATTCTCTCAAGATTTATTCCCTTGTTCTTCACGCTCTTTTTTTTGTTAAATCTAATTTCATGTTTGGAGGAAACAGATTTCAGCAGCAGCAACCCAATTTATTTGGACAGCAGCAACAGCAGCCAGCATTTGGTCAGCAGCCAGCTCAAAATCAACCAGCATTTGGTGCAACTACTTTCGGAGGAGGGGGTTTTGGCCAAACTGGGAATACCTTTGGTCAGCCAGCAGCAACTCCAAGTTTTGGACAACCTGCACAAAATAATGCATTTGGACAGCCTGCACAAAATAACGCCTTTGGCCAACCATCTACTGGATTTAGTGCTACTAACACATTTGGACAACCTGCTCAAAATACGGCATTTGGGCAACCGGCTGCCACGCCTGCATTTGGACAACCTGCTCAAAGTACTGGATTTGGTTTCGGAGGTAATTGATCTTTTATGGATTAGGACAGCAGCAAAATACTGGGTTTGGTGGAGGGAATAACGCATTTGGAGCGAAACCTGCCTTTGGATCAACTTTTGGAGGTGCAAACACTGGATTCGGAGGTGGTGCCTCTGCCCTAACCAGTCAAACAGTAAATAATGGAACTGGAAACCCAACCTGGGCAGTTACAGTTGAAAGAGATGGTGCTATATCAGTTTCTCAATCTTCAAACTTTCAATCTATTTCTGCAATGCCTGCATATAAGAATTGGAGTGCAGAAGAATTGCGATTCCAAGATTATCAAATGAACAAGAAAGGACCTGGCAGTGTGCCGAATGCTGCCCCAGCTCAATCAACTACTGCCGGATTTGGCGGGTTTGGTGGAACACAACCTGTTAACAACAATACTTTCGGTAATTCGCATTCATATTAGGAGCCACAAATGCTTTCGGGGCTAAGCCGGCATTTGGTCAACCAACTACCACTACTTTTGGACAGACTGCAGCTGCTCCAGCATTTGGCCAACCTGCAGCCAATACC
Organism: Boothiomyces sp. JEL0866; assembly: GCA_027604345.1. Taxonomy (NCBI): domain Eukaryota; kingdom Fungi; phylum Chytridiomycota; class Chytridiomycetes; order Rhizophydiales; family Terramycetaceae; genus Boothiomyces; species Boothiomyces sp. JEL0866. The sequence goes on from JADIIZ010000007.1 coordinate 267,897, forward strand.
TTTGGCCAACCCGCAACCAATACCTTTGGTCAACCTGCAGCTGCAACACCGGCCTTTGGTCAACCAGCTGCCACTACTTTTGGTCAGCCAGCGCAAAATACAGGATATGGCGGTTTTGGCGCTAATCAAAACAAACCAGCATTTGGTAATTTCTGATTAAATCTTAGGTGCACCAGCAACAACTACCACCTTCGGAGCAACTCCCGCGCCAGCATTCGGTGCTTCTAATACTGCACCCGCTTTTGGAGCTACAGCTGCCCCTGCATTTGGTGCTGCAAATACTACTACTACGGCGTTCGGTGCTCAAAATAATACCACATCGCTTTTTGGTAACAAACCTGCTACCACCTTTGGAGCTCCCGCTGCCACAACTGGTTTTGGGCAACCAGCTGCTGCTCCAGCCTTTGGAGCCGCGACAAATAATACTGGTGCTTTTGGAGCTGCAGCAAAACCCGCTTTTGGATTTGGTAATACTACCACCCCTGCTACTGGAGGTGGTTTGTTTGGAGCAACTACGACACAACCTACTGCAGGTACAACAAACTTGTTTGGAACGAATGCCACTCAGCCTGCTGCTACTACCACCGCTCCAGCATTTGGTAATAATGGTGGGTTATTCGGAGCAACCAACACAGCTACTCAACCTACCACTACTGGGCTATTTGGTCAACCTGCAGCCACTAATCAACCATTATTTGGAGCTACTCAACCTAGTAGCAATAGCACTGGTTTGTTTGGGAACAATGCAACTAAGACATCAACTTTCGGGGGTCCTGCAACTACGTTTGGTGGGTTGAACACTCAACAAAATACCAACTCCTTATTTGGAGCATCTACAACGGGCAATCTATTTTCAACGAATACTGCAAACCAAAACCAGCCAGTTTTACACGCTTCATTGGACAAAAATCCATACGGAAATAATCCACTTTTACAGAAGAGTACCAATGTTGCTCCAAGTAACCAGAAACCCGCTCCTATCACCCCCCAAAAAGATGCGAAATTGCCAACTATGAATCCTAATTTCAAAACTACTCCTAGAAGCACGGCACAGATCAAATTAAGAGGTGTAGCGCCGCCTTCTCCCGCTCCAGCTTTAGCAGAAAGTACTAGAAACCAGATTGGGGCAACTCCAAAGAAGTCTTTGCATCTTTTAGATGGGTCGCCTAGGGATATTGCAACTTTAGGTTTGGATTCCAGGTTTACTCCAAAACGAAGTGTCAAAAGATTAGTAATTGATGACGCCTCTGCATTTTTGCCATCTCCAGCAAAGTTCAATGATGATGCCGTAAAAACAAATACACTCGACCCTGCATTAGTTGAAGCAGCCACCAAGAAAGAGATCGAATCGCAAAAACTTGCAACTACTCCAACTACTATTAGAGTTGCTCAACCTGTAGCTTCCGTTTCACCTGCTGATAAGAGTAAACAGTATGTGATGAGCCCTTCGATTGAAAAACTTTTGCATATGTCAGACGATGAACTACGGTCAGTAAAAGATTTCAAAGTCAAAGTTCCGCTTTATGGCAGTATTCACTTTTTGGAACCTGTTGATCTTCTTGCTGCCTCTCCAACGGGAACTAGGGCTGGTATTAAAGAAATCCCAGGAAACGTAATTCAAATCAAGCCTCAAGTGGTAATTGTAAATCCGGATGAAGAAAAGAAAGTTCCTGTTGGAACTGGAGTTAATGTGAGAGCAAAAGTCACGTTGCTGGGTTGTTGGGCAAAAGATAAAGCGTCAGGCGATATTATTGATAACCAAGGCGATCCTCGTTATACAAAGCATATGGAAAAATTAAAGAATATGCCAGACACTGAATTCTTTGGTTTTGAACAAGCTAGCGGCGCATGGGCTTTTACTGTTGATCATTTTAGCAAATACGGACTGGTTGATGACGACGACGAAGAAGTTGCTCCAGAGCCAGTAAAAGCAGTGAAACAAGTTCATTTTGAAATGGATGTATCTGGTGTTGAGGATACGTTTCTTGAAATCAAAAAAAGAAGTAAAGCAGAAGTCTTTGTAGAAAATGAATATCTTCTTGAAGAATTGGAGGAAAGCAGTGAAGAGTTTGATGCAGAAGAAACGTCAGACCGTTCTAGCACCGAAGGAGAAAATCCTAGTTTGGAAGATACTAGTCAATCAGAACAAGAAGACAGCGAAGAGATTCACACTGAGGAAGATGAGACGGATAGTGAAGAAGATAGCAGCGATAAAGAGGAAATTGAAAAAGAAAATATTCCAAGAGTCCCAGAAAATTACCTCCCCCCTATTGAAAAATTCGAGTTGGCTCGTAATGTACAATCGATGAAGGCATCTTTATTCAACCATACCAAACTTATCCAGAAACCTGTCATATCTGTACCGCATAAAGCTCCATCATTCACATTCAATCCAACTGAAAAAAGAAATTTGGAAGGATCAGCAGCATCACCGGATTCATTGGTTGGAAGAACAGAGTTCTCTGCGCCAGTGGATATTATTGAAAAGCCCTTGGAAAACATTTCACCAAAAAAATATTTCCGACAATCCGACCCATCAATTGTGAATGATATTAATTGCTCTCACGTAATGACAATTTTACCACCTTTTAAGGAGAGTATTGTGTACGGAAAGCAAGATCAGTATGTGGATGCAGCTCTTTTTATGGGGCGAAGTTTTAGGGTTGGATGGACTCCAAGTGGAAGTTTTATTGCAGGGTAAGAATGTTAAATAAACTCAGATCAAAAAAGAAGAATTCCCTTATTAGTTTAGCTCTCCATAAACTGCAAATATATCAAAATGTAACCTCAAATTGACCATAGGAAACCGCAGAAAAGGAAAAAAGTGAATATCTGCTGAATACAATTCTAGAACATTCATCAAGATTTTTAACTGTTAAACAAGGAAATAACGAGATCGTGGTAGAGTCTCTTCAAGATATACCTGACAATTATTCATCCATTTCGGCACCATTATCATACTACCAGAATATTTGTCCGAAATCAGTATTTTCAAAATCTTTAACATTTCAAGAGATTTCAGCAAGGATGGAAAACTTGAATTCAACAAAAGATATTTTCGACAAGAACGAATATGAAATTTGGAAACTGTGCTCGGCCCTGTGGGACACTTTGGTTATTGATTCAGATCTTGGAATTTATGATGAAGAACAAAGTCAAGTGATCAGACAAGCATTCAGAAAGACAATGTTCAGCGATTGGCTGAAACAAGTGTCGGAATCATCTGTCATTTCCGACCTCAAAAATTGCAAAACGGCGATTGAAAAAATATATTACAAACTGACTGGCCGTCAAATCGCACCAGCTATTCAGGATTGCATTAAAAATCGGAATTTCAAGCTTGCCATGATTATGTCCCAAATTGGTGGTGCAGGATCCCAGGTTGGAATTGAATGGGGAAACAAAGTAAGCGTGCCCAATGGAATCCCTGGTAGGGGAGGAATGAACTCTGATGTGCTGAATGATTTAAAAAATCAATACAGCGACTGGAAAACCCAAGTTATAAATGAAAATTACTTGGCTATCTATAACCTCCTAAGTGGTGCTGTTTCCAATTGGAACGCCAATGTATTTAGAATGTTAGATTGGAAAAGAAGTTTTGGATTGTTCTTTTGGTACGCGGCTGGCGGTGCTTTGTCTATTGAAGAATCATTCATACTTTATGAAAATAATCTTGCAGATATCACTCAGCCAGTTTCAAAATATGACAATTCTGCGCTAGACATACAATATCTTCTTATTCAGTTGTACACCAACCCAACAAATTTATTAGAGCCAATTTTGGAAACAAAAACTTGTACAAGTCAAACTTTGGATTATCGGATTTCATTCTTGCTTGGAAACCTATTGAAAATGAAAAACATCCAAGGGTTCCAGGATGAAGCTACCCTTGAACGAATTACAGTAGACTTTGTATCCGGTTTAGAAGCAATTGGTTTGTGGAAATGGGCAATATTTGTTTCAACATTTTTATCGAATATTTCTTCTCGCCGTAATATGATTCAAACCTTACTCTCTCGTTGGTATCCTGTTAGTGACCATTCAGGGTCCTTTTACTCTAATGAGATAAGTGACGACTACAAATTTTTGGTATTTACATGCCAAGTTCCAGCCAAATGGATCCACGAAGCTAGAGTTGTCCAAGCGAGATATTTAGGTTATAAAGTCCAAGAGTCAATTTCGCTTATAGATTCCCAAGATTTCAAAACAGCACAAGATTTGATTATTGGCCACTTGATGCCTCCTAGAGTGTTGTCTGGGAATGTTACGTTCCTCATTAAACTTTTGGAGCAGATTCCACCTACCACATCAGGTTACAAATATTCTACCGGATTTTTGTTGAAACATTTTATGAATGGAAATAATTCAGATGATCCGGAAGAGCTCAATGAATTCCAGAAATATAAAATCAATGATAGACATTCTCTGTATCAGGCAAGTTTGCATAGGATTTCACAATCAGTTGACTTCAAAACAGTAACTTTTTTGTAACCTAGATTTCTTTGCTCAATTTGCAAAGTGACAGTCGAATTGCATTATTAGCTGAATATTCGTTATCAATGATAAATTAAATATAAATGCTTTCGGTGATTTGAAATTAGACTACCTTTTTAGCTTGTTATTTACCTATTTAGAGTAAATAGATTAAATTTCTTAATTTGATGGAATAGTAATGTGCTTCTATACAAAGGATTTATTAAATTAACAGATTAGTAGGTTGGTGGCAGTCAACATGGACATGCCAGACAT
>JADIIZ010000008.1:0-262275 GCA_027604345.1 Boothiomyces sp. JEL0866
TGCTATCTTGTTTGCTCTTCCAAACATTAGAAATGCTCAACCTGGTGCCCCACCAGTGGGATGTAATGCCGATATTGCAGCTTTCTTCCCTTGCTTGATTCTTGTTACTGCTTCAGTTGCAATGGGTCTAATCAATTACTTTAGTGTGTACAAAGCAGAACCAAAACCTCAACCAGCAGCAGCGCCATTATTGAAAAATGAAACTATTGTCAATATTGAATCAATCAAAGAGAGACCACCGTCAATCAATAAGGATGCAAAACCAGCTTCAGTAAAGTCTGAAAAGAAGGAAGATGAAATCACCAATCAACCAAGAGTTGAAATTCAATAAGATATAAATATATTCGGCACACTTGAAATTAAATATTTTCGCCAATCTTTCTCTTTGCATCTTTAGCTTGAGTGAAATCTAGTTTAATTTTAAATCACCATCGGCTGGCGGTTTGTTTCGCATTTCTATTAAAAGTTCCGCTACTTCTAATTCCCTGACCGCAACATCATCCGGGACAGTATAAATTGGTTGCAAAGGCTTTGGCATTTCTACTTTTTTACGATATTGAAGTGGTTTCAATTTCCGTTTTGAGTTGGTTTGGGCCAATCCGTTAGACAGTACATTAATCGCATCATTTTCTACAATAAAATGAAACATTTACCGAGTTCATCAAGAGAAAGACTCGAAATCAAATTGCTGAGATCTTCGATAGTCATCTCAGCGTGTGGTTAACTAGAAAGCTAAATTTTTTCAAAAGAAAAATTTGACAACTGCTGATTACCCAATGCTCGTTAGCAAGGGCTTGTATTATATATTTATTTCACTAGTCTTCAATATATACAGTTTCTAATTCCACATAGTCGTAGTCTGGTGTTGGTCGCCGCCTTGCCCGATACAAGTATTCACAAATTACAGCAAAGGTTAATCCGCAACCGCTTCCTCTTACATTTGCCTTAAATTAAATCCAGTTACCAATATATCATGAAAATCAAATTGCCGATAAGGAAGAAACCCTTGAACTATTTCACTGCCAAAAGACAACAGCAACATCAAAATACCAGTCATTATTGTATTCTTTAGGGTACTCCGCTGCCAAACAAAATATAGTACGAATGATAGGGTGAAAAATCCAGTGAAATGGAGTGTCTTGTCGTTCTTTAGAAAGTTGGGTAAGAGAGGTACCACTGTTGAATTCGGTAAAAATCCTAGCAGCGCTAGTAATCCAAGCATTATTACTACGAGAATCACCGCTTGAAGTCGCATGCAGAGTCAAAAATTGTAAACAAAATATCGGCCAAAAATCAAGACACGCAACTGGCACATGTTTTTATTAATCCTTCTTTAACTTCTTTTTTGGGTCCGACTCATCTTCTACTGTTCTCTTTTTTGTTTCTTTCTCATTTTTCAAATCTTTGCTTTCCTTCTTTTTTGTTTCTTCTTTCTTCTTCTCATCAATCTTTGGAAGCTGTAACGAATCAACCCTATAATTAAATCTGGGATACCATTTTGTATGCAGCTGCTTTATAGTTTTTGCAACTTTCTTTCCGTCTCCCCGAACAGAAAACGCAACAAACCTATTCTCTTTGACCTTTTGTGCCCAGTCATCTTCGCACTCCTTCCACTCGCACACTGATCGTTGCTTTTTTTGTTTATCCCATGGCTGTACTCCAGAAAAACATTCAAACGGATACTTCATTTCCATTGTGATTCTGGATTCGTGTACTCCAGTCTGCAACCATATTTTGAGAATATCTCTCTCATGTATGGATAGTTTGACTCTATGCGTAACCATAGTTTTGGAACTGACTATACAATAATATTCAATAACTAAAGTTTGTTTAATTACTTTTAATACTGTTTGAATACGCTCTTTTGGGTCTGGTACTAGACCAAAATCTGTTTCGAATAAGGATGCTCCTTCAAAAACAAGGGCTTCTACTATAGTAAACGGTGGATCTTTGCTAGACATTTTTAGATTTGGAAAAACCAAAAATCGAAATTCTCACTATAATCTGCGGCAAGTATAATGAGAAGCCGGTGAGAAAAGGAAAATCATTAATGAGCAAGTAGCGAGGCGCATGTAAAGCGAGGAATTGATTTCTTACAAAGCAGAATTTTCTCGTCTCAATATTGAAAACCAAGATCATGGACATGTCAGATAAGTGTCATTTGACAGGCTTTTTATCTTGTCTATCAATTACGTGATTTTGTCTCAACTCGCGATATGCTTAATTCCCCCACAATAGATAGAGATATTTACGCACCAGCTAAACTTTTGTCAAGCAATATCTTCACAAGTTTGGATGAGCTGCGTACTTATCAAGACAACCATTGGTGTTTGATTGCTCAAATTACTAATTACTCCCTCTCACAAGACAAAATTGTTCTTATCTTACAAGTTGGTACGGAAACAGTAGAAGCAGTATCAACTCAAGATCTAGTTCAAAATGTCAATTCTTTTTCCAACTTGGCTGTTGGAAACACCATCTTGATTATGTATCCGGCCCTGGTTGAAGGGCGAATACCACTAAATCTAGATGAAATGTTTATTTTTAACTCAACCATGGAATCACTCTTACAAGATATGCTTGGTTTGAAATCGCGTGTATGTTTTGTCAAGGATTGCAATGCAACTAAAGTATTTGCGTGCAACAACTGCAAGATAGCACTCTACTGCGGAAAAGAGCACCAGAAGCAAACTTGGAAGGCGCACAAGAAAATGTGCAGTGAAATGGCAATTTTAAAGGATATTGTATTGCTATTTGGTAAGCAGCAGGAAGTATTCAAAAGACATTGTTTCAAGCAACAAACCAAAGATCTTTTGAATTACGAAGATGAATTCAAATCGGAAGCAAAATATTTGGACATCAATCAGCAAGTTGCTGTTATCCAAGAACTGCTAGATAGTAATCAAAAACGCTGTATCGCTCCAAACAGCAGTAACGAAGATGATTATGAATTTGTAGATTATGAAAGAGAAAGAGCTGAGGAAGATTTGATTCAAAGTAAAGACAGCAATGAGAAAGTATTGGGTGAATTGCATTCACAGCTTACCCTTGGGAATTCCAATGCGGTGATCAACCAATCCGTTTCTGATGACTTTTTGGCCAATCTCCCATTAGTTTCACCAAAAGAAACCAAACTCTTTTGGTTAATCCACGTAACCCAACCGCTCTTGCACAAGGTAAAGTATGAATCTTTGGCTTGGGAAATACCATCGGACTGCAATGAGGAATTGCTCTACTGCAAAAAAGATAATACAACTGTAGTATTAACTTGTGTCGCTGGTATTGTTCCAACCTTTGTAGGATCTGAAATGATCATTAGGGTTCTTCAAGCAGACTTGATGGGCAAGTTTGAGTTGAAACAGGCTTTGTATGACGGGAAAGATGGTATGTGCACCATATGGATCAAAGAAGGAAAGTTTGAAGGATATAACCAAGATAAGCTCAAATTTTACCAAAACTTGATTAACTAAAAATATATTATATAAGGCTAAATATTAAAAAGAGTGTAGCGCTTCGTTTGGGTTCGCAATCCACTTGTTGAGCGTTTCAGAGTATTTTTCAGCCGTTGATGAGAACATGGACACTAAGCTAAAAGCATTCTGCATCATCTCCAAGGTTTTTGTCAACCCAGCAGATTGCCCATTAATCAATGTACTAATTACTTGTACACCTGCAGCTTCAAATATACAACTAGCAATATTATCTGGAATACCAGTAAAAGAGGGATTATGTGTGAGAACTATTTTGAGAATTTTGGATATCACTGCTGCTGATTCAAAGCATGTGGCTGTATATGGGTTATTGCCATTTGCTAGTGGGTCAGATAGTGACATTATGAACTGATTTTTTCGTAGCTGGATAAATAAGTAGTGGCAAAAGCAATGTAAGTATGCGATACGCCATGATGGGACGGTGGTCGAACTGTCGTCGTTCGAATACACTTGTGGAATCACTTGTAGCCATCTAGGTAGCTCGGTAACCCACCTCGTCAACTCTCCGTGAAGTTGATCTTGTTGAAACAAATCTCCCATGTTCGTTTTCAGGTGCTGTTCAACCCGTTTCGCAATTCGCATTAGTGAATAGTAATACGAGTGGTAGGTATCTTGCATCAAATTTTGAACATTTCCCGAAGGATATCCAATAAGAATATCAGATTCGTCTATAATGATGCACGGCAGCTTTGCAATTTTGGACGAATAGTAATCATATTCATAGACATGCCACCAGAGATGATCACAAAAGAGTTTAGCAGGGATATTTTCGTTGCTCATCAGAGTACCATTAGGGGAAAACCAAAGAACTTCACCACCCCGGTGGATACCTAACCGTTGAGTCATTCTAATAGCAAGCCCATAATAGGAGACACTTGTAATACTCCTCGCAGAGTTATCCGCATAGATCCCCATCAAGAGAAATGCAGCAGCAGTAAAAGGATTGGGTATATCAAGAACCTGCGGTAATAATTTCTTTGCTTGAGTGTGATATGGATCTCCAGCTTTCCAAGAGCCACCTAAAGCGATGGGTGCAGTACATGCCAATGCATACATTGAATGCAAAAGGATGGTTGGAATTTCTTTAATATTTTCCAAGAACCAAGATTCAGGAAACAGTGGTAGCTTTGAATTCACCCACGCAAAGTATACTTTAGTCCATGCAGTTAGATTTCCATCAGTTGTTCGTATGCTAGGGAATGAATAAAAGTTCCAACTGTCTAAATCCTCGACTGGAGAGATGATTGGTGTGGGTAAATAAGAGTTTTCAAATGTCAAGTCGTAATGCAAAACGGGTGTCTCTTTTGCAAATCTTTCTGGACTGGTTTGCGGTGTTGGATTTGTAGGGTTAGTTTGAAAAGTAAAGCTATAATTAGTAGAAGCAGGCGATTTTTCTTCATTCGATTCTGAATCATATTCGACTTTTGCATCCGAATGCTGGGAAGCATTTGCTCTCTTCCTTTTGGGACGTTGAGAGTAAGTGCAGCTTGCTCCAAGTTTGATGCATCGCTCGCAAGGATTTTCTCCATCGCATTTTGTTTTCTAACGTTAGCTTTTGAAAACCTATGGTTAATATGGCCATACCTTTGCTGCACAAAAATCACATGCCTTATTTGATCTCTTTCGTCTTTGAGTTGCTTGCATGCTTATGATTAATCACTAATGGTTCCTTTTAAATAATTTGAATGTGGCATACGTCCCAATTTGGTAAAGGTTGGCCTGGAGCCTTGGCCCAAGGATGGCATTGGGCGAAGCTAGGAAAGCTGTCTATTGATCAAACCTTCCTATTTCTGAACTGGAAAACTTTCTCAACATTGTAGATCTTTGAGATGCAATTTGAACTGTTTAATGTCCAATCTATGTCTACGGCCTACGCATGGAAAAATGTTGCACAGTCAGTTCTGGTACCTGTCACTTCTATTTTAGGATGATGTGGGTAACTGGCTGACAAACATTTTTCAGGGAACCATGCAACTCATTCACACAAATGAATAGAAGGTTCACAAATAATAATATAGAAACGGGTCAAATTACAGGATCTTTCCTTCTTCAACATGTAGGAAACCCTCTGGGTATTCACTAGATTGCAGCCCGGAAGTTTGCACTTTAAAAATCGGTGGCAATCCACGCATGCACCCTCCGAAATTCACAAAACAATCCATGAAACAGAATTTCGATACTCTGTTCACAATCATGCGGGAGTCCGATTTGATGGTCAGTATACTGAAAATGGGCATGGCACATTCGCCAAAGCTCAATGGACTGTATACCGGCACCTTACTTAGCAGTGACTTTTGGAGTATAGAAATTCTAAAGTTGGAGCCCTTTAAGCAGCAGCCGTTGTGGCATTACTCATAGTGCCTATAAGTTCTTGCAAAAAACGCATTTCTAATGGAGCTCCCAAGGTGTGGTGAGTCTTTGACCTCAGGTCAGTTGAGCAACATAAAAATCTTGTCCTACGGAAGTTTAGGATAATTTCTTTTTTGTGTTTCTCAGAAAAGAAAGATGGAACTTGGAAACTGAATGTTGTTCGTCATACGGAGGATCCCTGCTTTTGATAGAAAAAAGACCAAAACGGTTGATTCAATGTGCATACTGTGCAATGACGCACTGATTTGCTAATGTTAGAAATCACCGCACAATTGCAAATCCATAAAAACAGTTCATTTTATTGCATTACAAGAAATAGTGAGGACCAGTACGAGCTGGAATCACTCTTTTGTCATCAGGAACGGCATTAAAGATTTTAAACGATTCTTCAGTAACGTTGAGATTCTGATTGATTTGCAGAATTGAGGCAACATTACCACTTCGGTAGCAGTAGTTGGGAGCAGACCACACAGTCACTAGATTATCATCAGGAAACATGAATTTGTAACCTTCTTGTACTAGCTGATGCGCTCTAGCAATGAGCGTTAAATTATTCACTTGGCAGAACTAATGTCAAGTATCTAGTACTTCAAGAGTGACTCTGCGTCCAAAAAGCCATCCTGCACCTCGAGGACTAACAGCCCAAGTATCAATGTCCTCTGGATCTGACCACATCAAATCTACTATTATAAAAAATTACCGCAAAAGGCTCCTTCATGGGGAATTTCTTGACAGCGCTGAATGGTCCTAATTTGATCTAATGTGCGAATGTCTGGGGATAGCCCACCATGAACGCACAAGACTCTTCCATCGACAATCTATTATTACATTGAACTCACCGCCGCAAGAGTTATAAAGTCAAAAACGCTGCAGCATGTCTTCCATACATTCGCATTTCCATATTTAGTTTGGCATTCATCTTTAATTAATCACCAATCACCAAAAAATCCGTATATTTGAGTAATTTGTCTGCTCTCATGATTCCCTCGCAACAAAGTGATTTTGTCAGGGTATCTGGCTTTAAGCGCAAGTAATAGTGTAAATGTTTCTAAACTGTAGTATCCTCTGTCCACAAAATCCCCCTTTCATTATTATCAGGTACCATGAAAATGTAGGAAGTGTTCGGAACTTCTCCACCTACTCTAAATAGCTCTAGTAAATCGTAAAATTGTCCATGAATATCTCCGCAAATTGTGACTGGTGAACTGACTGGTTGAACATTCGATTCTTCCACTAGTAATTCCTTGACCTGTAATTAATGAAACACACTATTTCGCAAAGCTTTTTCATATCCGATTCAGGCAAGTATTGTCCTTTCTTTACTATCTCTAGCCATTCATCCGGTCCTGGTTTTAAATTATCGCTGTACCTGATCCCATTTCGAAATTGTAAAAAGTTTCTCGGTGCACTAAAGAGCAATTTTCAAGCACACTTAAGTCTTTTCAACGGAATTAGTCGGGGGTAGCTGCTTTGGAAAGGGTATTGCGAGCATTGAGTTTTTTTCTTTTTTTTCTTAATGGCAATTCAGCTTGGTTATGTTATACCAAAGGATGAGCAAATAGAGCTACCAAAACATTACTGCAGTATTAACGGATTGCCAAATAAAATCGGAGGCCTTCCAATCTGGTTGGACCCTAGGAATCCAGCTGGCAAAGTGGAGTGTGGTAATTGTTCCAAACAAATGCCTTTATTACTACAATTATACGCACCACAGGATTTCCCGCATAATGCATTCCACAGAGTAATTTATGTATTTTGTTGCAAAAGCGGATCTTGTGTAAAATCGAACAAGGGAATTAAAGTGCTACGATTGCAGTTGGAAAAAGAAAATGATATTTATAATGATGACGGAGATTTAAAAGTTGATTTTGAAGTTCAAGAGGGTGTATTGTCAAATTCTAAAGGTAAATATTTCTTAGATAGGGGTGAGTTACTGTTATATCTGCGGGAAAGCTGCACCAAGTAGATGTGGAAAGTGTCATATAAGCAAATATTGTTCGAGAGAGCACCAAGAGTTGGATTGGACGCATGGGCATCACAAGCATTTGTGCGGCACTGGAAATGAAGCGAGGGATGAAATCAAAAAATGGTTGGCAGCATTCAACTTTCCAGAGTTGGAAATGGAAGAGGAAGAAGAGCCGCAAAAGAAAATCGAAGATGTTGAACCGGAAATCATTGAAAAGTTAAACGTAAAGGAAGAAGGAGACGACCTTCTAGAAGATGAAGGCGAAACTGAGGCAGAGGTGGACAAAACTTTTCTAAAATTCCAAAAAAGAATATCGCTCGCTCCTGATCAAGTTCTGAGGTAACTATTATTGACGTAGGTATGCGAGACAACCAGAGGGTACAACTCCGCTATGGGCATCAGATATTGGGAGAGAAGCCACCATCCCAGACTGTCCCAACTGTTTATCTCCAAGAACCTTTGAGTTTCAGCTAACTCCACAGCTACTCTCACACTTGGAACTAGATAGCAAAGACCCAAATAGTATTGACTTTGGAACCATCATAATATATACTTGCAAAGCAGACTGCAGCGCAGCAAATGGGCAATATGCCGTAGAATATTCCTTTATGCAGGAGTTTGATTCTGCTGGACTAGGAGACAGTCATAGAAAAATACTTGCTGAGAGAGCAGAGAAAGAAGATTCAAAAGAATAAAAGCGCAGATTGACTCTATGGAATTTTATTGATTCTTTTTAATCTTTGCATCGTCTTTGAAGGTTGGATCAGCGTGGGTGTTAACTTTACCCATAGCTTCCCAAGCAATCGCAACAAATACTAAACCAACAGCTCCCCATTGACCTAAAGAGAGTTTGTGACCAAACCACATTACTGATAAAATGATTGAAAACATTTTTCTGGTAACAGTTACAGTGACCAACACTAGTGAACCAAAATGCTCCAAGGTCATGAAAATAAAGCATTGGCCAACTGCTCCAGCAAGACCAAATAGGAATATATCAAATATAATTTTTGGGTGAGCAGAACAGAACGAAATTGCATCAGATAATTCTGTGCTAAATGGATTAAGCAGCAAAAACACGGCCATCATCAAGCTTGAAAACATGTTCATATACATCATCATTGACGATCCGTTTACTTTGAATTTCTTGTACAATTCATCCTGGGTAGAGTTTATCGCTCCGTCAAACATGAGATTGATTGTAAGCAACAAAAGACCAAACAATGACGAAGTTGCTTCGGAAGACTTTTTCTTTTTAGGATGGAGCAACATGAACGCAGACACACCAACGGTAATCATCAACACTACCAAATATTTCTTTAGTGGGAGAGTTTTGCGGTACAAAAAGAAATTCATGATTACTACAGGGACTAATTTACATGACTTTCCAAGTATTAAAGTAGGATAATCAATATGTTTGAGCGAAGCGTATCCAAATGGTGACGCGAGAGAACTGAAAAGTGATAAGCGCAAATATTGCATCAGCAATGGTCTATCAAGTTTATCCAATTTAATATTTCGAAGTTTGATCATAATATATGCGACAGCTGAAGCAACCAGTGATTGAATAATGTTTAAAAATACAAAATATTTAAATTTCCTTCCGCTATATTCCGTTGTTGATACTCTTTCCTGAGTGATTCCCCAAGTTAAGAAACAGGTGTAAATTCCGACTACACAGATGAATAGAAGCTGATAATTTTTCAGCTGTAATCCCATAGTTTGGCAAAGTGGTAGGTCCAGCAATTTTTGACATGGGCGCTTGTGATTGGCTGAAATTAGCTGGTGAAATTTCAAACAAGGAGTGCAAAGTATTAGCGATATCTGGCTGAATTTAATTAATTGTCATTCGCATACGGACTACCTTCTTTGCTTGGTAATAAGGAACCCTGTAGTCGCTGCTATTTAACTTGAGCTTGCGAGAAAAAACAGTATTCCTACAGCTTTACTCATTTACAGCATGTCATTGAAAATCTGTCAATTACAATACCACTTTCACTCAAATCTTTTGCCTGGGTGTTACTAGTCAAAGTTCACGCGTAGATTCAAATATAGATTAGCTGCTAACGAGGAACATCTAGATTTTTCATATGCTATATCAACCAAGTGTTAGGATATGGAATCGCAGTTATTATACGAGCTATGCTCTTACAGTCGAATATAGTTGTTGTTGTGCAACCGACTTGGGCAGCGAAATTTCGGTAAATCAAAAGATGAAGAACAAACGGAGATTAGGCAAGCGCATTTCATTAAACAGCTTTTGTGTCATCTCGTCCTATCTGTGTCCTTTTTTCGAGGTTACTAATAACAACCAAGAAGGAAGGTGCCGTCAGCCACATGCGATTAAAAAACATCGAGGAGCAGTTTCGGAAAAGAAACATTAATTTATAATTCAATATGAATACAATCAATTTAAAGATTGGCGATTACGTAGAAGCGCCAAGTTCAGAGGTAGGGGGAAATTAACTCAGCAACCAATCATATACAGAGGAAAGTTAAAATACCTCGGTCCAGTTCACTTTTCCAGGGGGATTTGGGCAGGTAGAGGGTTGATTGACCATAGGTATTGACTTGATAGAGAAAGGAACGGGTAAAAACAACGGTACAGTAAAGGGCGTCTACTACTTTAGTAGTCTAGAGAACAGCGGTAATTGATTATTCATGTAGGTATTTTTGTACCAGTTGCTAGAGTAAAACAGATGGAAGGTTCCCCAGAGCAATTTAAAAGGAATGCACGGCATCTTTCAGAAAGTTTTATTCCTACTGCCCCAAGCGACTCGGTTCGCTTGCATCAAAGAGGTCTGCCGGTTACCCCAGTTCAAACTAAATACGGACGAATAAGGCGAAAGTCAAATGAAACACTCTCTTCTAAAAGCTCATCCCAAAAAGACTATTTAGAATCTAGAATACCAAAAAAGATGGTGCACAAGAGGAGCTCCTCTCCTACTCCAGGTAAATTCCATCCAAGTCGTGTCCTTACCCCTGAAAGTATGTTTTCATCAAGCATTGATTTCAACTCAAAGGATGAAGTCAGCGCACCAGCCCAGGTAAAACCAAAATCTATGCCAAGCCCAACTATATCATCCCTGTCGTTGGAAATGCCAATTCCAAAGAAATTGGTTCTTCCAGAAGTTTTTTCTAACTTGGAAACAGTTATACCTCGAAATAATACCACCAAAATGCTTACCGTGTTTAACGACGTAAAGTCTGTAGAAACTAGAGAGTTTCAACACAAACTAGAGCTAGCTAAAAAGGAAATAGCCTCGTTGAAAGCATTAAATGATGATCTGAAATACGCGCAGAATAACGAAATTTCAAAAATCAAGATGAATCATTCGTCAGAAATTATGATATTTCAACGTGAGATCCAGAACTTGCATGCAACTATAGAAAGTCATGCTGCTGCTGACCGCAATTTTCTTCTAAAAGAGAAGGCGCTGTTGAAGCAGATTGAATCCATGGAGCAGATGCATCAGAAAGACCTGGACTCTCACGAATCGGCATTGAAACAGCTGAAAGAGGCTTATCTTAAGGAAATAGGGGAAATCAATGTTAACTACGAAAACAAGCTCGTTAAAGATAAGTCAGAATTTGATTCTGAAAAAGAACGAATGAAATCCTCGTGGAATGAGATGGAAGAGCACTACAGAAAAACGGTAATGTCCCTCACAGAGCAGATAGAGCAAGCCTCTTCGACGATTAACAGCCAAAACTCGCAGTTAACTGATTATATTTTGGAGCACAACAAGGAATTAGAGCATTTCAAAGTGTGCCTTAAAGAAAACAACACCAGTACTATGGATATATCGCGAAATAGCTGCGTCACATTCTTTAACGAATTTGTTAATGCTAATAACTTTCAATTGGAGCAGCTGGAGAAAACCATATTCGAAAAAGAACATTCCCTGGAACTCCTTCTTATTCAACTAGACAACCTTCAAAAGCAATTGCAAACTGCAGAGCTGCTTAACCAAGACTTGAAAGCAAGTTTAAAGTGTTCCCAAGACGCACAGAATCTTATGTATGAAGAGCATGAAATTACTTCTATTCAAAATTCCGAATTACAGCGCAATCTGAAGGAAAAGATAAACGAAGTAGATCATTTTGCTACCCGCTATGAAATACTTGCAAAGGATAACGCCGAGCTGATGCAAAGTCTGAACGGCATCTATGAAGAGAAAGAAAGACAAATACAAAACCTGGAACAAATTCTTAACGCAAAACAACAGGAAGCCGACTTGTTACTTCAGAATTTGAATGAAGTGTCTAAAAATTTTGAAGAATCCCAGAATACTGTCGCTCTGCTGCGTGAACAGTTACAAGAGTCTTTCGAGAAACAAGCTCACTTGCTCGAAGAAAACGAGGAAATTTCTACTAGGAATGCCCAATTACATGGACAGATGGATCAAAAAGAACATATTATTAGAGAATTAACCGATAAGCATGCTCTTGCTTCGGATTTACACGAAAGAATTAAAGCCAAATTTGAAATAGCTGAATTACAACATGAAAGCTTCAAGTCTGAGTCAGCTGAACAAATTAAACAGAAGGAGGTGGAACATTCTAGTCTTGCAAACCAACTATCATTGGTGAATAGCCAGTTGGAGCAACTGCAATTGAAGAATTCCTTTCAGCAGAAAGAAATCCAGGAGTATCAAGAGTGTCTAGATTCTGTAAAGCACAGCTTGCAGTTAGCAACCGCAGAACGTGATCAGCTCAAGACGGTTCTTGATGAGAAGGAGTCTCATCTCAACAGGGTGACCGATGAATTGAAGCACTTGAATACGGAAAAAGAAACAGTTGTCGCAAAGATTATAAAGTACGAACAGCAAATTAAAGTTATGCAAGAGGAAAATTCATCATCTGCAATTAAAATCGAAAAGCTGGATTCTGAAAATAACGAACTGGCCCAATCAAAGGTAGCTTTAGAGAAGATTCTGGCTGGAAAGGACAATGAAATCCAAAATCTCACTGGTGAGCTTCAAGATACCACAAATCAATTGTCACTGATAAAGAAAACTAGAAGACAATCGTTCCAGTTGATGGAGGCGGAAAATCATGATTTAGCCAATAAGATGGCTATCTTGAAGCAAGAAAATGAAGACCTACTGCACAGGCTGGATGAAGTGGTGGACGAAAAGACAAATACTGTGTATTTGCTACAAAATGAACTGCAGGCATGTCAAAAGAAACTTGATCAAGCCAATGCATCCCGAACTACCCTGGACAGCCAATTTAAAGCAAGTCTGCAGAAATTTGAAGATTTAGAACGTCAAAGTAAAGCTGAAATCAAAAATAAGCAGGAAGAAATGGCTGTAGTAAGTCAAGAGCTAGAAAAATACAAACTGAATTCAAGTAGAATGATTGAAACTATGAATGAAATGAAAATCAAGCAGAAACTGCAAGATGATCAATCAAAAACGATTACAGCTCTACAAGAAGATCTCATACAGTACAAGAAAACATACGACGAACATTTGAAAGAAAAGAAATCACTGGAGCAACAACTTGTGGGTCTCAAGGAAGAAAAATCTGCATTATCAGGGAAAATTGCCATGCTTGAAGCAAAAATAACCGTATTTGAAAGTGGCTCTGGTAAAGGCAATATTTCTCCAGGAATTAACCGACCAATAGTACAAACTGAAAGCCCTTCTACTTCTGAAGTAGGAACTTTCACAGTTAACTATGTCGACAGAAAGACTGCTCCGCCTCCTTCCGAAATTAGTTCGTTTGCTGTACATACAATTGATAGAAATCCCCCACCTTCTGAAATTAGTTCGTACGCGGTTCATACTGTAGACAAGAAACTGGCAACGCCGTTATCAGAAGTTGGTTCATCTCATGTTTCCAATGGAATTCCCATTCGTAAAGGCTGGGATATCCCAAACAGCGCAGATTCCAAATTACCTCCTTTAGTACTTTTTAGACAAGGGTCTTTGGATGCTGCTGAATCAGATCTGGGATCTTACGGATCCTGGTATTCTGAAGGGGACCCACGATCCAACATTCTTAACGAAATTGTAATGTCTGAAAGACAGTTTTTGAATGACTTGCAGCTGCTAGTTTCCATCTTTGTAATACCATCAAAGGACTATATTAGGCCTAAAGATCATACTTTGCTCTTTGGAAATGTCTATCCAGTGCGCTCTGTGTCTGAAAAATTACTATCGCAAATGGAGTACTCACTTGCAAACACGGAAAATATCGGCAACGTATTTGTAGATAATGTAATGACTTTTTAACTGTAGATACCACTTATTGAATCAGCATATACAGCCTATTGCCAAAATTTCACTTCAGCACTAGAAATTGCTGAAGGGTTGACCTCATCAAACTCCTCAAAAATAACGACATTCATAAAGCAAAGCAACAAGAAACTGCACGGTAAAACAACATCTTGGGATTTGAACAGTCTTTTAATCAAGCCAGTTCAAAGAGTTCTCAAGTATCCACTGTTACTGAAAAGACTACTTGAAGAAACCCCAGCATCTCATCCAGATTATAGAAATATCCAGAAATCTCTCGCTCTTATTGGCCAAGTTGCAGAGTCGATCAACAAAGCAACTGATATCCAGCCTGAACTAAAAAAAAGAGGTTCCTTCACCATTATGCGTAGTTTGGGACGGCAGTTCAAAAAGAATGGAAGAAGATTGTCCAATATATAGAGCCTCTTAATAAATTATTCCTTATTGTAATACAACAGTAATCTATTTAAATATTAACCCACTTTGGATATTTTGGTAAAAGGCTTCTTCAGCAAAGTAAAGAAGTTCTTGAAGCCGGTATTTCTCTTTGGCAAATCCTTTGGCACGTCCTTTGGAATCTTTTTCAAATGCTCTTTGTGTTCAATAGGCTTCGTTTCTTTTGTGTCAATGTACGTAACTAATCCTTCGGAAAACGATACCCTTCGATCACGCTTGGGTATATTTTGCTTCTTATCCACAACTGGCAAAGGCTCAACGGTATCTAAAGCTTCTTCTAAATCGTTTGCATTCAACAGCCCTGTTGATTTTGAAGACGGGAATATGGATGTCTCTTCTGACCATGCAGAATTTGCCAATTGCACCTAAGTAAAGCAGAAAATACTTGTATTCGTTTGTAATGAGATGAGTGCCGCAGCATATTATACATTCGCCTCTGTCGTTCTTTTTCAAACTCTTCTTCGACATCATTCATCGCAGGTCTGTTTTTGAGCAATTGCTGTATAATTACATCTTGGGCTAACTTGTGAGTTTCGCTTTGGGAATCTGGGGTAAAGCTTGATGTATGAACAGATTCATTAGATATATTAACAGCGTCGATTGTCTCTTCGGAATGTGCTTGCGGATCAAATTGTGATTGTAGTGATTTTTCATAAATTAATTGTTGTGATTGCGACCTCTGTAATGGCTGTTGGACTGGTATTGAAGAGACCAACATTTGTAAAGTTTAATTTTTGTAATTCCTTTTGTTTTGTGTGGTATTGTTCTCATATCCACGGCGGAACCCCTCACAATAACACAACCATTCAGAATGCATAATGGGAGAGCAAATTTGAGTGATATCTACCATCGAGGATGAAAATCGTCCAAGCTGGTAATCGAAAATCTTTTCAACTGAAAATGTCGAATCTAAAAAGAACTCGAGAGGAGGGCATTCCAATTCCACCGTCGGTGTTCAGTATTCGACCGGTTTCAGAAATTACCCTACAAGTAACCAGATTTCTATCAGATGCCATTCAGAAAGCACAGCGAGATATGCTGCAATTGAATTCTCAGCAACATATAAAATCATCACAGATTGAAGTGGAAGCAAAATTGGGACAGTTATTTGAGAAAAGAAGTCAGATGCGATACTCCTTACCAATTAGATCAGAAACAATCTTGGAGAATCCCCGCGATACCTATTTCAAGTCAGATATGACAATGCAACAGCATGCACACTATAACCAGGTGTTGAATGGTCTTGTACAGAACAACAAAAATATGCGGTATAAACACACAAGGGAATGTGATCAGTTTGCTAATTGCCAATTCGGCAAAGTAAGACAGACTTTGGTTGAAGATAAGCTAAAGGAAATTATTATCAAAACTAGAGTCGCGGATTTAAATGTATTTATACCATCTATGGAATTTGATTACCGTATATCAGTTAATATTGAAAGTATCACTAATTTGGAGCAACAATCAAATGTGTTCATGTCGAGATACAAAGATAGACTGTCTTACAAGCTGTATCCATTTCAGGTTGACCTTACTCAAGTAAAGAGCGTAATCAAATGTTAATGTAGAATGGCAGCACTACGCACGAACTGGAAATTGAGTTTGATGTGCAGGAATTTATACCTGATCTCGTAGATCAGTCGAGCAAAGGAATAGAGTGTATTGATAGCTTATTGAACAGCATTAGAATTTTAATCGGAAAGCTCAAAGCAAAGAAATAAACTTTAATTACAATTCATGTGCTAAGACTACTGGTTATAAATTGCCATCTGTCCACCCTTCAGTAAATTCATCAGTTGAAATGCTTCCGACATCTTCAACAAAAGATTCCTCCTCTAGCGTGATATCTTGACCAATCCACTCATCATTATTCACTGTCGAATCACTATTTTGAGAAAGGTTAAGCTGGTGGAAATCAATTGATGGAATAGACTCAAATAATTGCCAATTTGGATCTTCTTCAAATTCTTCTACTTGCACTGTTTTATATACCTCGATATCAAGCCTAAATTAGGTTTAAAACAACCATTCTTGGTAATTGTTTCTAAAATTCTCGTCCAAATCTGGTTGCTGTTTCTTGAAATCCAGTAAAGTAGCATGGTTGGGATTCTTTGGATCAAAAGTTTCAGAAAGGGACATATTTAATGCTATATCTAGCCCGTCTGGCTCGTGCTCACTCTTGGGTATCTCCAACTTTTGGTCGGAATTGTACTTTAGCCTATCATTAAAGCTTGCCACTAAATTTCTCAAATCCAGATCTTGCTTCTAAATTAATTCGTTTTACTATTGCTTCATCGGCGTCTGCTTCCATCTCTCCTGCCAAATATTCTTCTTTTAGTTTATGCGATAGCCGCTGATAGATCAATGAGATAATTTGCATGTTGTTTGATCTCCATTTCTTTCCAAGCAGCGGGATCTGACTTTTCAATACTTTTAGGGCGTAAAGGTCCAAATATGGGTTGTTTACCTTTAGCATTCTCTTCAAAACAGCAGAGGCTTTCCACTGAACCAATGCTAAAAGTCGATGCATCTTGTTTTTCGTTAATTTCTGCAGCACTCGCAATAAGTTAATAGTGGTATGGAAATTACGCTCACTTGCTTTAATTGGATCTTGGAGTTTCAGTGTATCTGCCGACCCTCTTGATTGCTCCACAATGTTTGGGATAGTTGGAGGCTCTGGCGTTCCATGTGACTTGCAGAATTCAAAAAATGATAACTCTGCAAGCAATGGCCTGTCTTTCAACCAACTAGCACCCATTAAAAAATCAATCCCAACTTCACCATCATCAGGCATGCTCTTCTTTCTTCCATTTTGATTGCTCGAAAACCAGGAACTGAGCATTTTAAGAATAAGAATTGGTCCATTGTTGTCTACGAGTATCTGGCAAATATTTTCAAACGCTAGAATGTGAAATTTTTTGGCTGATTTTAAAAGCATAATTAGAATGCTAGAGATGACAAAGGTTACAATTTCCTTGTGCCTAAAGTTGTCTATTCGATCCAACTCCAAAATTCTCTCTTCAGGAGACAATGATGCCATTTTCTCTGGAGAATTTTGTTCAATTGATACATTGTCCAAGCCAGATGCAACATTTAAATAAAACAATAATCGCACAAGCATTGTAATATTTTGTGGCAAATCAGGAAGCAGAAATTCCTATTTTAGTAACAGATCTACATATAATTCTTTAGCTCTGTTCAATTTCGGATATTTTCTAGGATCAATTGGAGACAGATCAATGGGCATTTCCAGAGAAGAGTGGAATTGCTCTCTCAGCCTTCTTTCTCTTGCTATTTGAATTTGACCTGGAGAGGTGTACAGGTATTTTTTGTGTAATTCCACACTCTCCAAAATAAAAGGTGGAACATCACTCGTTCCTTCCGACAATGGATGGATAACTACCCCGTTTCTGGCCGCCTCTAGTTGCGCTGATATGTTATTTTCCAGAGCAGGATCAGTCATTTGGTAAATGTTGGCAAAACTTTTGTTGAATGTAGAAGGCACATTATCTAGCATTCCTGGTTGGTAGCTTGGAACATCAAGAGCAGGATCTGCAATATAATAGGAAGGATATCTATTCATTAAAATCAGATAATGATTATAGTAATCCTGCGGAGTAGTTTTTATCGGGTATTCCTTTCTGGGGAGTTTCTCAAATTCCCAAGATTCCTTTTTTTGCAGTTCTTGTTCCATGGCATTTCCAGTAATCACGTAAATAACTTTCCATAACACCAAAAGCAACTACTTGTCAATCCAGAGCTACCTTTTTGACAGGGAACCGCTGGCGATTCACTTCCGCTAGTTTAACCAGTGTATGAAAAAGAAATGTAGGAATATAGGGTGTTTCATTTGCTATGTTATTTTCCAACTACCAACTGCTATAACAAAAGCTGGATCATTCTTGTTTGCTACTATCATCATGTACATCAAACTAAGGTAGATGGTTGTCTCAAGTACGATGGCATCTATTATAACCTGAGTCTCTGTTGAAATTTTAGTCTGTTGTTCCAATTGTTCAAAGTGATGAACCATGATTTTCAGCGACTACTTTAGATAATAAATGCCTTGTAAGCGGAATGAAATGCATTCAATTTAAATAACCTTTTGTTGTTTGCAACGATTGCTGAGAGTTGGTCTTTGGCGAATAATCCTTGTGAATAGTGAAGTAACTTTGAAGCTGAAATTATCCTCACAGAAGAAACACTGTGAGTTAAATGAGCTACTAATTCCTCTATTTTCACAGTGCTCGATTCATACAACTCTTTTGATTTCAACAACATTGGGAAATCGTGGTGGTTATAAAAATCGTTGATGTCCAGGAAATC
Organism: Boothiomyces sp. JEL0866; assembly: GCA_027604345.1. Lineage (NCBI taxonomy): Eukaryota > Fungi > Chytridiomycota > Chytridiomycetes > Rhizophydiales > Terramycetaceae > Boothiomyces > Boothiomyces sp. JEL0866. The sequence goes on from JADIIZ010000008.1 coordinate 18,855, forward strand.
GTTGTCCTCTCTATACACAAAATCCCATTGTCCACTCGGTAAATCTTCCTTCAAATTTGATGGATGCTTGAATCCCAGGTTTGGAATCAATTTTGGGGGAGGAAGCAGAAGCGGTTTAGATTGAGGAGTCTGCATTTAAAAGTTAAAAAATGAAATTCTTCAATATAACCATCATTTATTGATATTCAAATGCTCTTCAGTCTGAATAGGATGATTATACTATTTTATTGTTTGTTTGGGACTACAGCAACGCATTCAATCTCAACTTGAACATCTCTTGGTAATCTTGCCACCTCAACCGCAGATCTAGCAGGTCTGGCATCGCCCATCATTTCCGAGTAGGTTTCGTTCATTTTCGCAAAATCATTCATGTCCTTTAAAAATACTGTTGTTTTTACGATATGTTCAAACCCAGATCCTGATGCTTCCAATACCGCTTTGAGGTTTAGTAAGCTTTGCATTGTTTGTTCCTGGATCCCACCTGGGACTACTTGCATAGTTTCTGGAACAAACGGGATTTGCCCGGCAGTATAAACCATCCCATTCGCTACCACAGCTTGTGAATACGGTCCGATTGCTTTTGGTGCATTGGTAGTTGCAATGTGCTTTAATGTCGACAATCTTCGAATCATGGGATAAGTGTGACTTGCAAAAAATTAAAATTGAAACATTTTATTTAAACTATTTGGGATGGAGTTAAAGGTGCTTCAGTTTGAGAAGCTGGAGCATCGGAAACGATTGCGTCAGCTTCAAAGGCGCCAGCAGTAAGCGGTGTAGTTTCCTTTTCATTGATAGTAGTAACTGAAGAGTAGGTGTTCAACTTTGCGTCTGTTGGGGTTACCTTCTTTTCAGCTTTGTATACTGTAACATAATTGATGAGACCCATAGCAACAGAGGCAGTGACTAAAAGAAGACATGGGAAGAATGCCAAAATATCAGCGTTGCATCCAACAGCAGGGGCACCAGGTTGTGCATTTCTAATGTTTGGCAAAGCAAATAGAATGGCACCGACTGCAGCAATTGTTGGAGGTTCAACTTTTCTACCTCTGGTCCAGATTGAGAGAGTAACCAAAAATGCAGCACCAGATAAAACCCACATGATCAAGTACAAGAAAATACTGAAGATGATGGTAATGGTAGTACGTTTCAAAGTTATAGCATAGACCTTTTCTTCAGGAATTCCTCCAAGTACTTGCCCGCTGTATGGCTCAATATCGCTTCTCCACAGATCAATGTCCCCAGTAAATACATAACTGAATGGAATTGGTTTTTGAAAAGTAAAGTCCTTGACCAGGATCGAAACTACAGTAGAGTAAGTATCGAATGGATAAGTTACAGTGTTGGAATCTGTAATTGGAATACTGCTTGGAACTTGTTGTAAATAGTCTTTGGCATCCTAAGATTAACAATGAGAATACCTTGAAATCAGTAGCCTTGCCATTGATAACGATAGAGTAGTTGACGAATGAACTAACAGAAGTAGCAATCTAGATTAAACGGGAGCTTACGCTAAGTTGTAAACTGGTAGGACTGAATGAGATGATTTGGTTGGTTACATTCACATTTGAAGTGCCTATTTCACCAACACCAGAAGTCTGGCGATTGTTGAATGATTGATTATTAATCACAGTACATACGATGATCAGCGCAAAGTAAACAAGCACTCCAACAGAGAAAACAAGTCTCTGTCTAATTCTCCTTCCAAATACAACAAATGCCATTAATTGGTTAAAAAATTTTTAGTGCGTAGGTGGCACCAAGCGGCGAAAGTCACGGACCTATCCTATTTGTAACCCTGACTAACGACTAACGGGCTTTATTGTACTGTTAGCAATTGACTGGATTGCAGTTCAGTGTAGAGGGGGAGTTTGAAATTTTGTTTTTAACTTAACATTGGAAAAACTGCAGATTCCCACAATTGTCGTAGCCCCAACAAGTGCGGATACGATGAATGTCACATGGAGGTATTTTCAATAATCAAAAATGCAAAATTAATATCTAATTCGATTTTTCTTTATTGGCTTTGTAAACTACCAGATAGTTGGTCAATCCCATAAAGACTGAAGCAGTAACAAGAAGCATGCAAGGGAAGAAAGCCAGGATATCAGCGTTGCAACCCACTGGTGGAGCACCAGGTTGTGCATTGCGGATAGTTGGAAGAGCAAACAAAATAGCACCAACCGCAGCAATAGTTGGTGGTTCTACCTTTCTACCTCTAGTCCAAATTGACAATGTTACAATAAATGCTGCACTAGAAAGCACCCACATGATCAAATATAAGAAGATACTGAAAAGTATCGTAATTGTGGTTCGTTTCAAAGTGACTATGAACACCCTTTCATTGTCTACATCAGTAGTGAGCGGTTCAATGTCACTTCTCCACAAATCAATAGTGCCGCTGAACAAATAGGAATAGGGAACAGCTTGTTGAGTTTTAAGATCCTTAACCATTTGAGAAACCAAGGTCTTGTAGGTGTCAAACGGATAGGCCACACTTTGTGCGTCACTCACTGGGATAGTGCTACTGACTTGTTGCAAGAATACGCCAGGATTCTTAAATTAATGAAATTATTACCGTGAAATTGGTTGCTTTGCCATTGACAACCATAGTATTGTTGACTACTGCTTGGACAGTAGAGACTACCTAACATTATATGGAGATTACCACCAGATTCAACAAAGTAGGGCTGAATGAGAGGATTTGGTTAGTAACATTGATGCTATTGGAATTCAGTTCATCAATGCCAGACATTTGGCGATTACTGAATGATTGGCCATTGATCACAGTACACACGATGATCAATGCAAAGTAAATCAAAGCGCCGAATGCCAATGCTAATCTTTGGCTGATGCGTTTTCCAGCGACGATGAATGCCATCTCTTTTTGAGCAAGGTAGGAAAAAATTTTGAGGGTCTTGGAGTAAATTAGGTTTCGTTGGTTGTAGTTTCATAGGAAATTTAACGACAGTTATGCCAATAGGAAACCTCAATAAAGAAGCCTCCGGCCCTTGCAGCAAATTTACTTGTATCCACACAGTTCAATTGCAATTTGAATAATTCAATTTCCACAATATTTGGGGCTAGCACTCTCTGAATTCAAAAGTAACGGAAATTAGATGGATATATAATTCCACCAACAGGGATTATACCAAGCTCTATTCCATATTTGGATGACAAATTCGCACTTGCTAATTTTTACTTGAAAAATGGGTGGTAAGCGCAAATCTCAAAACTAGGACCAGATGAATGGTTGGAAACAGTCAAAAAAGGACAGTATTTACCAGAAGCGGATATTAAAAGACTATGCGAACTCGTTAGTTCCCTCTAATTCTAGGTCAAGGAATTGTTGGTTGAAGAGTCCAACGTACAACCAGTGAGTTCTCCAGTAACAGTTTGTGGCGATATCCATGGACAATTTTACGATTTACTAGAGTTATTTAGAGTTGGCGGAGAAGTGCCAGATACCTCCTACATCTTTATGGTACTTGATTTTAACCAAAGGGTGACTTTGTCGATAGAGGTTACTATAGTTTGGAAACATTTACACTATTACTTGCTCTTAAAGCCAGATACCCCGACAAAATCACTTTGTTGCGTGGAAATCACGAAAGTAGACAAATCACTCAGGTTTATGGGTTCTTTGGTATTTACTGAATAATTAAAGACGAATGCCAGACTAAATATGGAAATGCAAACGTATGGAAAGCCTGCTGTAACGTATTCGACTTTATTACCCTTGCTGCAGTAAGCCTATCCTAAAGTAGATTGTGGACGGTCGTGTGCTTTGTGTCCATGGTGGATTATCCCCAGACATTCGCACTTTAGATCAAATTAGAACTATCCAGCGCTGCCAGGAAATACCCCATGAAGGCGCATTTTGCGGTAAGCCATGTTAAACTTTAGATCTAATGTGGTCTGATCCAGAAGACATTGATACTTGGGCTGTTAGTCCTCGAGGTGCAGGATGGCTTTTTGGTCGAAAAGTTACACTAGAAGTGATTTTGAATTGATTTAGTTTTGCCAAGTGAATAATTTGACTCTAATTGCCAGAGCGCATCAGCTAGTACAAGAAGGTTACAAATTCATGTTTCCGGATGATAATCTAGTGACTGTGTGGTCTGCTCCCAACTACTGCTACCGCTGTGGAAACGTAGCATCGATATTAAATATTCAAAATGATTTAAAAGTCACTGACCAAAACTTCAAGATCTTTTCAGCGGTTCCGGATGATCAACGTAATGTTCCTGCAAAAGCAACAACCCCTTACTTTATGTGATAATATCTAATATAATATTTTTGTCATTTTTCAATGAAGGTGGGAAATACAAAATCACCGTACAAGTCTCAATTAGTAGCGGCGGTTCTATTGGCAGCAACAATCTTGTGTTATTTTATATTGCAGAAACCCTTGTCGTTTAGAAACAATCTTGAACGTGCAAGGTGGATAATGCGACATCACCCAGTAATTGATACTCACAATGATCTGCCTTGGAACTTGAAAACCAAAAACATTACAAATCCTGATATAAGCGAATTGCCAGAAGGTTTCGCTACAGACATAAGAAGGATAAGACGTGGACTATTAACAGGAGTGTTTTGGAGTGCATACATCGATTGCACATTTGATCTCACCGAAAAAACTACGGCAGTCAAAGATACACTAGTAGCAATTATTAATATAGATTCAAATTGATTTGATAAAGAGAATTGTAAGCATGAATCCAGATCTTGAGTTTGCTACCTCGGCAAAGGATATAAAAAGGATTTTTAAAAACAGAAAGGTAGCTTCATTAATTGGAGTGGAAGGCGGGCATCAGATTGATGACTCTATCGAAGTATTGCGAATGTACTTTGAACTTGGAGTCCGATATATGACGCTTACTCATTTTTGCCCTACTAATTGGGCGGATTCAAATGAAAAGGAGATCCATAATGGGTTAACGGATTTTGGAAAGCGAATCGTGGGAGAAATGAACAGGTTTGCCGTTGTTAATACAGGCTGGGGATGTTGGTCGATATCTCCCATGTTTCTCCAAAAGTAATGCGTGATGTTATAGCTACTTCTAAAGCACCATTGTTTGGCTCTCATTCAGCTATTCAAGGTGAAAATGTGAGAAAGAACATGGTATTCGTTACTAACGACAGCCTGAAGATGTCATTCTTGCAATGAAAGAAAAGGATGGGGTAGTTATGGTGAATTTTTTTAGTAATATTCACAAAGATGGATCTCAAAGTGATATCGATGAAATTGTTGACAGGATAATGTATGTTGTAAGCCTAGTTGGGACTGAGCATGTGGGGTTAGGGTCCGATTTCGATGGGCTATCTAGCTATCCAATCGGATTAGAAGATGTATCTACCTACCCAGCTCTTGTGGCAAGATTATACGACCGAGGATTGTCAGACACGGATATTGTGAATATTGTTGGAGGTAATTTCCTTTGGGTGCTTGAAAAGACAGAGCAGGTTGCAAAGGATCTTGGCACCAACCAATAGTTCTTTAAATAAAACATGGTTCAGTATTTCTTCATTTTGAAGCCACCGGTTTTGCAAAAACAAAAAGCCAATTTTGAAATGGATCTTGTAGTGACAGAGGAAGAGAAAAACCAGGATCCAAATCAAGTGTTTGAGTTGCTAGAGAAATTTGGATCTGGCTCCTACGGGACTGTATATAAAGCACTTCACAAATCAAGCGGAAAGATATGTGCAATCAAACAAATTCCAGTGGAAAACGACTTGAACGATACAATTAGAGAAATAAGTATTATGACTGGATTCGAATCGCAATATTTAGTTCATTTTCATGCCAGTTACTTGACTGATGAAGCACTCTGGATAGTAATGGAATTGTGCGAGGCGGGATCTGTATCAGATGTAATGACACTTTGCGACACATGTTTATCCGAAGAAATGATTTCCTTGATTTGTTACGACGTTTTGAATGGATTAAATTATTTACATGAAAAGAGAAAGATTCATCGAGATATCAAGGCCGCGTAAGCTTGCTCTAACGCAGAAATATACTGTTAAATTATAGAGGAGAGGCGAAATTGGGCGATTTTGGAGTTACAGGACAACTCGCGGATCATGCGGCAAAAAGAGTCACTTTTGTAGGGACTCCATTTTGGATGGCTCCAGGTGTGAAATATCTAATCGACAGAGGTTATTCAGGAGATTGGTCACGGATATAAAGCAGACATATGGTCGCTGGGAATAACCTGTATTGAAATGGCTGAAGGAAGGCCACCTCACCATGATTTACACCCTTTCAAAGCAATTTTCTTCATACCTTCGAACCCTCCACCAACATTCAGTAATTGATGATTGAAATCAGGTGATCCAGGGCACTTTTCGCCAGAATTTAATGATTTTGTAAAATGCTGCCTGCAGAAAAACCCAAACGATCGGCTTTCAGCTATTGAATTGCTCAAGGTGAGTTTTCAATAATATCAGCATCCTTTTATCACCAAAAACAAAACCCCTGAAAACTCGAAAATACTACAGCAGCTAATCGATGATGCTTTATATAGAATATCAAATGGATTCCTTCAACAGGTAGTCTTTGATTAATCCAAGGAATCAGAAACAGAAACAGAAGATGAAGGGGACGAGGTTCGAGTATTTGATGACGATGAAAACTACGATATGACGGTAAAACAAAACCCCGTCTATCACATTCAGCAAGCGAACGACTATGATGACACGGTTAAGCCAGAGACATGTAAGTATTCTTATTTACGTTAGTTGCTGCTCTTAAAAAACAGCAAGTATCTCTTCCTCCTCCAATTGACTCTTCAAAAGAATTTCATTCGCAAGATCCTAGGGCAATGTCACCGACAGATAATTTCCGACAACCGTCACCAAAAAGCCCTACAAAGCAGATAAGCAGCGATATGGAACAAACTCTAAATCTCGGCCTTCCATTCAATGATAGGCCAATCTCCAGAAATATCATGGGTGACACAGCACCCCAGTCAAACAACCCCGTATACTATACTCAAGAGCGCCCAACTTCACAGCAATCTCGCGCAAGCAACAAAAGTAACAATGAGCCTATCAGTCAATGGCCCCAATACCTGCAAACGCTTTCCAAAGCGGAGCTACAAGATTTCTTGGATATGATTGATCAGAGTGAATCAAAACAAAAAGAAGCAGTTTATAGCCAGTACCAAGAAAAACTCAAGCCTATTTTGGACGGGATTGACTATAAGCTAAAACACTAACTAATGGTATTTAAAGCAAATAAAATCTTGGCAAAATATATTAAGAATCGTATTATTTGATCCTAGCAATTTTGGTAATCATGTAGAAAGCAACTACAACGATACCAGCTGAAAGAGCAACATTTACAGGTAGCGGAGCTTCTTTGAGTGTATCAAAGATCGTATGAGGTACTTCAGCAGTTTGTTTAGGTTGGAGAGGGTATGGCGAAGAGCTTCGAAGGTTTGGAGAGGCAGAGCGAACAGAATTAGGTTTAGATAAAAGTGGATTAGTATTCGACGGTGGATCTCCAAGATAAATCATCAATCTGTTAGAATGAAGTGAAATTGCCATTTGGACTGCTTCGTAAACATCCTTGTCGTTTTCTAATCCCACGATGTCGCCATCTTCATCAAGGTAACATAGTCTTGCTCGGACACCTGAAGAAGCGACAATATCTAACGAATTGGAGTCATTTGGCTTGTATTCATGTTTATAACCGGTTTTGGCGCATACATTCTCATACACTTTTTCAAGTGAATCAACTGGACAAGAAAATCTGTAGATTTTTCCAGTCTTATTGGTCATATCTTTCAACTTGAAGGAAAATGAATCTTCACCGGCTAATGAGTATCGAGAACTTGGTTCCGGTGACAAAATCCCTTCGGACCGATGTACTTGTCTTTCCAATAATTGAGATCTGGAAAGCTCCATCGATTTGTCAAGGGCTTGAGAGCGAGAGTAAGTTGATGATAATCTGGAATCTGATACTTGAGAGACTCTATCAGATTCAACTTGTGATTGGGCAAAAGTGGAATTCCAGAAACTATTCCACATTGGCCCTTCTTCTCCTTGTTCAGCAGACATTCCACTTTTAGAAATCTAAATTAACAGGACGGGTACCAAGTAATTCAACATGGTGATAGTAAGTGTCATAACATCAATTAAACCAACTGGCACGGTGTTATCAATAACTGGAAGATGCAAAAAGTGGCCCGCTAGGATGAGCAATAATTACCATGTAATTTCTTTAAAGCATCTAAAATAGTCGCATCTGATGAAACAAAATCTGGGTGGGGAGTCTACATTTAACTTTGGATTACCATAACGCGGATAACCGAGGTGGTACTTGGATCAAGAGAGGCAGCAATAACTCTCAAGACGATATCTTTTGTTGTGAAAATGCCTGCCACTTTGCCTTCTCCGTCTGGAGTACCGGTGACTAGCACAGCAGTACCATGGTAGGATTTCATTGCTTTGGCGGCATCTCGGACACTTGATTTCACACTTACTCCTGGAAAGTCCCCAAATTCTTGATTTACTTTGGCAATCACAGATGCTACATCAGGGCATTCATGTTCGTTACGCAATGTATCGATTCTGTCAGAGTTTACAGTGCCTCTCCTTTCTAATACATCCATAGCACTGATAATACTTTGGTCTTCGTTTACTTTTCTTTCCAAGTCATCAAGTCTTTCAAAGACACACTTTGTGATATCCAAAAGTCCTACAACAGACTGTCCTTCTTCGTCATCGCCATCGGAAATAACAGGCAAGTGCCTAAATCTTCGAGAAACCATAATGTTTAATGCTTCGTTTCTACTTCCTTTGTCATATACTGCGATAGGGTCAGCCGTCATAACATCACTAACAACAGTTGTGCGAACGTCAAGACCTTCTGCTACAACTCTGAAAGCAATATCTTTATCCGTAAGGATGCCGACAAGGTCGCCTTGTTCACTAACTACCAAGACAGCGTCAATCCTTTTTGCGGCCATGAGCTGTGCTGCCTGGATAATTTTCGCAGTCTCAATAATAATGATAGCCGGGGCAGGTTTCAAGGAAGAAACAGTTCCTCTTCTTGAATCTTTTCCTGGGTTAATCGTGTTCCTTTGTTTTGTCCGTTTTGAAAGCTCTTGCTCAACCTTTGTTAAATATCAAGTACCTTCTTTCTTATTTGGTCGTCTCTCCTTTTGTTTTTTGAACGCAAAACTTCATTTGCTCCTGCTGATCGTGTTGGGATGCCAGTGGAACTAAGGGACGAGCGTGGGTCTCCGTTCATGTCGCTTACGTCTGAAATTCTGAGAGGTAACTTTTTCAAGCGAAATTAAAACATGTGCCACACTTGACAAGTATCGAGATTACAAATCAGAGAACTATCTGCTCAACGTTTGGATTGAGCTTTGTTGCGTTTGCAATTGACTTACTGCAAATATGCCGGGACTTTAAGTTATAATTAAGGAAATCCACGGGACAGCTTTGCTGTTTATTACGATGTCTCAAGTGATAAAAATCAGGCTCTTTCGTTGGCCTTGGTTGAATAGTGTTGATGGTTGGCTAACATCTCTTTGCTTTGAAGAAAAGAGAACTTAAGGCCCGCATTTTTCTTTTGTTAGGATTGGCAGTGCAAAATATTCAGTGCGGAAATCCCCAAGAAGGAATTTGTATCCCTAGAATGGAATTAATATTAGGTCCAGTTGCATTATTCGTTGGTGAATAGATGAATCTCTTTTGTCATATTCGGAATTCCCTTTGGTGCGCCCGAAAAGGTAAGTCACCGAAGGCTTATAAAAGGCAAACAACAAATTTGTTTCAAGTGTGCCTGAAAACTTACCCAAAAACAGCAATGGATAAAGATACAGAAGTTCTTCCTGTTGAGCGTGAGTACAATCTCCGTTCAAAATTTACTGTCAAAGGCAGACAAGTCCGAGTTGTTAAAGAAGAAGAAGAAATCGTTTCGAACCGCTTCGACAGAAGTGAACAGGTGCTGTTGGGTTCAAAGAAGCACTTGGAGAGCGTAAAGGCCGCCATCTCTGAAATTGATAACGACATCCGTCGAATTCAAAAACTTTCTAGAACAGATGGTACTAGTGGCAGGATTATGAGTGCTGCCAAAGTTGAAAAGCTGCAAAAGAAAAAGAAAGAATTCGAAGAAACTTTGGATTTCCTGCTGGACAACTTCAAATATCTCGATGACGAAAAAGACGCTGAAGAAGACGAAGAAGACATGCTTGACGACAACAATGAAGGGAATACATTTGTCGTGACAAAAGCATCAGTCGCAGAATCGTCAAAAGTCCATGATATTAGAATGTATGATTTATACTAACGACAGTATTAGAAAATGGGAAGCGGGTCCTCAAGTCCGGCAGTACTACATTGGTGACGATTTATACAGGCAGCCTGGAGAGGTTGAAGTCAAGTGGTTTGAGTAATATTGCATTTAATCTTAGATTGTTCTTGGACTTGATTTACGTTGGAGGTGTCGCAAAATGTGGTGAACATATCTCGGAGCACTCACCTTTTGGTCGTCCGTTCGATTATCATCAATTCTCAGAATTCACTTTGGTTTTGATTCCATTGCTCTTCCATTGGAACCACCTGTGTCTGTTGAACAACGCTATCTATCACAAAGGATACATTAGAAAGGCTTTTAACTTTGTTTTTATTGTTGCCGTTCTGTTTATGACTATATCTATTTCCTCCGCCTTTGAACTATCCCTGGAAAAGAATACTGGCTCTGTGTTCTTGACTTTCCACGTTATATCTATTTTTTTGATGGAGTCATACACTACTTATGCAATGTTTAAGTGTGTACCAAATATTGGCTCGTCTGCTTTCTTACACTTAATCTGGGTAACTTTACAAGCTGGTATGTACATGTCAATTTGGGCGTTCCCACCGCTTCCAGAAACTGATGATAAACAGCTGTTACAAGACGCGAATCACCGTATAATGCTAAGAAAGTATATTTGGACCGCGGCACTTATTTTTGAATATGGGTCAAGATTCGGTGTTGAATACTGGAAAAATCACTTTAGACAACCTCGCATTGCCGTTAATGTAGAACATTACCATGAAAGATTTGGCGTCTTTATTGTGTTTATCATGGGTGAATTAGTTGTAAACTTGTTCAAACAAAGCTTTACTCTGGAATATCAAAACAAATTCCTTGCTTATCTGTTGGTAGTATTCGTGGTCTCAATGAATATCTTTTTCCTATACTTTAGATCTGAAGGAAACGAATACTTTGTTCATGCTCTCCGTAGAAAAGCTCCTAGATGGGCCACAATATGGAGATTCTTCCAATTACCATTTTCTGTAGCAATTGTTGGATTAGGCGCAGCTAATGCTGCTCTGTTGAAAGCAAGTGAAGACCAATTGTTCCCTATGAAAGCTGAAAACACCTCCAGTGCAGGCTTTTTCATGCAAAGATATAATTCCCATTTCAACTTTGACGAAGCTAACAGCACTATACAGCCAGACCTCACATGTGCTGGACAAGAAAAAGTAGGATTTTCGATTAAACTGCAAGATGTATTCTTTGCTTGCTTTGCTGGCGTGTATGGATCGTTGGCAGTCTTTGGAATGGTTCATAAGGAGAAAATTAGAGAAGGCCACCATCCACTAGTTCCATTAAAGTATAGAGTACTGCAAAGAGTTTTCTGGGCATTAATCTTTGTCGCTGCTATTTGGGTTGTCCCAAAACTGAATGAAGAGGGCAAGGAATATCACGGATTCAAGTTGCTGTATTATGCACTTGGAATCACAACGTTTTCTGTCATTTTTGAAGAATTGGGAAGATACTCTGTAAAAATCAAGTCTGGCAAAGTTGATATTATCAAAAGAGAATGATCAATTTAATACCTAAAATAAAATTTATAAGTTCATTTCTATTATCATTCATTCGAGATTAACCATTGGTACATCATCATGCTTTGAGCGGGTTGTTAAATAGGAAGTAGTTTTCGCAGCGCCAGTGTAAGCACCTTTGACGATTTGAGCAATTGCATCTTTTGACAAGTACGAGTATGCTTGTCCTCTTGGGCAAGTTGGCGAATAGCATATGGTCCCTGGGGTGCATGAAGGTGAATAGCAGTCAATTTTTTGGTGTTGCCCTTCTTCTATCAATGAAGCAGCTCCCCACTTTGCATAACCAGCCAAGCCTCCCAATAAAGAAGGAACTCCAGTAGCTGCAACAACGCTTCCTCCCAATCTGATCCCTTTTGATGCAATAGATCCTAAACCTTGGCGGATAGAGTGCGCAGTTGATTTTGTTGCATCAACAGCCTTTGGTGCAAAATCCAAAAACCCAGAGTAATCCAGCAATGAAGTACCAGCAAGAGAGATTTGCCCAACTGCATTTCTGATTGTTGAATCGTACCAGCTTCCGATAATTGGCATTTGAGAGATCAAATCCTGAGCCACTTGAATTTCTACTTGATCAACAATTCTAAAGAGTCCGTCGTCACTATGTTCTAATTGGAGCTTTAGGATATAATGCATGTTGATTGAAATTGTTCCGCCCAGAGCTTTTGGTTTTAATAGTTGCTGAACGTCTGCCATAATCAATTGCTGGTCATTGTCGTAGCCTATATATTAGTGAGGTATTACTGATCGATCCAATGTTGAGACCAAGTTCCATGTTGTTTTTGGCTAATGAATTGTAACTGCGAATGATTTCTTCCCTGCCTTGCAATGCCAAGTACGGATTCTGAAGGTGACAGTCTTCTTCATAAATTTTCTCAATAGCCTCTCTTTGTTTTTCCTGATCAACGCTGAGGATTGCAGTAAAGTAATCTCTAACTTGCTGAGTTAAATGCTCCTTGTCCATTTTGAACGGAAACCATATGAAAATCTGTTTCAAGGGAATCTGATTCAAGCCACAACTCCAAATGCAGACATTAAAGAAGTTTTCTACGATTGAATAGTTTACATTGCTCCAAATTATGTTGAACGCGCCTATTTTATCATTTTATAAGAATGATAGGGATGCTAATGCTAGCACCATCCTTGCACGCCTTTTGCAACTGTGCAACAACAGCGATATGTGTTGGCTGTCAAATTACTCTAGAATGTAGCGGAACAAGTATAGCAAATTTATGTACTGTAAATGCAACAAGTTCAAGCGAGTGTGTATCAGAGTGCCCTTTTTGGATATCTACTGGACAATTTTGGACTGCAAGCCAATGCCCGCAATCGAATTGTCAAGTGAAAATGATATGCAACTCCAATTTGGATTCTGGATATTATAAGCATGGAGAATGTGGAGCTCTTAATTCGCAAGGATGCGTGTATTGTTTCGATAAATCCTTTGACACAACTACAATTCAATATTCTTCCATCTCATCAACTAGTGATATAACTGCGAGTGAATCGGCGAAATCATTTCCGAGTACAATGTTGACGACAGCAGAAATAACCCATTTATCACGAACTTCACCTGTAATTTATGAAATAACCGATTTATCACGAGCTTCACCTGTAATTTATGAAATAACCGCACGGTTAGCTGCGACGATAACTGCGGCTGCCAATACTTCAAGTACACCATTGTTGGTTATCTCAGATATACAAAATAGTTCTTCAGCCATTTATTTGGTCTTATTTGGAATAATCGTTCCAATTATCGCTATTATTATCGCCACTGGTTTACTATGTTACAAGTATCGCAGAAGGACGAGGTCAATCACCCCTGATTTAAACGCAGCTCCATTAAATATGGAAGATCTGGAAAGGACCCCAAAGAAGCCTAAATCATCATTGTCCAAGTTACACAAAGAAACTTCCAACAATACTATGATCAATATTGAAAAGGAGGAATCCGTAACCTCCATTAAATCGGCACCTTCATCAAACTTTAACGGTCGACCTTCTTCGTCTCCCTTTGCTAATTTACGTGAGTTGGAAAATGTGGGCGGTTTCATTCGATTTAAAAGAGATACAATAGGATTTGACAATATAGAAGTCCAGCATCTGAAAGAACTATTCCAAAAGGATTCAATTAAGGAACTTCGATCTAAAGGACAGATGGTTCTCCCAAGTATGCATGCACTCAAAGATACACCATCCAATATCCAAAAGACAGCTTCTGCTGAGCCGCTTACGCATTCAGGAAGGACAGACTCTCCGCAAATGGTTCCATTAAAAGAATCAAAGATTTTTAAACCAAAGAAAACTATTTCGACAGCTAGATTCGACAATGATCTGGTAATAGATAACCTGGATGACGATCATAATCTGCCCCCAGTATTCCAAATAACGAAAAAGATAGAAAAGAATCGCCTTGCCCCATTAGATGTACCAAAATAAATATCTATTCCACTTTTATTTTATCTTTCGGTTGATGGCCATAGAATAATCCAACCAAAGTAATTACATGTGCAGATAGCAACAACGACGACGACCAAACTGTTGAAGGATATACATTCCAACATACTTCTATAGCAAAAAACAGTGCAAGCTTAAGAATAATAGGAAATTTACATATCCACAAGAGGTAAGGAAGAGTATGAAAATACCAACTGTAGAATTGATAGTGCAAAGATCTGGAACAGATTATTCCAATAAAATTGCAAGTAAAAAGTACAGTTAAAACATCTGGTGTTAATACTACTTACAGTCTGCGCTTAGTTTTCTGTTTTGCCGCCTTAACGTCAGGCCGGACCTTATAAACGACCAGAACCCACCCGACTCCCTGTATTAATTGATATTACTTGATCCACTTGATTAAAAATAAAGTCAGTAGAATGAGATGAAGGGCAAGCAAACTTGTAGAGAACTCTGTGCTTAGAAATTCTTTTTCGCTAAACATTCTCCAATTTACTGTCCATTTGTAAAAGAATTGACGAGAAAACTCGAAGGCTTTTGACAGATAACTGTGTGGTTGGTGTAAAAGGAAAGGGAGACCGATTACGAGTTGAACAGCTATCACAGCGATAGCACAAACCATGGAAAAGCCAAGCCCCGTGCTTTGATAGTACACTAAAGCAAATCCAGGGGCGAATAGCAATGTGTTCATCTTTACTGAAATTGATAAGCTAATTAGATTCAATTTACCTATAAACTAATGCGCCGACAAACCACCTTCTATTCAAGATTAATAAGATGCTCAGATACATGAAAATCATAGCGATAGGATCATTGAACAACCTGAGGACAAAGATTGAGTGAATCCTCTTTGACAATAATAGCAGCACACACGAAAATAGTGGTATCTACATTAGTCTCTTCCTACTAACTTTGAATGTCTATAAATCGTGCAAATGAGAAAGATTGTGAGTGCCGATAATCCGGCAAATATATATTGCGCAGTGGAAATGTTAGCACCGTTCTCTGTAGAGTGCCAAAGCAGGGTAAAGATATAGAGAAACCCTCCAGGATATCTTGTTAGTATAGAATTACACTAGTGGTCCAGTATCACCTTTCAATTTCAAGTAGTCGTACTCTCCACTCAAAAATCCTTGCACTTGCTGCATGTATGCTTTCCAGTCAATTTCAGTATCTACGTCAATCCTTGCTTACATCTAATCTTGTTGATGATGGCGAATGAAAAGAATAACTCTGCAAAGACCAGAGCGAAAATAAATAGATTCGAGCGCTTTAGCATTTTTATTGAAATTTAAACACTGGCGATAATCACCTGAACAACCATGGCAACCATTAGCAACAATGAAAAGGCAGCAACGTAATTTGACCTACAGTAATTATAAACAAAGTCTGGCATTGCTCTAAAAGTTGATTCTTCTTTCACCACTATTAGTCCGTCAAACTCTCCAACATCGTTAACAGAGAACTGGCTATATTCATCTTCCGCGCGGTTAGCAGTGTTTCTTATAGCAGTTTGATTCAGTTGGGAATATCTTCTCGTGTAAGTTCTGCTGACTGGATTCAACGACTCCCTTGACATGGAGGTAGAGATCGCCAAAGATTCTCTTCTGCTGCTTAGACTGTTCTTTCCTTTGAGATCTTTTTGATTATTGGAATACGTTGAGTGTTGCGTTCTGTTTCTTCCAGCTTGTTGAGCCATTGCTAGTGTTGGATCCAGCATACTTCTAATTTGCTTGATAGAATGCTTGGATGTCATAGATAGCTGTGCCATTGAATGGTCTTTTTTGAGATTTGTCTTTGATCCGCCAACAGCGTCCTTTGCTCTAAATGGATCGCGAGGAATTATTCTTTCAGGGTTTGCAGTTGGCAGGTGATAAATGTAATCAAAGTCATCGTCAAGATGTGTTTTCTTTATACCAGCACTGAGATCCAAGAATTCAAGCTATGTTAATATAAAATTACCTCATCCAACACCGACTGTGCCAATTCGGTTTTCCTCTTGGACAAGAATAAATAAATCAAGAACGGCGCAAAGAAGTTACAGCAGGATTGAAAAGTTAAACTAGTGTATGTTCCGAAATATGATATCCAGCTTCCAGTCTGCATTGGAATGGCAATGAGAAAGGGGAGGTAAACAGAATAGAATGTAGCTGGTCCTGGAGATAAGAGTTTAGCAGCCAAAAAATTTAGTTTAGTAACCAACATGGCAATAGGAATCGAGGTTACATACGTAAGAATTGGGAATATAAAATAAATAATTGACATCCAGGCAAAAGATGCCTCGGATAACTTAGGGTCAGAGTACATGGCTTGAAGAAGGTTTGAAGAGTTGCTAATGTCGTACGCAATTCCACCTAGGTTATTTAATGTTACCAACAACGCCGATGGATATGTAGAGAAATGTCGAAATTCCTACGGAATACCACACTACTTTCTTTGGATTAACCTGGGGATGCTTAACATTCATCCACGAAGGTATAGTATTTGCCAAGGTGTAGTTGTACAATACTTGGCCAATTACCGTCGATGTACTATCGCTAATCGCACTAATTGGGATATATTTTTGATATGCAGCAGTAAAGCATAATGTGATCAAAAACAAAAAGTTGTACAGCAGGGAAACTAGATTAGTAGTGGTTACCAAACTGCAAGAACATATTGTCATTGAAATTCATGGCAGTCAAAGGAATAATCATCCCGGCGCAAACCAAGAACCCAAAAGTGACCAACATATAATTATCCCCAAAGGGCGAATTAGAGCTAACTACTTGCGTAACGCAGTAAAATCCAGAAATCGGTGAAATTCCGTAACCGCAAGTTCCTCCAAATAAAGAAACAAATAACGAATCAAAAATCTACGTAAGCATCAAACTACTTGTGCAGAGCCTACAATCGATGCGATATTTGTACTTTGTAATGATCCATAGAGAATGAATAAGAACATATAATACACATATCTTCCATAGTACTTGGTTAGTATTCTGTTACTTGATGGACCATCACTGTAAATTCAACATTTCGCTGATTTTAATTCAGTATTACCTCGAAATTTTCATTGCCTGGAAATCTTGAAGCGGCTTCAACCACAAACAGTGCTGCTAATCCAGATAGGATTCCAATTACTATAAACATTACTACTGGGCTAAATTAACAAAATTCTACAATAGCCAGCCTGCTGACTGAAGCACTGTGGGAATTAGCACAATTCCTGAATTAGCGATGGGCAACCTGGACCAGTAATACTGGTAATCAACACGCTAACACTTCCAACGAATCCACTATGCTTTAATCCTATTGCTTACACATTCTTTGTGTAACCTCCATCAGACATTTTAGGTTAGACGCGACACGCAGAGAAATTCACAACACACGACAAATCTTTATTAAAGATGGTGAATCACGTTTTCCTCTTTCATTGATTCGAGGTTATCCAATTTATCCCACCATTTATACAAAAAATTCTCGACAATTAATCTAAACCATGGGGTAATCTTGATGTTCGTTTCGTTTGCGGTTTCAAATATTTCAACAAGTTCTTGTTTACTAACGTATTTGATAGCCTGAACTTCGTTTGGGTTGGCATTTACGTCTACGTGGCCTTGATATATAAAAATGTAATCCACTATAATTAAAAGAGAATCATACCTTCATGCTCCCCCCAGAGTCCATCTGATGGCGCAAGATAATGAATCCTAGTCAGAAAGTTGAGGCGATCCAAAGGGACTTGATCTTTTTCTATTCCCAACTCATGGTATAACTTTCTTTGAACGGCGATTCTGGCACCTACGTAAATATCATAATACCTAACTGATCTTTAATCTGCATTTCCGCCTCATTCCATAAGGGATGCGAACAGCAAGTATTTGTCCAATATCCTGGGAACGTAATCTTTTCATCCGCTCGTTGTCTAAGAGTTAGCTAAAACTTACTGTAGCATCAACTCATTTTTATCGTTGAAAACAAACACTGAGAATGCTCTATGCAAAAGGCCATCACTAATATTGGCCATCAGGTGGCCTAATAATTATCGTTTAACTACATTCTTTCTTTGTTCCCGGTCTAATAACGTTATCCTGTTCGTCGACTACGATGCACATCTCTCCCATTAGTCGAACCTGCTCAGCATCGTATGTTTCTGCTATATCTTCTGTGGTCATTATTGGAAGGATTTTACAGCAAAAAAGAAACTATATATTTCAGCCACCGCAATTTATTCACAATTTAAATGTCATTTACAGATCCTTCATTGAAGTGATCTTTGTAACTTTTACTGGTTTTGAAAAGTGCTTTGAAGTAGTTTCCATACTGGCATATTTTTTCAACAAATTGAGGAATTGCATTCCAAACAAGGTGAATTTGTTATCATCTATTTTGGATGTAGACAAAAACTCCATTATATTGCTCGGCGGGGTTTCGCATAGCTCCCATAGAGTTGTATCTGTGAGAACATATGTGGCATCTGGATAATTAAATTCAGACATGATCTTTCATCAAAATAAAGTACCTTTGTTCGAAGATCTGCTAGCTCTTGGTAACACTCTTTTTGCTTTGCATCTAATTCATGGCTTTTTTTAGCTGGGGTCTTTTTGGCCTTTGTAGATTCTTTTTTGGGCCTCTTTTGCTTTATCAGCTGCACTAAATCTTCTTCGATTTCGTCATTCATTGGTTGATAACTGTCAGACCTTCGCTTGACATAACGAGTATCTTTGGTGCCCTCATCTTTTGGTTTCGGTGGATCTTCAAGCAAGAATTTGAATTTAATTTCTTTTCTGTGTATGAACTTGTTACAATCTGCGCCAATCTATATTAGTGCCAATTACTTCCACATAGCCACTAGTGAATCCCATGGCATTTGATTCATACACCTCTTTAAGGATATTTTCCACAATCATAAAATGAAATATTCTTTCAACTTCCGTTCTTTTGATTCCATTACCTTTGCCATACATTTCCAGTTCATCAAATCCGCCATTCATTATTTTGGAATTTTTCATACCCCTGTAAATATCTACACATTGTAACAGCGTGACTCGATCACTTTGGAACGATTTCACCAAATCAACAATATTACGAATATGGTCAATAATATTTTGTTCTTCTGCCTGCAGATCATTTTTGCAATTATCACAGGTTCCCTTACAGGAATCTTTGTCGAAATTTTCTCCAAAATAAGCCAAGACAAGTTGTCTTCTGCAATCTAATTGATTTTCGCAATATGCAATTACTTGACGAAGATTATATCTTTGCCTATCTTTTTGCTCGCGATTGCCGTCTCCTTTATCTATAAGAAAATCAATCTATAATCAGCATATGTTACGGTAGATTTATCCTTGTATGAATAGAACAAGACACATTTGGAAGGTTTCCCATCCCGGCCAGCCCTCCCCGTTTCCTGGTAATACCCTTCTAAACTCTGAGGTATACTATGATGTATTACGAATCGAACATCTGGTTTGTCGATTCCCATACCAAATGCAATAGTAGCTATGATTATCTTCACTTTGTTCATCCCCCAATCTTTTTGAATTTTTGCCCGATCATCTTTGTGTAATCCAGCATGATAAAATTCTACCTTCATCCCTCTTTCTTTCAATTTAGCTGTTAAATTTTCGCAATTCTTTTTAGAAATGCAGTATATAATGCCGCAGTCCATCGGATAATTTAAATTTACGAATTCCACAATAGCGTCCTCTACATTTTTCCCCTTTGGTCTTATTTCATAAAACAGGTTTGGCCTGTTGAAACTTTGCTCAAAGCAAATGCAGTTCTGCATTTTTAGTACTTGTTGAACATCCACTAAAGTTAATAGTACGTACTTTTCACTTTACTATTAGCCGTTGCTGTCAATGCAATGAGAGGTATGTTTGGATATAGAGATTTTAAACAAGCCAGATCTTTATAATCTGGCCTAAAGTCGTGGCCCCACTGACTAACACAATGCGCTTCATCAATAACAAATCTGGCAAGCATTCCTTTGTTGTACAACCCTTTCAAGGCATCGGAAAACTGCTTACTTCTCATCATCATTTCAGGAGTTACGTATACCAACTTGACAATTGAATTGTGCTTGTATAATTCTACATTAATTGATATATACCATTATAAGCAAATTTCTTCTTTTTCGCATCTAAATCTCCAGATATTGCCAATGCAGGAATTCCCAATCTTATTAATCCTTCCACTTGATCTTGAATAAGCGACAATAAAGGAGAAATGACAACGGTTACTCCTTTTGTTCTTCCCAAATCAGTTATAGCGGGTAATTGATAGCAGAGTGATTTTCCTCCCCCTGTAGGCATTAACACGAACACATCATTTCCTTGAAGCGCAGCATTAATAGCCTCTTCTTGATTTACTCTAAAATCCGATAACCCAAAAGTATCCCGTAAAATCTTGTATATCGCCATAGTCCAAGGATATATACTTCCATCTTTCTTTTTATTGTTAGCAAAAGACTTTAACGATGGACTGGGTGCAGGAACTGTTGGCTTGTTTGCAATGGGGGGACTTAACACTTGTTTTTGGAGAGGAGAGCTCGTAAGCTCAATTACTGGTATCTGTTTCTTTACAGATTCAGATTTCCTTCCAGATTCAATTTGATGTATGTTTTCCAAATCAAAAACCGAATAATCCACATCATCGTCGATATAATCAAATTCATCTGTTGCTGTAAAATTCTTTTTGGATGTAGAGTCCAAGTGTGCTTTGGAGTGAGCATAGATGGAATTCAAAGGGATTTTGTCGGGATTATTGCTTAGTTCATGAGCGTGAATAACTTCAATTTCCTTTTCAGTTGGATCAAGGTCAAAATAAGAATAATCAATGTCGTCATCAAAGTAATCGTAGTCTGTTGCAGTTGATAATTGCTTGTTTCTCTCTTGTTCCAGTGGTTTGATGTATCCAACATTGTTCTTTTCCTTCAATTTAGGAATTGTTTGCTGGACCAGCTTCGCAGGCTTCCCACGGTATTCTTTGAACTTGAAATTTGATGGCTTTTTGACATACGTGATGTTTTCCATCTGGTTTAGCTTTTCGAGATGTTCATTCCAGTTGCTCTTCATTACAGAAATCTGTCCGAAAATTTCAAAAACAAATATCCCAAGTACAAATCCAATTCGACTCCAATTTAAAATAGGCAAGCAGTTCAACTCTTGGGAAATGCATGTAATTTTCGAAAATTAAGTTGTAGATATTAAGCCAGTCATTAGAATGAGAATCGGTGCTAAACAGCAGATGCTAAATGGTATGCAATGTATACTCTCGTGTAGTTGGATTTATTGCTAAATTTCTACTGCAAATTTCCAAATCTCAAATGACTGTAGTTCAGGAAGAAAGGAAAAACACTCTACAACTGAAACAAGAGCTTGCAGATTTATTGGGGGATAGTGGAAAGGAATATTGGCAGCAATTGAGCGACTTTCTAAACAACAAATGTACAAAACGGGCTTTGTAAGGTTGTCTTACATTAGGGATGAGACCGCATTAGCTGTGTTTACAACACCTCAGCAAGCCAAGATTCACAACAAACTAATCCTGTGTATACTTTACAACCTATCTCCTCATTTACCTCCGCCGGTCGGTGAAGATACCGACTTTGTAATTAAGAATCCAAACAAGAGGAAGCCACATGTACTTTTGATTAACTTCAGGATTTGCTAGTTGGAAGGCATGTAAAGAAAATGTTTAATACAAAATCTGTGTTGGCTTTAAACCAAGAAGAGCGAAACAGAATACTGAATCTCAAGAGTCAAAAGCAGGATCAATCTGCAATTGTATATCCAAAAGGCATTGATGGAATTCCAAAGACATGTCAGGAAGAAGGCGATATTCCAACCCATGAAGCCTTGAGAACTCGCATGAAGTATATCCTAGCTGACCTAGATTTATCAGTGCATTTCAAGGTTTGGACGGCTCCTTCTCCAACGACGCAGTTCTCCTTTTAAATCAAGCGTTAGATGTAACTTGTACTAATGTAGAATTACCTCAAGAATTTGCTGAGTAACATGCTGCAGAAAACTAGGCCGATTTTGAATGACTCTTTCCAGGATACTGAAAGTAAGAGAAAGCTAGATGTCAACCACCTTAGTTTCTCTATCGAAATGACTCCGCAAAAGCTTGATGCGGATCTAGTAGAAGCCATCATGCCGTAATAAAATCTTGTAAAAATTTTTGAATCTTTCTGAATGCCAAAATATCAATTGAACTGGAAAGCAGAGCTTTCAAACATCACAGATCTTCGAATTAAAAACATTGACGAGTTTGAATGGAATTTCAAATTGATGTGTACCAACTGCCACGAGAACAACGATACGGTAGTAACTCTAAAAGCATCAGATGAAGTTGAGCAACACAATAGCAGAGGAGTTGCAAATCTTGTAATGAAATGCAAGTTCTGCAAGAAAGAAGGGACTTTGGATATTGAAAAGCCAACTTTAAAGTCCTATCATGTTGAAAGTAACGGGAAATTTCAACCTCTAGTTGTTATCGAAGGGAGGGGCTGGGAACCTGTAGAATGGATTCTGAAGGTGGATATTTGCTAATTTAGAATGGATTTGCTGCTGAAGGAGAGGAATCAGGGACTGCATTCGATGATATCGCACTCGATGAAGATTGGGTTGAATACGATGAAAAGCAAGGAGAATCTGTAGAAATTATGAATATCGAATATAATGTTACTAAAGCCAAAGGAAAATAAAAATAGTTTCATGATTAGATTTTAACACTGCTCTGCAAGAGTGTTGCGGTAGCGCATTTAATGCATGCATCACTTTGAAGGTGGGAGAGCTATCGTGGATGTCCATTGTGAGCATTGTCTCGTAAAAATAGTGTTTACGTCAGAGCTGTTTTACTCTTCATTCAGAAACTTCTCCTTATCATAATCCTATTATATAATACAAAGATATGGCCAGCGTGGGCCCTACAACATTAAATGGAGAACCAGAATTACCCTCCGCATTTGGAGAGATATTTTCAGACGTGGAAAAGTTACAAACTAAACCAAGGGAAGATTCAAAAAAGAATGACTTACAATCGCTTGCAGATACTGAAAGGTTATCGAATCGTATTAAATTCAGGAAATGGAAAAATCATGCGAGTAGAATTAAAGAGCGAACGTACGATGTCAATCTAACTACTACAAACATGCTCCCCTATGACCCTTTAGCTGACGAGCATCTGCAGGATTACTTTAATAGTCCACATACGAGGGACCATCTAATCAAATTGGGGCTTGTAAATAGAATTTCACCGTAGATTGACCCCGACGGAAATATTATAGACGAAAAGAAATTTAAAAAGAACCAGATACAACTAGATAAGAAAGCGCATGAAGAAAAGATCCTGGGGCAACAGTTGGAAAGAGAGCTAGACCATGACATTGAGGTACCTTTTTTTAACTCCAGGTAGTTTTGCGGATGCAAGCCAGAAAAACAACCGAAAAAAGAAATAGACTTCAACAGGTATTTTATTTGCTAATTGATAGCCTGGCGAAGGCATACCTGAACATATTGTGGCGAAATACCCTGTGTCTATGCAGAAAACTGCACTAATTTACACTGCTTCAAACCCGCTTCACTCCACTGAGGCAGCTTTGCTTAATAGGTTAAAAGATCAATCTCCTAGCAAATTGGCTGCTCTTGGCACAAACAAAAAACAAGTTCAGGCCCGCCTGAAGAAAATAAAGGAAAGAAGGTCTCATACCGCTCCATCAACACACCACGAGAAGCCGCTGGTATTGAAAAATCTGTCTTTGGTTGCACTTTTTGAACAGGCTAAAAGGGAATACCAAGCTGGGAAGCTAAAGTCTGCAGAGGAAAATTTACGAACTCTCTTGAAAAATGTAGCCGCTAAAACAGTTCCTTCAAGCGCTAAAATTGACACCGACGATGAGAAAAAGACAAGTCGAAAGATCACCAGATCAAAACGACCAAAAAGTGCCCGCCCAACTAGAAATTCTGCTTTCCCTGTTTCTTCCGCTTTCAGCGAATGCGACAGTGATGGTGAAGTTGAATTTGAAGAAGATAGTTTTCTTGAAGATTTGGAAAGTCTTGATATTACCCCAAAAACAATCAAGGAAAACAAGAAGGAAAAGGTTGTTGAAAAAAAGGAAAAGGTTGCTGAAAAAGAAACCAAGAAGCCTCCAAAAACTAAATCTGATACTGCTGCGTCCTCTCGTGTCCAGTCTCGATCTCAGTCAAGAGCACAGTCTGAAATATCCATTTCTGAAAAAACTCACAAGCGAGCTACATCTGCTCAAAAGAAGCCTGTAACTGCTAAAACCATTCCTGCAAATCCAAAGTCTGCATCGCAGAGCAAGGAAGCATTAAAGAGCGCTCAAACCTCAAAAACAGCGTTAGCCACTACTGCAGAAGTAAACGAAAAGACTGTATCTGGTTCTAATTCTTCAGCCAAAACTGATTTTACTCCAGAAAGTAATATCGTGATGGCAGATTTAAAGAAAGAGGGTGAAAATAACGTATTTAGTAGCGCCAACACACCAGCGGTGCAGGAGCTGCCTACAGAAAAAGAATCGAATTCCAATTATAATGACGACTTTGAATCACCTGTGGTTGCTGCTATAGACAATCTCCCAGTTGCAGCTCATGAAGCTCCAATTGCAACAAACTCAGTTGCTCTTCAAAATTCTAATGATGAACCAAAGTATGAAGAGGACTTTACTACCACAGATGTCCACAATGAAGCAGTCCCTCCGATACAAAACTCTACCCCAGTGCAGAAAGATATTTCAACTTCTAGATCTAACATTTCAAGTTCTCCAAAAAATACAGCAAGAAAATCGAACGATAATTTGGCAAAGCAGGAGAATAATTCAAAGATTGCATCAAGAACTTCAAGCCAAGAAGTCCTTCGTTCTACCAATGAATCAAAAAGTGCAAGAAATTCTTCCAATAATTTAAAAAATAGTGTTTCAAATATTGCCAGCTCTCAGTCAAATATATCTAGTCTACCCCGTGCTCCAAGTGTAAAATTTGCAGATGAGGTGCAAATTCAGGGAATCTCCGGTTCCAATAAAGGTTTTTAATGAACTTATACTGTAGACATCTATCAAAGCGATTTTGAACCAGCAAATACCAATGCTGTAACACCGGGCGAATTAAATCAATTAGGATCTGATCAGAACAACGAAAACATCTTGCCATCTGCGGAAAATAACCAAATCGATACTTATGCAGACGAATTTGAAGCAGATGGTCGTTCAGTATCAGATAAAACAAAAGTTCAGCATGAAGAAAATCTTACTACCCCGGTTGTTCCCCCTGGGCCACTTGCTGAAAAGGTTGTGAGCCAAGAAAATGTGAGTAGCCGCAACTCAAGACCAGCCAGTGCAAGAAATTCAGTCTCGCAATCAAAGAATAGCGTGAACAAAACTTCAGGCAGTACATCTAACTTGGAAAAGGTTTCTGGCAAAAGTGCCAAGGCGTCGGCATCAAATTTGAAAAATTTTAGCAGCTTGAACGAACTGAACACTGCAAAGAAAACTAAACTGCCTGATAGTGCACCATTATCAAGAAACGCCAGCGAAGACAAAAAAATCAAAGGAAGCCAGAATTTAGCTTCATCAAAGAAACCTAGTCAGTCCATCCTGAACAAAGGTAGCACATAATTAAGACTAGATACAGAAAAAATATATTCTAGCGCAGCTGACTTGGTTAAAGCTCAGAAAGCTGTATTGCCACCTAGTGCTCCAATGTCGAGGGCTGGAAGCAACTTGGAAACTCACCGTGTAAAATCAGAAAACAACTTGGCAGGTAGAAGCAACTCGAAAGGACAAGAAATAGTTGACCGTGTTACAAAGAAGGAATCTATCGGCAATTTGATAAAGTCTTTGTCCAAACCCAGTACACCAAAATCAAGTCACGCTGACCTACTCAGGGCAAAAGATGTGCCATTACCGGGAAGTGCCCCTCTGTCTAGACATGGCTCGACCACACTCAAGGGAGTAAAAGAGGAAAAAGAGTTGGAGAAAAGCGAAGAATTTGGTTCAAAAGATATTATTTACTCTTCGGTGGGGCAAGGAGAAGATGGTGATATGGAAAAGCCAAGTATGGCAGAAACAACTCCAGAAAATTTATCCAAAGCAGCATCAACTGGTAAATTGGATAAAGATAATAGCGTTAAACAAAGTTTGTCATCCGCCAATAAATTGGAAAAATCTGGGAGCAAAAAATTGTCAAATATCAAATCTGCAGATAAATTGGCATCTACGACGAATCTGAATAAAACCCCTTCACATAAATCTCTGGGGTCATCTCGTAAAGACATTTCTGAAAAAGGTGCTATCAATTCAAAATCAAGCAGCAGCAATAATAAGGGTTCGATGGATATAATCAGGTCCACCGTTGATTCTGAGGAAGATAAAGCGAATCCGGTAACAGCCGAGTCTTCTGAAAGAACGCCTGAAAACACAATTACTTCAGAAGCAAAACCCTCTGAACCACAAAGTCTACCTGCTGGCACTCCTGATGTGTCTCACACACCAGAGTTAGTGAATTCAGATACTGAAACCACACACATAATACCAAAACCAAAAAGAAATGTATTAGAGCTTAATGACTCTACTGTAGGTAGATCCAGATCGGTTCGCAGCTCTATGAGCAGAAAGCCCATGAGAGGAATTGAGGAAAAAGAAAACGAAGAGCAAGCTGCAACATAAATATAAGACTATGAATAAACTGCTATATAACATTGGATTTATTTCACTGCTTTTTCTTACGGTGCCTCTCCTTTTTGTTTACACTTGGAACTTTCGTCATAACAGCTTTCTTTGAATATTTCCTACTAAGACTTGGTCTTGTAATCCCAAAACTTTCTTTAACTTTTCGTCTGTTATATTTGCTCTTCCTCTTTGGGTATTTGGGCTCTAGTTTGGCAGGTATATTCATTACCCTGTTAACCCATTGTGGTACGTAAGCTTTGGCCTCATTCACGATGTCTTCCAAGACGACTGCTACTTGTTCAAACAAATGGGACTTGTCCCTACCATTAAAATGTTCTTACTCTGTAACTTCATATTGTCTCTCAGGTGCAACTACTACCACGTCCTCCTGCTCTGTGATTTTCTGCGGAGCTGTGTTGAATAATCTGAACCCTTCATCTACGGGATTTTCTTCCTTATGTTCTACTTCAACAAATTCAAATTCAAACTCAAAGTCCATTTTTTCAATTTGTTTTTTTCTTCAAAAAAATGGCACTGATCTCCAGAGAAGCGTTAAACAGCAAATTACGACAGCTAAATTCAGAGTTTGTAGATTCAGATATGCTATTCGACTTTGTGATGGTGATGGTAGAAAATCAGAAACCAAAGGATTATATCACTGCCCAACTTTTGGATCTAACAACTCAAGAAGAAGCCAGCGCCATTGCAGACTGGATATTTGAAAACTTAAACAAACAGCCTCTAGGTAAACTTGTTTTTATTCTAGCCCCATCAGCGAAACTGTTACAAAATGCTCTTCAACAAACTGCGCAAAATGACAACAGTGACAAGAATGATTTAAGGAATTTATTACGAGGGAAAACCAGTTCCAGATTCGCAGATAGGAATGAACGTAGATCTAACAGGAGCTCTCCATACTCTCTCCAGAAAAAAGAACGGAAAGAGCCTTCAATTCCTCGTTGTACCTTTTTTCCGAATTGCACAAGGGAGGATTGCCAGTTCTTTCATCCTTCTGAGGCATGTCCAGATGGCGAAAATTGTACCAAGGGTCCGGCTTGTAGATTTATCCACGACGCTGTGTCTACGCCAAAAAAAACTGTTGCATGCAAATTTCAAGAGCATTGTACAAATCCAAACTGTACGTTTTCTCACCCTTCTCCTGCAGCATTAGCTTATACGGCAGCTGCAGCCAAGGCGACACAGCAATGTAAATTCTATCCCAATTGCTTAAATGCGTATTGCCCGTTCTATCATCCTCCCTCCAACGTGCAACAACCCACCCAAGAGAATATACCGCAAGATATGAGTAAACCTGTGGATCCTGCTGTTTCGCAAATTCCATGCAAGTATGATGCCTTCTGTAAACGGCCAAACTGCCATTTTCTTCATCAATCTAGGACCGCGACACATCAATCAAAGAACAAGGTGTTAATTGTTGGGAATACTTCCGCTAGAACTTATGCCTTGCCTGAAAATGAAGTGGAAAGGGTGGAAGTAAATATGGAAGTTGACTCTTAAATAAATTTTGCACCATTTTTTTTTGTTTTTAAAATGCAGTCTGAAATGAAAAATGCTCTGTTCGAGAAACTCAATGAAATGAAATCTGAATTTGCAGAGTCAGATATGCTGGTTGATTTTGTAGGAGTT
Source organism: Boothiomyces sp. JEL0866 (assembly GCA_027604345.1). Classification (NCBI taxonomy): domain Eukaryota; kingdom Fungi; phylum Chytridiomycota; class Chytridiomycetes; order Rhizophydiales; family Terramycetaceae; genus Boothiomyces; species Boothiomyces sp. JEL0866. The sequence goes on from JADIIZ010000008.1 coordinate 47,488, forward strand.
ATGTTGGAAAACAACAAACCAAAGGAATATATCATGAAGCAACTCATGGATTTGACCAGCGCTGAAGATTCCCAAATAATAACTGACTGGATTTTTAACTATCTTCAAAATAATAGGATAGGTAGCTATGACTCTAATCAAGAAAACTTTGATGATGAAATCAAAAGCAGACGGCGGGAAAGGAGAAGAAGCTATTCTCCTGAAAGGAGATACGAACGACGTAGATCTTATGATAGAGGAGACAGATATGATCGGGATAGATATGATCACAGAGACAGATCTGGTAGGAGAATGAGACATGCGCCATACAAAAGAGAAAAGAAAGAACTATCCACTCCAAAATGCACATTTTTCCCCAATTGCACTAGAGAAGGCTGTAAATTCTTTCACCCAACAGAACCGTGCCCAGATGGTGCTGCTTGTACCAAGGGACCTGCCTGTCGATTCATTCATCAAATAGCACCGCCAACAGCCTGCAAGTTCAAAGCGAATTGTATTAATCCAAATTGTACATTTGCGCACCCGTCACCGGCTGTATTGTCCTTAAGTACAGTGCAGTGTAAATTTTACCCAAACTGTTTAAATTCGTTCTGTACATTTTATCACCCTGAAGTGACTCAGCAAAGTGAAGAAAACATTGAAAAAGCAGCGCCAACTGTCCCGGATGTTTCTGCTATCCCTTGCAAATATGATGCGTATTGTAAACGTCCTGATTGCCATTTCTTTCACCCATCACGAGCAAAAACCTCAAGAAATAAGGTATTGATTGTCAATCATTCGAACAATACGTCGGATAGAATCTATGCATTGCCCGAGCAAGACGTTGAACACGTAGTTATGGACGTTGATTCTTAATATAATGGTGTTTACATTTTTAGTTGGAATTTTTCATTGCTTTTTCAAAGGTTTAAAATGGATCTTCGCAGACGAGCAGTTCCTCAAGTGTCTCCCGCAAATGAGATTCTCTCTACCTTGAAGAGTTACGATGCCTATGCGAAGCCTTTGGAGGATTTTAGAATTAAAACGTTAACTGGAGCATCAGGTGATGGAATACTAACTCAGTGACCTTGGTATCGACATTCATAATATTCTTTCTTGTTTTGTCTGAGTTTGCGGATTGGATTAATGTGGAAATGGTTCCGTCTCTAGTGGTTGATACTTCCAGGATGGATAAGATGCAAATCAACATTGATATGACATTTCCTAAAATACCTTGCTTCTTGTTGAGCATCGATGTAATGGATGTAGCTGGCGAGCATCAAAATGGAGCAGATCATTTAATGCATAAATCAAGGCTGGATCAGAGTGGAAAACTAGTTGAAAAGAAACGAGGAAGTAATATACCATTAATGTAGCTCTTGGCGATGCAAATAAGGAAATGAATGATGCAAGAAATAAAACTCTTACACCAGGATATTGCGGGAGTTGTTATGGTGCGTCTATGCCAAATAGTGGATGCTGCAACACATGTGATGATGTGAGATTGGCATACCAGAAGTCGGGATGGGGATTTGAAGATCCAGATAAATATGAACAGTGCGTACATGAAGGATATTCAAAAATGGTTAAAGAACAAGCTCATGAAGGATGTAACCTTTCTGGTTATGTACAGGTTAGTAAGGTACAGGGAAATTTCCATTTTGCTCCTGGACCATCTTTTGAGATTCAAGGAATGCATGCTCACGACCTGAACGATTATCGCAACCACAAGCAGGACTGGGACTTTACTCACACTATCAATCATCTGTCCTTTGGCCAAAACGGTGGATTTACTAATCCTTTAGATGGTGTCTCAAAAAAAGCTACTGGTGGTATAATATTACTAACTCGAGCATATAATACATTCCAGTACTACATCAAAGTGGTCTCAACTGAGTTTACCTATCGCAACGGTTCCAAACTACTCACCAATCAATTTGCAGCAACTGAACACCAGAGGGATGTAACTCCTATGTTTGGAAATATCCCAACAACTATGCCAGGTAATTATCTCTCATTGAAGGTGTATTTTTCAATTATGACATATCTCCAATGCTAATTCAATACAAAGAATATCGTAAGCCGTTCACTCATTTCATTACCGACCTATGCGCGATTGTTGGAGGTGTATTCACAGTCGCTGGAATGGTTGATGGTTTATTGTATACCGCAGAAAAAAGATTACTAAAGAAAACAGAACTAGGAAAGCAAGGTTGAAAATAATAAAGTGCAATCAAATACGCAAGCGTGACCTTTGTTTACATTACATCATGAAATGAGTATTTCGCGCTCGAGTTAAAAGTTATCTTTCAAATGGCAGAAAGTGGTTTTGCAGAGATTAAAGATTCAGCGGCACACAGTCCTGACAGACTTGAAGAAGGTGCAGTTCAAGATTTTGATGATGTTGAACAGGTTCCATTGGATGAAAAATGGTCCTGGAATCCACTGGATTGGGTGAAAGGAATCTATCATGAAATTACTACATTTAACCTCGAAATGACTGAAAAGAAAAGAATTGTAACGATATTACTAATTCTAGTTATTGAGAGCTGTATTTGGTGAAGGATTGGTAACATTTTTATTCCTCTTTATCGCGATGGCAACTGCAGTTAACAATGGAAGACAAGAAGTTCCAGAGAGCTTGGTATTAAGTGCTATTGCTACTGCATTTTCAGCGGTTGCCCTGATTTATTCGTTTGCTGATGTTTCTGGTGCCCACTTCAACCCTGCGGTGACATTCGCGACCATGGTAACTGGAAAGGTTTCCGTCCGTAAAGGTAATTTTGGTTATTAATCTTAGGAGTTGCGTATATTGGTATTCAACTATTTGCGGCAGTATTTGCAACATTGGCACTATTGGTGGTGTTCCCTGGTGTGGGAAATAGTACTCAAAGTATTCCTGACTTTGTTGTTGTTGACTTACATCCTGAATCACACATTGTAAATGCATTCTTTATGGAGTTCATCTTGACCTTCATTTTGGTTTATGTAATTTTCGCCACCGCATTCGACACTGGTAACTTAGAACTAATATCTAGTTGACACTAAAGGTGTAAAGGTAGCAACTGATGGAAACAACGACAAGGAACATAGCGGAAATAACTTGACCATCTATGTAATAATACGCTAACGTTAGACTACTTCTGGTAACACGAAAGCTGGATTTGCCCCTTTGGCTATTGGATTTACCCTTGGATTTTTATGTTTTATTGGGGGAACTGTGTCTGGAGGAGCATTTAATCCTGCTAGAGCCTTTGGCCCTGCTTTGGTATCTGGGCAAGGATGGAAAAACCACTGGATATACTGGGTTGGAGATCTAACAGGTGCTGCCCTTGCCGGATATACTCAATCCTGCTTCGCTCACGAAGCGCAGCAATCGTCCTCTCACATTAAGACCAGTAAGGCAAAGTAAGCTCTAATAAATTTGATTTCTTAATAATAACTGGGTTATTTGTCTATTTGCATACATACAAGAGTTTTCTACTGAATTTTATCAAATTGTGTTTGAATTTGATAATTCACAGTGGAAACTTTTTACAAGAGAAGATTATCAAATTAAAGATAGGACAACATTGGAAAACTATCAATTCGTACAAAAGATTTTTGGTAATATTTTTGAACAGATTCAATTGATACTGAGTGAAATTAATATTGGACTAACTAATTGGTTAATCAGACAGCTAAAGTATCATACAAGATGAAGGAAAGGTGGAATCGATATTTTCGAAGAACAGAATACAAGATATACGCATTTTAGCTGCCATCTCTACTTAAAAGGAAAATAGATATTCAAATGCAACTTGATGTTGGCTGGAGCAAATATATGATTGCATAAATGAAAATTCTATTTTGATATATTTACGCTGTTGAATGATAATAAAATAAAAAATTTACCTTATTCAAAGTACAACGCCCACCTCAATTTAGTTGAATCTACAACAATAAGAGTCAAAAATACAATATTCTGGCATTCCAACTAGAAGTCATACATCAAATTCAATGACGGTTCTAATTGAAAATTCTACACAGCAAGAGTGGCTAACAGCTGTAGTATGCAGGTATTTTCATTTAGATTTGGGGTTCTCTTAAAACAAACAAATCAACTAAAGAGAATATGCTTTTGTACACAAGCTAACCCTATTTTTTACTCATCATAAATATGGCAATTAGTAGATGAAAATTTTATCTGAATATAAGAAATTATTTCCTTTCGCAACTAAAAATACATCAACGAGGCAGAGGCGAATTTCTTCTCTCCAGTTGCGATGTTTATTGGTTGTACCATCATTAGATTAAGAATTGGTGCTTATATATCTTCTGCTGCTGTGTTTGAGGAATATGGCATTTCAATGCAAATGCTAAATATTGGTCAAGATTATATAATTAGTACAAAACCCAAAAATAAGGATTTATTTGGAAGAAACGACCCACAAAGAGTTGCAGATTACACTTCAAGCAAACATTGCACAGGATTTCCTATTGAGTTAATCTGGTTTGATTTAGTAATTTAACGTATAGGATATCGTGCAAATATGGCAGATTTGAAAATAGTTGGTTTCTGTATTCAGCCAACAAGTATATACTAAATATGCTGAATACCAAAGTAAAGTGTACCATGACTGATCTCGTTTTACTAATGATTATAATTGGAAGAGCTCTATCAAAACTCAAATTGATATTGTATGCAGAAAAATATCCAATGGGTGCAAATTACAAATAATGTTGGTGCTAAGTAGTTTCTAATTATGTCAATGGTAGAAATAAGACAAGATCTATTAAATTTAAATAGTTATAATGAAGTTTCCTGAGAGCTAGTCTGGGTGAATTCGCTCTTGAGAAATTCAAGGACTTGAATATTAACTCGTTGACTTACATTAACAATTACAATGATGAGAATCAGAGTGACTTTTTAATAGTCGATACTTAAAATACAGCGATTTCAACGCTTTTTATTTGGAATCTACGTAGCCAATCGAAGTGTATTATCTGCAATTAGATTCATTTAAATCTAAGTGGGCTTACGAAAAATAGCGCAACTGCTATCATTAGAATAGAATGTAGAAAATATATCTCATTTTTGAAGGATATGATTATCGAACATTTATTGCCGGCAGAAATGTTTTAAATTTCCTGGAGCGTATCACATCATTACGCTAGCACTTAAATATTTTTTAAAATTGAAGTGCAATTTTCAATTCAACTATTGGCGTCATATAAAATTTTCATAGTATACATTTCTGTCATTTCAACGAGATGTGAATTGAATATTGTTTAAGCTATTATATATTCTACAGAGAGATTGAATCTTTTCATTAGAGGATTATTTTATATTGTTGCGTATTTTACCTTGATTATATATGGTGTAATCTCTGAATAAATACCGCAACTTAGTTGTTCCAACTTTTCTTCACGAGCATGAATTTGGTGCTGTTTAATATCTGGATATTTATCATTCCACTACCTTTTATTTAGTATTTTTGAAAAATGATAGTTTCTACTTCTGTATCATGCATCAATTAAATGGATAAATTTTTTCGTTTTCGATTTTTATATGATATTAGTGGTATTATGCTTATAGTAAATGTGAAAATATATATTATCTAAGTGAATTCATTGAACATGATGATTAAATAAGTAGTAACCCTATTGGAAACAGCCATTAGAGTTTTTGAAATAATTTGGTTGTGGATTCGTAAACTACAAAAGTTATGCAGGTACCGGGAAGTACTCGAGCTATATTTACTCCCAAACCTTTGTAAAAACCTAGTGTTCCTTCGTTCCTGTAAATCGTAATGCAAGATTTATAGACGGATGAATATTCGTGTTCAACATATTTAGATTCAACTTGCATTCTTGCTTTTACTAATTGATAGGGATAAGTGAATAATGTTGCAAAGAGTTTCGAAACACTAGCCAATCCAATTGTTTTGAGTGCCTATTGATTAAAATAAAGTACAGAATCGTGGGAATAGAGGCTTTTCAATTCTTCATAAGCCATAAATTGAATTGCTCCGTGTGAGACACCAAATAATGCAGGAATAATCTAAATTTAAAATTCTTTTACTCCTCGATAGAATCCTTTAACTCCTTCATTTTTGTATATTTTTGATAAACCGTCCAACACTCCTTTATATGCGTTCGAGTCGTCAGGCGATTGGGTAAACACTCTGGTTTTCACCACCCAAACTGGATTTGTCGCAAGCGAAGTTAAAATTCCTGAATTAATAGACGTGATACCAGCCCCAGCTGATGCAGTCAAATGCTCCAATGCGTTTAATTTTTTAGTAGTAGTTGTTCTAAACATATCCTTCAAATGCGAGTACCAAAAAAAATACATACCCCAAGAAACTGTAGCCCCTACAAAGTTTGGCGATATTCCTCTATAAAATCCCCTGATTCCTTCATTTCGATGAATGCTAGAAATGATATTCCGCAGTCCAAACTTTGAATTTTCCTTAACTTGCATTTTTGTTTTTAAAACATCAAATGGATGCATTAGCAATGTAGAAGAGGCACCAGCAATAAACCCCGAAATAGCTTGGTCGGTGGATTGACTTCCTGTGAGACCCATTTTTGTTTTTGCGAAAAATGATCACTGAAGAGGAATTTAAGGAAATTTTAGAAGAGTACAACACTAAGCCAAATGTGCTGATTCTATTTTGTAGATATTTCGGAAATGCAAAATCTGCCATTGGAGCAGTTATGTCTGATATTGATTCCAAAGGTATTTTCGCCCTGAGAGTTAGGCTGTACAATGGAATATGTGGAAAGGACAGACCAAGGTCTCCAACGAAAAGAAGTAATGGTTCAATTCAGTGGACAGACTGCACAAACTGCTAATCAGATTCACCAGAAATTAAAAAGTTTAGTCAAGGAAGCAGAAAGTGGAATTCGTTTGGTATTTGTGAACTTATGATAGAATCAGGAAGTTGATAAAACATACGTACCACCAGGGCGTAAGTCGAATGAAGTGAAGTTATACGAAGACCCAGCACAGCTAGAAGTTATATTAATCGCCATCTGGTGGTCAGTTCTTGTAATTTTTGCATTTGCGCCATTCCCGGAGCCAATTAACAATCTCTTTGATCTATATATTGGTCGGTCAAATATTTTTAACACACTAATCGCACTTGTCACCGTGAACATCGGACTTGCTTTGACCATTGGCGGATTGTGTGCTTATGCCGAATTTCCGTTGGATATACTCGCCAAATGGATACTAATGACGCTTATATTTGGATTTTTAGCAGTGTCAAAAGTGGTAAAAATCGCATACAAGCGCCGTGAACAGTTGGATGCAGCGGACGATATTGGTTATAGTAGTAAATAAAAAGCCTATGATATTAATTTTTATTCAATATAGCAGTGAAGAAAGAATTATGATAAACGTAATGCATCAATGATTCCTGGCACGCAGAATATGTGGAGTCAATTGACGTCTCCTCCTGTATTAAAAATCCATGTGCGCCAGCCAAGTCTTTAAATTCCTCCAAAGTATATTCAAAGGAATTCTCAGAGCCTTCAAAATGATATAGCAGCGGGCCCAAATTAATCCATTTTCCTCCATTTTTTAAACAGTATCGTAGTACTTTTAAATAATCAATCAGATTTTTCGCTGTATCCATAAAGTAACAAGTTACTATCACATCCCAAGAAGATTCTTGGTGCTTCTCAGAATATACTTCTACAAAATCACCAGCTACCATTGAAAAGTCTGCTGTTTTAGGAAAGGAGTTGTAAATTTGAACATCGGGGAAAGTGATCGCTCTAGTTTGAATATCTCCAGATGGCATATTGCTAAATTGATGGATGTATGGGTAGATTACTACAGAATTTGGGTTTGCAATTAGGTTTAAGATGAAATTTGAGGTCAATAGCTAAATATTAGCAACAATTACCATAAAGAATGAAAATTCGTTTCCTTGACATGAATATCCTTTGCGAACAATTTCGAATACCAATCTTCCCAGTCCCGCTCCGGGACAAAGCACTTTAATTTCTCCTCTACCATGAAGGACAATTACCTTTTTTCGATCGGAATATTAGCGTATATACCATCCAACTTTTCTAATATTGGCAGGTAGGTCTGTCGCCGTTCCTGTTCCCCTTCGCTTGTCCAATCTCTAACAATCTGCTTTAAGGTAGAGCGAACTTTGTCATGGTCTTGTTCTGATACCGGATCTAATTGGATATCATCCTGCTTTTCAATGAACACCGGATGCTCTTCTATGATCCGGTGAAATAGAAACGAATTCATATTAATGCATTCATAGTGTTTTGTTAATCGGGCAATCATCTTTTCCCTTAGCGAGGTTGGAATCAATTCCAAATTTCTAATCTTGTAATTAAGTATCGAGCATGAATGCTTGCGATATTCCGCAAAGGCCTCTATGACTTTGTGAAAATGCCTTTGCTCCTCTTTGCCATGATCGTACATCTATCAAAAAATTTTCAAGAAATTTCTATTTCAAATTGCAATAGATAATCTTTAAGCTACACTCTTTCATATTAAAATAACCTTGGTCTGTTATAATACGTTGGACCTATGAGAACATACATTAGTTTCATTGCTGCAGGAGTATAACGCTCAAACTTTGCGTTTTGTTTCTGATGCTAGCATGGAGCAGCACGGAGCAGCTTTATTAGCACAAAATGTTTGGTACAGCAGGAACAGCGATGGGAAATTCCTTGATAGTTCGCTTGGGAGAATTCTCTCAACTTAGTTCCTGCTGGGATAATCTCAAAGTCAACGGAACATGCCAATTATTCAACAAAGAATTGGACCTTATTAGCACGAAGGAATAGCTTTTTTGTACCAATAATACGATTGATGAAACAGGGTCAAATGCGTGGCTGATTAAGACATCTTTGAGCGAAAAAAAAGCTTTTAAAAATGCTCGTAATAGAAAGACAAATTCAAGAAGAAGACAGACAATCACTTGACTCCATGGACTCAGTGGTTCCGCAATTAGACCTCACCATTAATCCCGAATTTCTTTTGAAGGATAGTCAAATTGTTGTCAACGCTTTGTTTCCAGAATGGTCAGAAGATGATTTGGTTCTTTCTGTTTGCACCAATGGAATTACAAACAAACTTGTTAAAGCAACCCATAAGGAAACTCAGCAAGTCATATTAATCCGTACTTATGGTCGCGGCAGCAGTGTGCTTATTAATAGACCACAGGAAATACTCGTATGGTAGCTTTAACAGTAGAATATTATTGCTTTGTCAGAAGCGGGTTTATGTCCTCCTCTATATGGCCGTTTCAACAATGGTATTGTATATGGCTATGTTGCAGGTGAAGTTTTCACTGTGAAGGATATGAGTGACCGTCATAAATCTAGTTTGGTAGCAAAAACCATGGCAAAGTGGCATAACAGTCTCAAAGATATGAACTCCAAGCCTGGTCTTTTCACTACGATGTGGAAGTGGATTAATTCCGTTCCGCAGACCTATAGTAATTCTGACAAACAACAAAGCTTCAAAGAATCTGGGTTTACTCTTAATCAGTTAAGAGAAGAATTGCTTGAATTGCAATCTCACTTGGAGAAGTTGGAGTCGCCAGTTGTATTCTGTCATAACGACTTGTTATCTGGCAATTTGATTTACGATCCCGAGCAAGGTATTTGATTCTTATATTTAGACTCTTGCGCATTTATCGACTACGAATATGGATGCCCAAATTATCGAGGGTTTGATATAGGCAACCATTTCTGTGAATTTGGAGGCTTTGACTGCGACTGGACAAAATACCCGGACGAAGCCTTCCAAAAGGGGTGGTTAAAGGAATATCTGGGTGCAAAAGGCGAAGGAGTGGTCAGCGATGCAAAGCTTGATGCTATTTATAGAGAAGTTTTAGCTTTCTCTTTGGCTGCTCATTTCTTCTGGTCCCTTTGGGCATTGGTAATTTATAACTAATTGCAGATTCAAGCTGAAATCAGTGATATTGATTTCGATTACATTGAATATGCTGAAATGAGATTGCAAGAATATTACAGAAAGAAGGATGAATGGTTGCTGTAATTTAATATACTTTATACTCATTAATAAACCAAACTTGACTTAGAACATGATCATCTACTTGGTTTGGAAGTATATCTAGAGGTGTCGTCGTCCCCACATATTCGCACTTCCTGAAATAAAACTTGCCTACATAGGTGCATCCAACTACAAGTTTTAGAATAATTGGCAGGTTACATCCTACATGCCTGCCGCAATGAGGTCGGCTTGGTAGGTTCCTATTTCTTATGTAAGCAGCCAAATGCGGACGGAGTGTTCCTAATCACGTGGTCTCTGAACCAAGCGAAAAAAACAAACTTCAGATTTTTTAGAAAAAATGTCAGAAAAGTATAATACCGAGCTAGTTCAAGACGATGACCAAATATCCACCTACTCAACAGAAACTGGGCTAACCCACTTTGATTTAACGATTAATCCCGAATTCTTGCTTAAGGATACTCAAATTGTTGTTAACGCCTTTTTCGCTGATTGGACAGAGAGTGATGTGAAATTATCTCGTTGCACTGACGGAACTACTAATCAGCTAGTGAAAGCTACCCATAAAGAAACCAAACAATCTATTCTTATTCGCACCTACGGAAGAGGAACTTCAGTGCTGATAGACAGAAATCAAGAAATTCTGGTAACTAATAGCTAATGTAGAATATCAGAGCCCTGTCTGCTGAAGGATTATGCCCACCGCTATATGGCAGTTTCAACAACGGAATAGTTTACGGTTATGTGAATGGCCAAGTTTACACTATTAAAGGTATGCGATTCCTAACAAGATATGCTCGATAGCAAAAAAAGTAAATTGATCGCAAAAGCAGTCGCAAAGTGGCATAATAGTATGGTGGACCCAAATGCTAAAGCTCAATTATTTTCCACTATGTGGAAGTGGGCAAACGCAGTACCTCAAACGTACAGCAGTTCCGTCAAACAAGAAAGGCTGAAAAAGTCTGGCTACAACCTTAACCTTTTACGAGAAGAATTAGTGGAGCTGCAGTCACACCTCGAAAAGCTTGAATCCCCAGTAGTTTTCTGTCACAATGATCTCAATGCGGCAAATTTAATTTACGATCCTGAGCAAGGTACACATTAGCTTATATCAGGTTGTTGTTCGTTGATTGACTATGAATATGGCTGTCACAATTATCGAGGGTTTGACATTGGAAACTTTTTCTGTGAATTTGGAGGAATTGAATGTGACTTTTCCAAATATCCAAATGAGAAAATACAAAAGGAATGGATCAAAGCGTATTTGAAAGAAAAAGATGGACAGGAAATAGTTTCAGACGCTGAGCTACATGGAATTTATCGGGAAATTTTGTCTTTCTCGCTTGCATCACATTTCTTTTGGTCGCTGTGGGCATTGGTGAGACATTTCTAATTTAGATTCAAGCTGAAATCAGTGTTATTGATTTTGATTATATCGAATACGCACTTAAGCGCCTGGATGAATATTACGCTAGGAAAGACGAATGGCTCGCATAACTGTCACATAAAACTAATAAATACAATAGAGTTTGTTTAACTGTCAGTGTGTATGCGTCAAGTAGCTGTGTATGCTTTAAGTCATTTTTCATTGTTGACAGTGGTCTCAAATATCATGAGCATTACTAATTATTAGTCATGGTGAGTTTCCTTTTTAAAAACTCGAAAATAACGTAAAATCTAATGCCAAACAATCAGCTTCACAAGACTTTAACTGATCACAAGTGCGTCGATCTTATCAACCCAGAGTCTACCTTATTCTCTCAAATATCGCACTATGGTGCAGTTCCGGTCAAACCGATCACTTTAGATTCGAGTTTGTCCGTTCGAGAAGCTTGCCATACCTTGGCAGTAAATCGAATCACTTCAGCACCGATTCTTAACGGAGCACAACTAATCGGTAAGTATTTGTTGACCTAGGTCAGTTGGATTATTTTGATCTTTTGGTATATCTCCTGCAAGCTTTGAATAGCATCACTTTAGCAAATATGGATGAACCTGAATGGACGGTCAAAGACATTCTTTCACACGTTATCACAACCAGCGAACCGCTATCTAGCTTGACCACGCACAAGAAGTTGGTGACTATTCAAAAAGACGCACCGCTGTTGGACGTCCTTGATGAATTTATCAGGTCCAAGTGCCATAGATTGGCTGTACTAGAAGGAAATACCTTTAGAGGTGTAATTTCTCAAACTGCATTGGCAGCTTTGGTTGTCTACAAGTTTGGTCTCAAAAAAGAAAAAGGTGCAGTTTGGGACTTGGGAAACAAAAGCATTAAAGAGCTTGGGATAATAAGAAAGAATGTCATCTTTGTCAACGAAAAGAACACTGTAATCGACGCACTATACCGCATGCATGTCCATCAAATTTCCTCCGTAGCGATCCTTGAAAATGGAATTGTAACCGCTGACTAACCATAGTTGCGCGGCTCCATCGGATTATCAGACATTAAACTTATTTTGGCCGAAACTAACGGAGTAAAGTTGTTGACAAACACGTGCAAGCACTTCTTTCAGGAAATCAGAAAAAAACAAAGCTTGGACCATTCTGAAGACACTCGTGTACCAAACTATGTTGTTGGTCCTGACACTACGCTTATCTTTGCAATGGAGAAAATGATTGCAACCAGAAGTCACAGAATCTGGGTTGTTGAGAACCATGATAAAGTGGTCGGGTTGTTATCCATCTCTGACTGCATTCCTCTGCTCCGTTCTTGAAAAATAAAATTGAACTATTCGTAACTTCATTATATATTCATTTTTGATAATATTAAATCGTTTCTTCCATATGGTGGCGCTCTAGGTCTCTGCTGTGCTTTGCCTTTCTTTAATCTAAAAAATTTCATCGAAATGTTAGTAAAAATGAACCTTCAACTTTTGGACTAGCCCTTGACTCTTCCTGGAGTATTTAGGGAGAATGTAGGAAGGAAGCTTCTGGAAATGCGTCGCATATTTGGCACCTCGAACAATAATTTTTGGTTGGAAAGTTAGGTTTCTTAGTACTCCAAACATTTTTTGTGAAAAAAATTTGAGATCAAAAATTATGTTTTCGTCCCCAAACAAACCAATTATCATCATACCAGAGACACCACTAGCAGAAAACAAAAAGATCGCCAAGCCAAATAGAGTTCCATTATTTGCTGATTATGAGGAATCGCTGAAATCCGCCTCTCAATTATTTGAGGATGTTTATGGAGGATCAGACATTTCTGGAAAAGCAAAATTTAAAAAAGAAGTTATTGAGATACCCTCGAATGATATAAATGAAATAGATGGTTTTGATATGGACGATATTTTTGATACAGATCACAACCACCTTTCACTAGACCCAATTCAAAAAGAGTGTTCCGATGCGACTGATGATATCGACCAACAAATAATTCAGATTGATTCAGATGATGAATTTGACTTTCCAAAGAAAAGAAGACGGCTAGTTCGAAAAGATCAGCTGAAACCACAGTCTAGTCCAGATATACAAATAGTTTCCAGTGTCACCAAGGATGACGACAAAGAGCCAGACACTATTCCTGAAAACCCAAAGTCTGATCTAATTTACGAGAGCGACGATGATGATCAACACATTGCAGATTTAATCACAAAGCTTTTAAATACAGAAAGTTTGGGAAACATACAGGAATCTTTGCTCTGTAGCGAGACTCAAGCTCAAAATATCATTAATCACAGGCCTCAAAACACCTATGCAGAATGGTTGGAAGTCGTCGATAAAGGAGTTCATAGATTGATTACAAAGCATTTTACAAAACTGCAAGAATTTCAAAGTGTTGAAGATATATTTATTCATTGTGACGATGTTAGTCAAGAAATTCAAAGTATTCTAGACTCATGGAATTCAAAGTCCAAGGCAAGTAAATATCCCTGCCTAGATTCGCAGCCAGAGTTTGTAACTAAAGACTTTAATTTATTCCCATATCAATTGGTTGGCGTAAGTTGGTTGTATTTACTCTTTGTAAAAGGCTTGGGTGGGATTTTGGCGGGTAATTTAGAATTAACTTTAGATGAAATGGGACTGGGAAAAAGCTGTCAGGTTGTAACATTTTTGGGGTTGCTTAAATCAAAAGGGGAAGGAGGCCTTAATTTAATCATCGTACCAGCTACTGTACTGGGTAAAAGAAATTTAATCAGAGACAATTGGGTTAGAGAGCTTAATATGTGGGTTCCTAGTCTAAAAGTGATTGCATACACTGGCGACCAAAATGTTCGAAGAAACCTTCAAATGAAAATTCTTGAGTGTGATGACTTGGATGTAATCGTTACTACCTATAATCAAGCCTCTGGTGCTATGGATAGGAGATTCTTGCGCTCCCTTAAATGCCAATCTTTGATTTTAGACGAAGGACGTAACTATTAATTAATATAGATATGATCAAAAACTCCTCCTCACAACGAGCGTTGCACTTGAAAAATCTAAATATCCCTTTTAGATTATTACTAACAGGAACCCCATTGCAAAATAATTTGAAGGAATTACTGGCTTTGCTAACTTTTATCATGCCAGATTTATTTGGTCCCTGCTTTGACCAACTTTCCATTATTTTTGATGATCAAAAAAGCAAGTCTTACAAAGATGTTATCTCAAAACTCCAAATTGAGCGAGCAAAGAAGATGATGACTCCATTTATTCTTCAAAGATTAAAGCAAGATGTCCAGAGTAGTTTGCCACCAAAAATATACAGGACTGAATACTGTGCAAGAAATGATATTCAAGTTGGATTGTATGATGTAACGACCGTTCTCAACTTAGAAATTATTATTAGCTTCCAAAGACTCATCTACCAAATTGTCTAATGTACTAATGGAATTACGTAAACTCTCTAATCACCAGCTGTTGCTCAGAAATCACTATCGAGACAAGGCACTCAGGGCAATCGCTAAAGTTTTGATGAATGTACAGACATTTAATGCTAGGAGCTCGAATTTTTGGATAGCAAGGAGGAATACGTCTTTGAAGATCTGCAAGTGATGAATGATTTTCAAATTCACAAATTGTGTTCAAAATATAAGCGACTAGCTAAATATCTACTAGAAGAAAGTACTTGGTTGAATTCCGGGAAGATATCACGTCTAACAGAGCTATTAACCGCACTTAAAGCAAATGGTGATAGAGTATTACTATTTAGTCAGTTTGTCATGATGCTTGATATTCTTGAATTGGTGCTCGGCACCCTGAATATTAAATTTCTTCGGCTCGATGGATCAACACCAAGTGCTGACAGAATTCAATTGATTGATGATTACAACAAAAATTCAGAAATAACAGTGTTTTTGCTTTCAACTAAAGCTTGTGGTTTAGGTATCAACCTCACTTCAGCAAACACTGTTATTATCTACGATATGGACTTTAATCCGCACAATGATATTCAGGTAACATAGTTTTTATAAAGGCCGAAGATCGTGCTCATAGACTTGGACAAAAGAGACCTGTTACCATATATAGATTAATACTGAAAGACACTGTTGAGGAACACATTTTGAATTTAGTTAATTCGAAATTGCTACTGAATGGAAAATTGAAAGAAAAAGACCCTTCCAAATTTGTAGAATCTGGTTTAATTGATATCATTCAAAAAGACCTTGATAATATACCTTAATTAGAACTTTTTAAATTAACACGGGTTAATTTCTATACAACGCGTGAGTTTTCTAATGTCTAATAAAGAACTATTAGCCAGAATCGAAAAATTGGACTTTTCGAATATGAAAAAGCACTATGGTGCATCTACACAATCAGTTCACTCTTCGAAATCTTCAAACCGAGGGGAATGTACTAGTCGGTCTAACACGAACATGTCTGCTTCAGATTCTTTACTAAACCTACTTCAAAGTCAGTTAAAAGAGTGTAAATCAATTATTGAGTATTCAGACCAAGTAAATTCCATTAATGTAGGATCATTCAGCCTTACAATTACTTTGTCAAGATCAGCAAAAGAAAATCGAACTATTGGAACGGAAATACTCACTGTTGTCGAATCAATTCAGAGAATATCGGAATGCGATAGTACGGCATAGACCGGTACTCTCTATTAAGAGCATTGAACGGTGCCTCAACATGCTACCGAAGGAGCAGTTGGAGAAAAACAAAGAATTGAAGGAGGAGATTGATCAGATGCTTGAATATCGCAATTCCATAATGCAGTTATCGTTTGAGAAAACAGATTCAAATTAGTGCGTGCGAACTAGATATCCAATAGATTGTAATTTCAATAATAAAATTTAATCGTTAAGCAAAAATATAAGCAACGCCCATCAAAACCAATCCTAGAACACCAGAGATGTTTAAATCTTCACCGTTATTTTTGGAAGCAGATCCTGAACCGGTAGTGCCATTGCTAGATCCAGTTGTTCCATTCGTGGACCCAGTTGTAGTGTTGGAAACTACATTTGAACCAATTTGTCCTAGAGATAATGTTTCTCCGGCATTGTTACTGCCGCAAGAGTACTTGGAGTGGCAATTTGCACTACAAGTTGCAATATCGCTGGATCCAACACAGCCATTGACACAGTTTAGGTCTTCGGCTTGACATTCATAAAATTGCACAGGCATAGCGTGGAAGTTGAGTGTTGGGAACACACCTTTTGGTAGAGGTAACCCAGTGTTAGGATCAACAACTGCTCCATTTGAAGGATTACATTGACATTGAAAGAGCATGGTGTTGGGATCACAGGTGTTCACACTAACCGAAGTAAAACAAGAAACTGAACAGTAAGACAACTGTTCTGCGCAGATTCCTTGTTTAGTAGTCATATCCTGTTGAGGTAACGGATTGATGGCATTTACTGCAGCAAGGTAAAAGAGAATGGTTGACATTAGCGTTCAGAGAAAAAGGGTTTGAAAAATCTAACAATGTGTGGGTCAAAGTGGGAACAAATAAATTTGAAAAATTGCAATCGGAATGGACTGCTACTTGATCTAAGCTATCTATAAATTGCATGTATAGCAAAAGTCAAATTGAAATACAAATTTCCCAGACCGTGATATCTACAATGCTCTGCTATCAGATCATCCTTTTTACCGTGCTTGAAAAGAATAGTTCCATATCAGAGCTTAGTAATTACTCATGGTCTCGGACATTTTGTATTTCAATTTGTCTTTTGATCTACAAATGATCACCAGAAAACGAAATTCCAAAAAACGGAAGAATGAAATCAGCGCATCTTGGTACGTTGGATATGCTGAAGATGAGGAGTCTGTAGAAGCCATAATGAAAAAATTTAAAGAATTAGAAGATTTTCAAAACGAATCAAATATCAGAGAAGAAGATGGATTAACTACAGAGCAATTGGAAGAGGTATTTAAACGTACCTCTGCATTTACTCTGAAATCTGCTCGCTTAGACGAGGAATATAACGCTCTGGAGATATTCAGATACGAAAATGGTATCGACGAGGAATGGAATGAAGAAGAGTATTTTCAATCTTATGTAGTGATTATCAAATTGCAGATGACGCCTTTTGGGATTCATTGCTTGGTCAAAAACCAAAAGGAAAGAAGAAGAAAGAGAAACCAGAAAAAGTAGAAAAGGAAAAGCCTAGCTTATTGGCCAAATATAAAGTAATGTCTGTGCAGGTGCAGGATCGGACGGGCAACTACTTCTGTTTAAAAAAACGAGTTCCGATAGCAGATCCAAACCTTCCAACTTACATCAGGATCCCTGCCGCTCCATTATCTAGGTCCTGGGCAAGGATAATTCAACAAAAGACAGAAACCATCTTAGAAAACTATCGTTTAATTAGGGCAGATATTCTTAATTTTGATCTTGAACAGCTCGGAAACGATTTTCAGGCAGTATACATGGACCCTCCGTTTCTACTTGAAGATGAGATTCCCCGAGAAGGCCGAATTACCATGGAGCAATTCGTAATTGGTTTTAAAACTTAGGCAAACTTGAAAATCTCAGAGATGGTAAAATCAGGGTTTCTGTTTATATGGGTCGAAAAAGAGCTTTATGTATGAATTACCTAATCAAGGCAAAACTAATTAAGGTCACTGAGAAATGGGGGTTTAGGTATGTGGAAAATATCGCTTGGGTAAAGAAAAACTTGGACAATACTATCGCAGTCCAGCCATCGAAATATTTTAACAAGAGCAAATCCACATGTCTGATTTTCCGAAAAGTAATGAAATTTTTACACTAGGAAGGTGAATTGGAATTGAGACATCAACGTAACCCGGACGTTGAGTTTGATTTCATCAAACCACCACAGAAGGGTAAGTTTTCTGATGCAGACTATTTGAACGAAAGAAAACCTAAATTCGTGTATCATATAATTGAAACATTGCTTCCAACGGCCCTTGTTGGCGATTCTCCCAAGCTGGTAGAACTTTGGGGAAGGGAAGGAAGTGCGAGAAAAAATTGGACTACCGTAGTGAATATACCAAAAGAAATTTATTAAAATTCAATAGCTGTCAAATTATCTAATTCTTCTTGACACTGTTTTTCAAAATCATTCAAGCTGTGCGAGACATGCTGCTCAAATGAAAAAGAAACTGTAAGAGACTTGATGACTTGAGCCATGAGTTGCTCCCTTTGGGCATTGAGAGTTTTAAATGTCTCTTGATATTTCTTGCTCGCTACTTGTAATTTTTGTTGCGACGAATACATCAATTGATGAGCTTCTTTTTTCAACTGTTGGATTTCCCTTTCCATATTTTCCATTTCTTTAGTAGTATTCATTAATCCATTTCCAATTTGCTCTTTCTCTTGGTTGTATCTATCATTTAGCAATTGAATCTTTGACTCGATGCTTTGAATCTCTTCTCTTTTCTTGATAACGTTCCAATTGAGAGAGTCCAGTTTTTCTGACAATGCAATGCACTCGTCAGTAATTTTGAAGAAAGCATTCTTGTAGCTTTCAATTAATACAAATAGAGAGGGCTATTTAGCTTCGCCTTACCTTGACCTGCTTTCTTAGATTAATTGAAACCATCGCATCCACTTTTGACTGCTGAACATCAATCTTTAGCTCTTGAGCTAGCGCTGAAAACTTTGGATTCGATCTACCAAGAAGGTCTAATTTATACAATAGAGTGTTAAACCTTTCACAACTTCTCTCTAACGAATCCATCTTTTTTTGAACTGCAATTTCTTTGTTCCAGACTGCCTTGTTTACATCATCCAATTGAACGCTCAACTTTTGAAGATTTTTAGACAATTGATCACGCTCTGCATTCATTCGATCCACATCTGTAGGGGATAGTTCTTGAGCATCGACAGTGGCATTCAAATGTGCTCTTTCAGCAGTCAAATTCTTTACTGTTTCTTCTACAATTAAAAATAATAACCTGAAGCTTCAAATTCTTGTTGCAAGAACAAAACTGACTCGTACAATTTTTGTTTTTTTGCTTCAATATGAGCAATGTAGCCCTGGAACTTTTCTTTATCAGACAATAGCATGGCTTCTTCGCGTTCAAGGACAGTCAGAGGCGATTCGCTTTTTCTAAGAGTATTCCACTCCTTTTCCAAAGCATCATATTCTTTGGTCAACTTTTCAATTTCCTTCTTGTTCTTTTCATCTTTACGTTCAAAGTTTTCAAGTAAGGCGCGGTCAATGATATCCAAATCGTTGGCTCCAGACAACCACAATGAGTAAGCTTTAGTAAGGTATTCAAAAAACATCTTTTCTGCTTGTTCATTTTCATTCAAATCGTTACTATCCTCGTCCAGATGATCGACACACAAAATCAATTCCATCTAAATAAGAAACACAGGTTTACCATCCAGATTAGCATTGCTAAAAGTGTAGGCCAAGCATGAAGTGAACCAACTGTAAATAAGTTGGATTTTGAGATTTGATCAGCAAAGGGATAACGTAAACCTTTCAATATCACTGGCACTTCCTCTTCAAACTTTTTTTGAAATTCGTAGTATGGATCTAATTGCGCATAAAGGAATTTAAATATAGTTTGGAAATCTTTTGAAGTTGGAGGAGTGAGTGATTTGGGAGAAACTGGATGAGGAAATCCGGAATTTACAAGAAAGGTGATTAAGCGATTAATAGCGTTTGTTTGCCATCTATGTTAACCAGGATTACTTTTTATCTTTGATTGGACGTGGATCTTTGGCAATTTGTGGAGTGTTCATCGAAAGGGATTGTCTTCCATAAATACTCTGTCGCCCAGTGATAGAAGAGCGCAATCCCATCGTGGAGCGACGATCTAATCCATTGATATTCAATCCTGCAAAAGAGTCTGCCAGTTGATTTCTTGCTTTACTAGGTGCAAGAGATTGTCTGGACATTAAAAATTGGACAACTGAAAAATTCAAATCAACAATAAATACTACCAGTATAAACCAAGAATCGAATTGACTCAAGTATTGCTGATCAGCTCAATAATTTCTCAAATCTATTCTTTATTGAAGCGACTGCTACTATACCTGCTCTGATCAGCGTAATTTTACAATTTGTAGTAAATTTTTCTTTGTGTAAAATGGATGAAGAGTTTGCAAAACCGCAGTTGCCAGTAGCGCCAGTCGCTCCGCAAAGAATTCCTCAGACCGGGGAAGAGTATCTCGCTCAAGTGAGACAGCAAGCAATGACGATTCCAGATTGGACAACATCCAAATCGGAAATAGAGGGAAAGACCAGTACACTATTAAGTAACCCTCGCACTCTATTTATACAAGCAACAGATCCATGCAAAATATCACCAGAACATTGCCCTTCACAAGGATGGATTAAAGAAAGGATACAGGATTTTATAAAACTGCGAGAACTAGTAACATCGTTTCCCAAAGAATTGAAACCAAAGATAAAGAGCGACAACCAAGAATGGAAAAAATTAATGTACAATTCAAATCAAGTTCCGTCTTTTAAATATATTTCTGCCCTGGATCAAAACAGAACCATGAAATTACTCGAATGCCACTCGCAGTGGTATTCAAATTATCAAGTTAATATGAATCAGTGGATCTATGCTCTACTACTGCGTTGCGATAATCTATTAGAAGCAGATAATATCCACACTCTTCGGAAATTGGCAAGCAAAATCAGACAGAGAAGAATTACATTGGAATTCGGAAGTGAATTCATTGGTTGCACATTGCTGATTACGATAATTGCATACTTTTATGGACAAAAAGATCTAGCGGATTAATAAAAACGCTCTCGGGTCTAAGTTAAATCTTTTGGCTGAACATGACCAAAGCCAGCCAATTATCGCAATTACATAATTGAAGATTAATGGATTTGATTGCACAATATGCTTCCTATGGATACCTTTTAAGATTATTTAAAATTTGGTTTTAAACTTTTTTGTAATCCAAAATGCAATCTATTAAACGACAACTCTCTACACTAAGACCATTTCACCTCGCTTTTCCGGTAAAGGATCTTGAACGAGCCAGGCATTTTTACAAGAATGTAATGAAGTGTCCTCAGGGAAGAGAATCCCCAAATGAATGGATCGACTTTGACTTTTTCGGGCATCAAATTGTTTGCCACAAAGCTCCAAGCTCTGAATCAAAGCCTGATAGTAGAAGCCATGTAGATGGACATAAAGTACCAATACCACACTTTGGAGTTGTCTTGGAATGGGGTCAGTTTCACCAACTAGCAAAGAATATACGAGATGGGGGAATCAAATTTGAAATTGAACCATACTTGAGATTTGAAGGAAAGCCAGGGGAGCAAGTAACAATGTTCTTTTATGACACTGAAGGCAATGCGTTAGAGTTTAAAGCATTCAAGCACGATTCCATGTTGTTTGAAACTAAATAAATCATGTTACAAATCATAATCGGTCTTCTTTACTATGTAGAGCCTCAAGGACTTGAATATTAACTCGTTGACTTACATTAACAATTACAATGATGAGAATCAGAGTGACTTTTTAATAGTCGATACTTAAAATACAGCGATTTCAACGCTTTTTATTTGGAATCTACGTAGCCAATCGAAGTGTATTATCTGCAATTAGATTCATTTATATCTAAGTGGGCTTACGAAAAATAGCGCAACTGCTATCATTAGAATAGAATGTAGAAAATATATCTCATTTTTGAAGGATATGATTATCGAACATTTATTACCGGCAGAAATGTTTTAAATTTCCTGGAGCGTATCACATCATTACGCTAGCACTTAAATATTTTTTAAAATTGAAGTGCAATTTTCAATTCAACTATTGGCGTCATATAAAATTTTCATAGTATACATTTCTGTCATTTCAACGAGATGTGAATTGAATATTGTTTAAGCTATTATATATTCTAGTATCGCACAGAGAGATTGAATCTTTTCATTACTGGATTATTTGATATTGTTGCGTATTTTACCTTGATTATATATGGTGTAATCTCTGAATAAATACCGCAACTTAGTTGTTCCAACTTTTCTTCACGAGCATGAATTTGGTGCTGTTTAATATCTGGATATTTATCATTCCACTACCTTTTATTTAGTATTTTTGAAAAATGATAGTTTCTACTTCTGTATCATGCATCAATTAAATGGATAAATTTTTTCGTTTTCGATTTTTATATGATATTAGTGGTATTATGCTTATAGTAAATGTGAAAATATATATTATCTAAGTGAATTCATTGAACATGATGATTAAATAAGTAGTAACCCTATTGGAAACAGCCATTAGAGTTTTTGAAATAATTTGGTTGTGGATTCGTAAACTACAAAAGTTAT
Organism: Boothiomyces sp. JEL0866; assembly: GCA_027604345.1. NCBI lineage: Eukaryota > Fungi > Chytridiomycota > Chytridiomycetes > Rhizophydiales > Terramycetaceae > Boothiomyces > Boothiomyces sp. JEL0866. The sequence goes on from JADIIZ010000008.1 coordinate 70,120, forward strand.
GCAGGTACCGGGAAGTACTCGAGCTATATTTACTCCCAAACCTTTGTAAAAACCTAGTGTTCCTTCGTTCCTGTAAATCGTAATGCAAGATTTATAGACGGATGAATATTCGTGTTCAACATATTTAGATTCAACTTGCATTCTTGCTTTTACTAATTGATAGGGATAAGTGAATAATGTTGCAAAGAGTTTCGAAACACTAGCCAATCCAATTGTTTTGAGTGCCTATTGATTAAAATAAAGTACAGAATCGTGGGAATAGAGGCTTTTCAATTCTTCATAAGCCATAAATTGAATTGCTCCGTGTGAGACACCAAATAATGCAGGAATAATCTAAATTTAAAATTCTTTTACTCCTCGATAGAATCCTTTAACTCCTTCATTTTTGTATATTTTTGATAAACCGTCCAACACTCCTTTATATGCGTTCGAGTCGTCAGGCGATTGGGTAAACACTCTGGTTTTCACCACCCAAACTGGATTTGTCGCAAGCGAAGTTAAAATTCCTGAATTAATAGACGTGATACCAGCCCCAGCTGATGCAGTCAAATGCTCCAATGCGTTTAATTTTTTAGTAGTAGTTGTTCTAAACATATCCTTCAAATGCGAGTACCAAAAAAAATACATACCCCAAGAAACTGTAGCCCCTACAAAGTTTGGCGATATTCCTCTATAAAATCCCCTGATTCCTTCATTTCGATGAATGCTAGAAATGATATTCCGCAGTCCAAACTTTGAATTTTCCTTAACTTGCATTTTTGTTTTTAAAACATCAAATGGATGCATTAGCAATGTAGAAGAGGCACCAGCAATAAACCCCGAAATAGCTTGGTCGGTGGATTGACTTCCTGTGAGACCCATTTTTGTTTTTGCGAAAAATGATCACTGAAGAGGAATTTAAGGAAATTTTAGAAGAGTACAACACTAAGCCAAATGTGCTGATTCTATTTTGTAGATATTTCGGAAATGCAAAATCTGCCATTGGAGCAGTTATGTCTGATATTGATTCCAAAGGTATTTTCGCCCTGAGAGTTAGGCTGTACAATGGAATATGTGGAAAGGACAGACCAAGGTCTCCAACGAAAAGAAGTAATGGTTCAATTCAGTGGACAGACTGCACAAACTGCTAATCAGATTCACCAGAAATTAAAAAGTTTAGTCAAGGAAGCAGAAAGTGGAATTCGTTTGGTATTTGTGAACTTATGATAGAATCAGGAAGTTGATAAAACATACGTACCACCAGGGCGTAAGTCGAATGAAGTGAAGTTATACGAAGACCCAGCACAGCTAGAAGTTATATTAATCGCCATCTGGTGGTCAGTTCTTGTAATTTTTGCATTTGCGCCATTCCCGGAGCCAATTAACAATCTCTTTGATCTATATATTGGTCGGTCAAATATTTTTAACACACTAATCGCACTTGTCACCGTGAACATCGGACTTGCTTTGACCATTGGCGGATTGTGTGCTTATGCCGAATTTCCGTTGGATATACTCGCCAAATGGATACTAATGACGCTTATATTTGGATTTTTAGCAGTGTCAAAAGTGGTAAAAATCGCATACAAGCGCCGTGAACAGTTGGATGCAGCGGACGATATTGGTTATAGTAGTAAATAAAAAGCCTATGATATTAATTTTTATTCAATATAGCAGTGAAGAAAGAATTATGATAAACGTAATGCATCAATGATTCCTGGCACGCAGAATATGTGGAGTCAATTGACGTCTCCTCCTGTATTAAAAATCCATGTGCGCCAGCCAAGTCTTTAAATTCCTCCAAAGTATATTCAAAGGAATTCTCAGAGCCTTCAAAATGATATAGCAGCGGGCCCAAATTAATCCATTTTCCTCCATTTTTTAAACAGTATCGTAGTACTTTTAAATAATCAATCAGATTTTTCGCTGTATCCATAAAGTAACAAGTTACTATCACATCCCAAGAAGATTCTTGGTGCTTCTCAGAATATACTTCTACAAAATCACCAGCTACCATTGAAAAGTCTGCTGTTTTAGGAAAGGAGTTGTAAATTTGAACATCGGGGAAAGTGATCGCTCTAGTTTGAATATCTCCAGATGGCATATTGCTAAATTGATGGATGTATGGGTAGATTACTACAGAATTTGGGTTTGCAATTAGGTTTAAGATGAAATTTGAGGTCAATAGCTAAATATTAGCAACAATTACCATAAAGAATGAAAATTCGTTTCCTTGACATGAATATCCTTTGCGAACAATTTCGAATACCAATCTTCCCAGTCCCGCTCCGGGACAAAGCACTTTAATTTCTCCTCTACCATGAAGGACAATTACCTTTTTTCGATCGGAATATTAGCGTATATACCATCCAACTTTTCTAATATTGGCAGGTAGGTCTGTCGCCGTTCCTGTTCCCCTTCGCTTGTCCAATCTCTAACAATCTGCTTTAAGGTAGAGCGAACTTTGTCATGGTCTTGTTCTGATACCGGATCTAATTGGATATCATCCTGCTTTTCAATGAACACCGGATGCTCTTCTATGATCCGGTGAAATAGAAACGAATTCATATTAATGCATTCATAGTGTTTTGTTAATCGGGCAATCATCTTTTCCCTTAGCGAGGTTGGAATCAATTCCAAATTTCTAATCTTGTAATTAAGTATCGAGCATGAATGCTTGCGATATTCCGCAAAGGCCTCTATGACTTTGTGAAAATGCCTTTGCTCCTCTTTGCCATGATCGTACATCTATCAAAAAATTTTCAAGAAATTTCTATTTCAAATTGCAATAGATAATCTTTAAGCTACACTCTTTCATATTAAAATAACCTTGGTCTGTTATAATACGTTGGACCTATGAGAACATACATTAGTTTCATTGCTGCAGGAGTATAACGCTCAAACTTTGCGTTTTGTTTCTGATGCTAGCATGGAGCAGCACGGAGCAGCTTTATTAGCACAAAATGTTTGGTACAGCAGGAACAGCGATGGGAAATTCCTTGATAGTTCGCTTGGGAGAATTCTCTCAACTTAGTTCCTGCTGGGATAATCTCAAAGTCAACGGAACATGCCAATTATTCAACAAAGAATTGGACCTTATTAGCACGAAGGAATAGCTTTTTTGTACCAATAATACGATTGATGAAACAGGGTCAAATGCGTGGCTGATTAAGACATCTTTGAGCGAAAAAAAAGCTTTTAAAAATGCTCGTAATAGAAAGACAAATTCAAGAAGAAGACAGACAATCACTTGACTCCATGGACTCAGTGGTTCCGCAATTAGACCTCACCATTAATCCCGAATTTCTTTTGAAGGATAGTCAAATTGTTGTCAACGCTTTGTTTCCAGAATGGTCAGAAGATGATTTGGTTCTTTCTGTTTGCACCAATGGAATTACAAACAAACTTGTTAAAGCAACCCATAAGGAAACTCAGCAAGTCATATTAATCCGTACTTATGGTCGCGGCAGCAGTGTGCTTATTAATAGACCACAGGAAATACTCGTATGGTAGCTTTAACAGTAGAATATTATTGCTTTGTCAGAAGCGGGTTTATGTCCTCCTCTATATGGCCGTTTCAACAATGGTATTGTATATGGCTATGTTGCAGGTGAAGTTTTCACTGTGAAGGATATGAGTGACCGTCATAAATCTAGTTTGGTAGCAAAAACCATGGCAAAGTGGCATAACAGTCTCAAAGATATGAACTCCAAGCCTGGTCTTTTCACTACGATGTGGAAGTGGATTAATTCCGTTCCGCAGACCTATAGTAATTCTGACAAACAACAAAGCTTCAAAGAATCTGGGTTTACTCTTAATCAGTTAAGAGAAGAATTGCTTGAATTGCAATCTCACTTGGAGAAGTTGGAGTCGCCAGTTGTATTCTGTCATAACGACTTGTTATCTGGCAATTTGATTTACGATCCCGAGCAAGGTATTTGATTCTTATATTTAGACTCTTGCGCATTTATCGACTACGAATATGGATGCCCAAATTATCGAGGGTTTGATATAGGCAACCATTTCTGTGAATTTGGAGGCTTTGACTGCGACTGGACAAAATACCCGGACGAAGCCTTCCAAAAGGGGTGGTTAAAGGAATATCTGGGTGCAAAAGGCGAAGGAGTGGTCAGCGATGCAAAGCTTGATGCTATTTATAGAGAAGTTTTAGCTTTCTCTTTGGCTGCTCATTTCTTCTGGTCCCTTTGGGCATTGGTAATTTATAACTAATTGCAGATTCAAGCTGAAATCAGTGATATTGATTTCGATTACATTGAATATGCTGAAATGAGATTGCAAGAATATTACAGAAAGAAGGATGAATGGTTGCTGTAATTTAATATACTTTATACTCATTAATAAACCAAACTTGACTTAGAACATGATCATCTACTTGGTTTGGAAGTATATCTAGAGGTGTCGTCGTCCCCACATATTCGCACTTCCTGAAATAAAACTTGCCTACATAGGTGCATCCAACTACAAGTTTTAGAATAATTGGCAGGTTACATCCTACATGCCTGCCGCAATGAGGTCGGCTTGGTAGGTTCCTATTTCTTATGTAAGCAGCCAAATGCGGACGGAGTGTTCCTAATCACGTGGTCTCTGAACCAAGCGAAAAAAACAAACTTCAGATTTTTTAGAAAAAATGTCAGAAAAGTATAATACCGAGCTAGTTCAAGACGATGACCAAATATCCACCTACTCAACAGAAACTGGGCTAACCCACTTTGATTTAACGATTAATCCCGAATTCTTGCTTAAGGATACTCAAATTGTTGTTAACGCCTTTTTCGCTGATTGGACAGAGAGTGATGTGAAATTATCTCGTTGCACTGACGGAACTACTAATCAGCTAGTGAAAGCTACCCATAAAGAAACCAAACAATCTATTCTTATTCGCACCTACGGAAGAGGAACTTCAGTGCTGATAGACAGAAATCAAGAAATTCTGGTAACTAATAGCTAATGTAGAATATCAGAGCCCTGTCTGCTGAAGGATTATGCCCACCGCTATATGGCAGTTTCAACAACGGAATAGTTTACGGTTATGTGAATGGCCAAGTTTACACTATTAAAGGTATGCGATTCCTAACAAGATATGCTCGATAGCAAAAAAAGTAAATTGATCGCAAAAGCAGTCGCAAAGTGGCATAATAGTATGGTGGACCCAAATGCTAAAGCTCAATTATTTTCCACTATGTGGAAGTGGGCAAACGCAGTACCTCAAACGTACAGCAGTTCCGTCAAACAAGAAAGGCTGAAAAAGTCTGGCTACAACCTTAACCTTTTACGAGAAGAATTAGTGGAGCTGCAGTCACACCTCGAAAAGCTTGAATCCCCAGTAGTTTTCTGTCACAATGATCTCAATGCGGCAAATTTAATTTACGATCCTGAGCAAGGTACACATTAGCTTATATCAGGTTGTTGTTCGTTGATTGACTATGAATATGGCTGTCACAATTATCGAGGGTTTGACATTGGAAACTTTTTCTGTGAATTTGGAGGAATTGAATGTGACTTTTCCAAATATCCAAATGAGAAAATACAAAAGGAATGGATCAAAGCGTATTTGAAAGAAAAAGATGGACAGGAAATAGTTTCAGACGCTGAGCTACATGGAATTTATCGGGAAATTTTGTCTTTCTCGCTTGCATCACATTTCTTTTGGTCGCTGTGGGCATTGGTGAGACATTTCTAATTTAGATTCAAGCTGAAATCAGTGTTATTGATTTTGATTATATCGAATACGCACTTAAGCGCCTGGATGAATATTACGCTAGGAAAGACGAATGGCTCGCATAACTGTCACATAAAACTAATAAATACAATAGAGTTTGTTTAACTGTCAGTGTGTATGCGTCAAGTAGCTGTGTATGCTTTAAGTCATTTTTCATTGTTGACAGTGGTCTCAAATATCATGAGCATTACTAATTATTAGTCATGGTGAGTTTCCTTTTTAAAAACTCGAAAATAACGTAAAATCTAATGCCAAACAATCAGCTTCACAAGACTTTAACTGATCACAAGTGCGTCGATCTTATCAACCCAGAGTCTACCTTATTCTCTCAAATATCGCACTATGGTGCAGTTCCGGTCAAACCGATCACTTTAGATTCGAGTTTGTCCGTTCGAGAAGCTTGCCATACCTTGGCAGTAAATCGAATCACTTCAGCACCGATTCTTAACGGAGCACAACTAATCGGTAAGTATTTGTTGACCTAGGTCAGTTGGATTATTTTGATCTTTTGGTATATCTCCTGCAAGCTTTGAATAGCATCACTTTAGCAAATATGGATGAACCTGAATGGACGGTCAAAGACATTCTTTCACACGTTATCACAACCAGCGAACCGCTATCTAGCTTGACCACGCACAAGAAGTTGGTGACTATTCAAAAAGACGCACCGCTGTTGGACGTCCTTGATGAATTTATCAGGTCCAAGTGCCATAGATTGGCTGTACTAGAAGGAAATACCTTTAGAGGTGTAATTTCTCAAACTGCATTGGCAGCTTTGGTTGTCTACAAGTTTGGTCTCAAAAAAGAAAAAGGTGCAGTTTGGGACTTGGGAAACAAAAGCATTAAAGAGCTTGGGATAATAAGAAAGAATGTCATCTTTGTCAACGAAAAGAACACTGTAATCGACGCACTATACCGCATGCATGTCCATCAAATTTCCTCCGTAGCGATCCTTGAAAATGGAATTGTAACCGCTGACTAACCATAGTTGCGCGGCTCCATCGGATTATCAGACATTAAACTTATTTTGGCCGAAACTAACGGAGTAAAGTTGTTGACAAACACGTGCAAGCACTTCTTTCAGGAAATCAGAAAAAAACAAAGCTTGGACCATTCTGAAGACACTCGTGTACCAAACTATGTTGTTGGTCCTGACACTACGCTTATCTTTGCAATGGAGAAAATGATTGCAACCAGAAGTCACAGAATCTGGGTTGTTGAGAACCATGATAAAGTGGTCGGGTTGTTATCCATCTCTGACTGCATTCCTCTGCTCCGTTCTTGAAAAATAAAATTGAACTATTCGTAACTTCATTATATATTCATTTTTGATAATATTAAATCGTTTCTTCCATATGGTGGCGCTCTAGGTCTCTGCTGTGCTTTGCCTTTCTTTAATCTAAAAAATTTCATCGAAATGTTAGTAAAAATGAACCTTCAACTTTTGGACTAGCCCTTGACTCTTCCTGGAGTATTTAGGGAGAATGTAGGAAGGAAGCTTCTGGAAATGCGTCGCATATTTGGCACCTCGAACAATAATTTTTGGTTGGAAAGTTAGGTTTCTTAGTACTCCAAACATTTTTTGTGAAAAAAATTTGAGATCAAAAATTATGTTTTCGTCCCCAAACAAACCAATTATCATCATACCAGAGACACCACTAGCAGAAAACAAAAAGATCGCCAAGCCAAATAGAGTTCCATTATTTGCTGATTATGAGGAATCGCTGAAATCCGCCTCTCAATTATTTGAGGATGTTTATGGAGGATCAGACATTTCTGGAAAAGCAAAATTTAAAAAAGAAGTTATTGAGATACCCTCGAATGATATAAATGAAATAGATGGTTTTGATATGGACGATATTTTTGATACAGATCACAACCACCTTTCACTAGACCCAATTCAAAAAGAGTGTTCCGATGCGACTGATGATATCGACCAACAAATAATTCAGATTGATTCAGATGATGAATTTGACTTTCCAAAGAAAAGAAGACGGCTAGTTCGAAAAGATCAGCTGAAACCACAGTCTAGTCCAGATATACAAATAGTTTCCAGTGTCACCAAGGATGACGACAAAGAGCCAGACACTATTCCTGAAAACCCAAAGTCTGATCTAATTTACGAGAGCGACGATGATGATCAACACATTGCAGATTTAATCACAAAGCTTTTAAATACAGAAAGTTTGGGAAACATACAGGAATCTTTGCTCTGTAGCGAGACTCAAGCTCAAAATATCATTAATCACAGGCCTCAAAACACCTATGCAGAATGGTTGGAAGTCGTCGATAAAGGAGTTCATAGATTGATTACAAAGCATTTTACAAAACTGCAAGAATTTCAAAGTGTTGAAGATATATTTATTCATTGTGACGATGTTAGTCAAGAAATTCAAAGTATTCTAGACTCATGGAATTCAAAGTCCAAGGCAAGTAAATATCCCTGCCTAGATTCGCAGCCAGAGTTTGTAACTAAAGACTTTAATTTATTCCCATATCAATTGGTTGGCGTAAGTTGGTTGTATTTACTCTTTGTAAAAGGCTTGGGTGGGATTTTGGCGGGTAATTTAGAATTAACTTTAGATGAAATGGGACTGGGAAAAAGCTGTCAGGTTGTAACATTTTTGGGGTTGCTTAAATCAAAAGGGGAAGGAGGCCTTAATTTAATCATCGTACCAGCTACTGTACTGGGTAAAAGAAATTTAATCAGAGACAATTGGGTTAGAGAGCTTAATATGTGGGTTCCTAGTCTAAAAGTGATTGCATACACTGGCGACCAAAATGTTCGAAGAAACCTTCAAATGAAAATTCTTGAGTGTGATGACTTGGATGTAATCGTTACTACCTATAATCAAGCCTCTGGTGCTATGGATAGGAGATTCTTGCGCTCCCTTAAATGCCAATCTTTGATTTTAGACGAAGGACGTAACTATTAATTAATATAGATATGATCAAAAACTCCTCCTCACAACGAGCGTTGCACTTGAAAAATCTAAATATCCCTTTTAGATTATTACTAACAGGAACCCCATTGCAAAATAATTTGAAGGAATTACTGGCTTTGCTAACTTTTATCATGCCAGATTTATTTGGTCCCTGCTTTGACCAACTTTCCATTATTTTTGATGATCAAAAAAGCAAGTCTTACAAAGATGTTATCTCAAAACTCCAAATTGAGCGAGCAAAGAAGATGATGACTCCATTTATTCTTCAAAGATTAAAGCAAGATGTCCAGAGTAGTTTGCCACCAAAAATATACAGGACTGAATACTGTGCAAGAAATGATATTCAAGTTGGATTGTATGATGTAACGACCGTTCTCAACTTAGAAATTATTATTAGCTTCCAAAGACTCATCTACCAAATTGTCTAATGTACTAATGGAATTACGTAAACTCTCTAATCACCAGCTGTTGCTCAGAAATCACTATCGAGACAAGGCACTCAGGGCAATCGCTAAAGTTTTGATGAATGTACAGACATTTAATGCTAGGAGCTCGAATTTTTGGATAGCAAGGAGGAATACGTCTTTGAAGATCTGCAAGTGATGAATGATTTTCAAATTCACAAATTGTGTTCAAAATATAAGCGACTAGCTAAATATCTACTAGAAGAAAGTACTTGGTTGAATTCCGGGAAGATATCACGTCTAACAGAGCTATTAACCGCACTTAAAGCAAATGGTGATAGAGTATTACTATTTAGTCAGTTTGTCATGATGCTTGATATTCTTGAATTGGTGCTCGGCACCCTGAATATTAAATTTCTTCGGCTCGATGGATCAACACCAAGTGCTGACAGAATTCAATTGATTGATGATTACAACAAAAATTCAGAAATAACAGTGTTTTTGCTTTCAACTAAAGCTTGTGGTTTAGGTATCAACCTCACTTCAGCAAACACTGTTATTATCTACGATATGGACTTTAATCCGCACAATGATATTCAGGTAACATAGTTTTTATAAAGGCCGAAGATCGTGCTCATAGACTTGGACAAAAGAGACCTGTTACCATATATAGATTAATACTGAAAGACACTGTTGAGGAACACATTTTGAATTTAGTTAATTCGAAATTGCTACTGAATGGAAAATTGAAAGAAAAAGACCCTTCCAAATTTGTAGAATCTGGTTTAATTGATATCATTCAAAAAGACCTTGATAATATACCTTAATTAGAACTTTTTAAATTAACACGGGTTAATTTCTATACAACGCGTGAGTTTTCTAATGTCTAATAAAGAACTATTAGCCAGAATCGAAAAATTGGACTTTTCGAATATGAAAAAGCACTATGGTGCATCTACACAATCAGTTCACTCTTCGAAATCTTCAAACCGAGGGGAATGTACTAGTCGGTCTAACACGAACATGTCTGCTTCAGATTCTTTACTAAACCTACTTCAAAGTCAGTTAAAAGAGTGTAAATCAATTATTGAGTATTCAGACCAAGTAAATTCCATTAATGTAGGATCATTCAGCCTTACAATTACTTTGTCAAGATCAGCAAAAGAAAATCGAACTATTGGAACGGAAATACTCACTGTTGTCGAATCAATTCAGAGAATATCGGAATGCGATAGTACGGCATAGACCGGTACTCTCTATTAAGAGCATTGAACGGTGCCTCAACATGCTACCGAAGGAGCAGTTGGAGAAAAACAAAGAATTGAAGGAGGAGATTGATCAGATGCTTGAATATCGCAATTCCATAATGCAGTTATCGTTTGAGAAAACAGATTCAAATTAGTGCGTGCGAACTAGATATCCAATAGATTGTAATTTCAATAATAAAATTTAATCGTTAAGCAAAAATATAAGCAACGCCCATCAAAACCAATCCTAGAACACCAGAGATGTTTAAATCTTCACCGTTATTTTTGGAAGCAGATCCTGAACCGGTAGTGCCATTGCTAGATCCAGTTGTTCCATTCGTGGACCCAGTTGTAGTGTTGGAAACTACATTTGAACCAATTTGTCCTAGAGATAATGTTTCTCCGGCATTGTTACTGCCGCAAGAGTACTTGGAGTGGCAATTTGCACTACAAGTTGCAATATCGCTGGATCCAACACAGCCATTGACACAGTTTAGGTCTTCGGCTTGACATTCATAAAATTGCACAGGCATAGCGTGGAAGTTGAGTGTTGGGAACACACCTTTTGGTAGAGGTAACCCAGTGTTAGGATCAACAACTGCTCCATTTGAAGGATTACATTGACATTGAAAGAGCATGGTGTTGGGATCACAGGTGTTCACACTAACCGAAGTAAAACAAGAAACTGAACAGTAAGACAACTGTTCTGCGCAGATTCCTTGTTTAGTAGTCATATCCTGTTGAGGTAACGGATTGATGGCATTTACTGCAGCAAGGTAAAAGAGAATGGTTGACATTAGCGTTCAGAGAAAAAGGGTTTGAAAAATCTAACAATGTGTGGGTCAAAGTGGGAACAAATAAATTTGAAAAATTGCAATCGGAATGGACTGCTACTTGATCTAAGCTATCTATAAATTGCATGTATAGCAAAAGTCAAATTGAAATACAAATTTCCCAGACCGTGATATCTACAATGCTCTGCTATCAGATCATCCTTTTTACCGTGCTTGAAAAGAATAGTTCCATATCAGAGCTTAGTAATTACTCATGGTCTCGGACATTTTGTATTTCAATTTGTCTTTTGATCTACAAATGATCACCAGAAAACGAAATTCCAAAAAACGGAAGAATGAAATCAGCGCATCTTGGTACGTTGGATATGCTGAAGATGAGGAGTCTGTAGAAGCCATAATGAAAAAATTTAAAGAATTAGAAGATTTTCAAAACGAATCAAATATCAGAGAAGAAGATGGATTAACTACAGAGCAATTGGAAGAGGTATTTAAACGTACCTCTGCATTTACTCTGAAATCTGCTCGCTTAGACGAGGAATATAACGCTCTGGAGATATTCAGATACGAAAATGGTATCGACGAGGAATGGAATGAAGAAGAGTATTTTCAATCTTATGTAGTGATTATCAAATTGCAGATGACGCCTTTTGGGATTCATTGCTTGGTCAAAAACCAAAAGGAAAGAAGAAGAAAGAGAAACCAGAAAAAGTAGAAAAGGAAAAGCCTAGCTTATTGGCCAAATATAAAGTAATGTCTGTGCAGGTGCAGGATCGGACGGGCAACTACTTCTGTTTAAAAAAACGAGTTCCGATAGCAGATCCAAACCTTCCAACTTACATCAGGATCCCTGCCGCTCCATTATCTAGGTCCTGGGCAAGGATAATTCAACAAAAGACAGAAACCATCTTAGAAAACTATCGTTTAATTAGGGCAGATATTCTTAATTTTGATCTTGAACAGCTCGGAAACGATTTTCAGGCAGTATACATGGACCCTCCGTTTCTACTTGAAGATGAGATTCCCCGAGAAGGCCGAATTACCATGGAGCAATTCGTAATTGGTTTTAAAACTTAGGCAAACTTGAAAATCTCAGAGATGGTAAAATCAGGGTTTCTGTTTATATGGGTCGAAAAAGAGCTTTATGTATGAATTACCTAATCAAGGCAAAACTAATTAAGGTCACTGAGAAATGGGGGTTTAGGTATGTGGAAAATATCGCTTGGGTAAAGAAAAACTTGGACAATACTATCGCAGTCCAGCCATCGAAATATTTTAACAAGAGCAAATCCACATGTCTGATTTTCCGAAAAGTAATGAAATTTTTACACTAGGAAGGTGAATTGGAATTGAGACATCAACGTAACCCGGACGTTGAGTTTGATTTCATCAAACCACCACAGAAGGGTAAGTTTTCTGATGCAGACTATTTGAACGAAAGAAAACCTAAATTCGTGTATCATATAATTGAAACATTGCTTCCAACGGCCCTTGTTGGCGATTCTCCCAAGCTGGTAGAACTTTGGGGAAGGGAAGGAAGTGCGAGAAAAAATTGGACTACCGTAGTGAATATACCAAAAGAAATTTATTAAAATTCAATAGCTGTCAAATTATCTAATTCTTCTTGACACTGTTTTTCAAAATCATTCAAGCTGTGCGAGACATGCTGCTCAAATGAAAAAGAAACTGTAAGAGACTTGATGACTTGAGCCATGAGTTGCTCCCTTTGGGCATTGAGAGTTTTAAATGTCTCTTGATATTTCTTGCTCGCTACTTGTAATTTTTGTTGCGACGAATACATCAATTGATGAGCTTCTTTTTTCAACTGTTGGATTTCCCTTTCCATATTTTCCATTTCTTTAGTAGTATTCATTAATCCATTTCCAATTTGCTCTTTCTCTTGGTTGTATCTATCATTTAGCAATTGAATCTTTGACTCGATGCTTTGAATCTCTTCTCTTTTCTTGATAACGTTCCAATTGAGAGAGTCCAGTTTTTCTGACAATGCAATGCACTCGTCAGTAATTTTGAAGAAAGCATTCTTGTAGCTTTCAATTAATACAAATAGAGAGGGCTATTTAGCTTCGCCTTACCTTGACCTGCTTTCTTAGATTAATTGAAACCATCGCATCCACTTTTGACTGCTGAACATCAATCTTTAGCTCTTGAGCTAGCGCTGAAAACTTTGGATTCGATCTACCAAGAAGGTCTAATTTATACAATAGAGTGTTAAACCTTTCACAACTTCTCTCTAACGAATCCATCTTTTTTTGAACTGCAATTTCTTTGTTCCAGACTGCCTTGTTTACATCATCCAATTGAACGCTCAACTTTTGAAGATTTTTAGACAATTGATCACGCTCTGCATTCATTCGATCCACATCTGTAGGGGATAGTTCTTGAGCATCGACAGTGGCATTCAAATGTGCTCTTTCAGCAGTCAAATTCTTTACTGTTTCTTCTACAATTAAAAATAATAACCTGAAGCTTCAAATTCTTGTTGCAAGAACAAAACTGACTCGTACAATTTTTGTTTTTTTGCTTCAATATGAGCAATGTAGCCCTGGAACTTTTCTTTATCAGACAATAGCATGGCTTCTTCGCGTTCAAGGACAGTCAGAGGCGATTCGCTTTTTCTAAGAGTATTCCACTCCTTTTCCAAAGCATCATATTCTTTGGTCAACTTTTCAATTTCCTTCTTGTTCTTTTCATCTTTACGTTCAAAGTTTTCAAGTAAGGCGCGGTCAATGATATCCAAATCGTTGGCTCCAGACAACCACAATGAGTAAGCTTTAGTAAGGTATTCAAAAAACATCTTTTCTGCTTGTTCATTTTCATTCAAATCGTTACTATCCTCGTCCAGATGATCGACACACAAAATCAATTCCATCTAAATAAGAAACACAGGTTTACCATCCAGATTAGCATTGCTAAAAGTGTAGGCCAAGCATGAAGTGAACCAACTGTAAATAAGTTGGATTTTGAGATTTGATCAGCAAAGGGATAACGTAAACCTTTCAATATCACTGGCACTTCCTCTTCAAACTTTTTTTGAAATTCGTAGTATGGATCTAATTGCGCATAAAGGAATTTAAATATAGTTTGGAAATCTTTTGAAGTTGGAGGAGTGAGTGATTTGGGAGAAACTGGATGAGGAAATCCGGAATTTACAAGAAAGGTGATTAAGCGATTAATAGCGTTTGTTTGCCATCTATGTTAACCAGGATTACTTTTTATCTTTGATTGGACGTGGATCTTTGGCAATTTGTGGAGTGTTCATCGAAAGGGATTGTCTTCCATAAATACTCTGTCGCCCAGTGATAGAAGAGCGCAATCCCATCGTGGAGCGACGATCTAATCCATTGATATTCAATCCTGCAAAAGAGTCTGCCAGTTGATTTCTTGCTTTACTAGGTGCAAGAGATTGTCTGGACATTAAAAATTGGACAACTGAAAAATTCAAATCAACAATAAATACTACCAGTATAAACCAAGAATCGAATTGACTCAAGTATTGCTGATCAGCTCAATAATTTCTCAAATCTATTCTTTATTGAAGCGACTGCTACTATACCTGCTCTGATCAGCGTAATTTTACAATTTGTAGTAAATTTTTCTTTGTGTAAAATGGATGAAGAGTTTGCAAAACCGCAGTTGCCAGTAGCGCCAGTCGCTCCGCAAAGAATTCCTCAGACCGGGGAAGAGTATCTCGCTCAAGTGAGACAGCAAGCAATGACGATTCCAGATTGGACAACATCCAAATCGGAAATAGAGGGAAAGACCAGTACACTATTAAGTAACCCTCGCACTCTATTTATACAAGCAACAGATCCATGCAAAATATCACCAGAACATTGCCCTTCACAAGGATGGATTAAAGAAAGGATACAGGATTTTATAAAACTGCGAGAACTAGTAACATCGTTTCCCAAAGAATTGAAACCAAAGATAAAGAGCGACAACCAAGAATGGAAAAAATTAATGTACAATTCAAATCAAGTTCCGTCTTTTAAATATATTTCTGCCCTGGATCAAAACAGAACCATGAAATTACTCGAATGCCACTCGCAGTGGTATTCAAATTATCAAGTTAATATGAATCAGTGGATCTATGCTCTACTACTGCGTTGCGATAATCTATTAGAAGCAGATAATATCCACACTCTTCGGAAATTGGCAAGCAAAATCAGACAGAGAAGAATTACATTGGAATTCGGAAGTGAATTCATTGGTTGCACATTGCTGATTACGATAATTGCATACTTTTATGGACAAAAAGATCTAGCGGATTAATAAAAACGCTCTCGGGTCTAAGTTAAATCTTTTGGCTGAACATGACCAAAGCCAGCCAATTATCGCAATTACATAATTGAAGATTAATGGATTTGATTGCACAATATGCTTCCTATGGATACCTTTTAAGATTATTTAAAATTTGGTTTTAAACTTTTTTGTAATCCAAAATGCAATCTATTAAACGACAACTCTCTACACTAAGACCATTTCACCTCGCTTTTCCGGTAAAGGATCTTGAACGAGCCAGGCATTTTTACAAGAATGTAATGAAGTGTCCTCAGGGAAGAGAATCCCCAAATGAATGGATCGACTTTGACTTTTTCGGGCATCAAATTGTTTGCCACAAAGCTCCAAGCTCTGAATCAAAGCCTGATAGTAGAAGCCATGTAGATGGACATAAAGTACCAATACCACACTTTGGAGTTGTCTTGGAATGGGGTCAGTTTCACCAACTAGCAAAGAATATACGAGATGGGGGAATCAAATTTGAAATTGAACCATACTTGAGATTTGAAGGAAAGCCAGGGGAGCAAGTAACAATGTTCTTTTATGACACTGAAGGCAATGCGTTAGAGTTTAAAGCATTCAAGCACGATTCCATGTTGTTTGAAACTAAATAAATCATGTTACAAATCATAATCGGTCTTCTTTACTATGTAGAGCCAAGTGAGAAGCCCAACACAGCAACAGAACCTACTGAAATTGTGGGGTAACGAATGAGCCCGATATTAGAATTGTGTTCAGTCAAAAGGATATTTATTGAAGATTTTAATTTAGAAGATGAAATCAGAAAACATATCCTGATCCTCATCAGGAATTGGACTTGGTGTTTTGTGATCTAAAGAAAATAGAGAGGGAAGCGGGTTATCCAGCAGTTGCATCAGACTATTTTGTGCGGAAGTTTGTGGTGAGTTATCATTTACAGAAAAGGCTTGTTGAAGTTTGGCCCATTGAGCACCAAAATCCATTGGTTGACACGTAACTTCTTCCTCTTTAACCTCTGACATAGCTGGGAATTGTGATGGCTGTTCATAGTACAAAGCACCAGGATTATTCATTGCTAGAGGGTAGTATGGAGATTGTACAGCCATCTGCGGTCTTTGGTCCAAAGTCATCTGTGGCATTTGATTAATCTGAGGAGCAGCCATTTGTGGTTGCACCATCTGCGGTAATCCCATGTGAGGTTGCCCAGCTTGCGGAGTAATCATTTGAGGCTGAATAGACTGAGGAGTAATCATTTGAGGTTGGACACCTTGGATCTGTGACATTGCGAGCATTTGTGGTTGAGCAGAAGGGTTGAAAAGCGGAGAGTTGGCAAACAAAGTATTACATACAGATTCAGGTTCATTCGGGCTAGAAGATCCTGCAGAGCTCGGTTTTGGTCTGAACTGCGTGGACAAGTGACCTTCAACTTTACTCTTTTGGTATTTATTTTGAAACCAAATATCAATACTTTTGACTGAAATCCCGACTTGTTCAGACAAGCTAGCCAATTCCTGTTCAGAAGGTTGAGGATTAGCTAGGTAAGCTTCATTCAAAATGGAAAGAGTGGCCTCTTTTTTTGAAGCTAAAGATTCTAAGGTTGATCTATTTTCCTCTAACTTCAATTTTTGTCTTCTATTTTGAAACCAAATTTGGATAGAACGGGACGATAAACCAACAATTTGAGAAAGCATCTCTCGATAAGCAGCACATGGCATAGGATCGAGAGTATAAGCTTCCTGCAGTATAGCAAGCTGTTGAATAGAAGTTCGTGGTCTACGTTTTCGAGGTTGCGTTGGTGCAGAATTATGAATTTGATGTGAAAGACTGTACATGCCTCTTACAGATGACTGAAAATTTTGCAAAAAAATTTCGATTAGGTTCAAGATCACACACACAGACGGACCGCTCTTTTTGACGCCCCTCTTTTCCGTTAGGATTCCAAAATAAGACTAATGAAAAATCGAGGGGCCTAAAGATTAAGCGATAAGCAGCCAGTAATAATTCTGCTTTCTTCGCTCGAAGAGATATTACCTTTCTTAGTAACTGTCTCACTATGTAGAATTTTTTGGGGAACACGGAGTGCAAATATGTTATTTCCGAAAGTTCAAGAATAGCCCACGTCGCACAAAATTTGAACGAGACGTTCACGTTTCCTCCATTGCACAAAGACCTATCAATAGTACCACTATACCTTATCAAAATTACTCTTCAAGCATTTCAAAAGACATGTCGGGTGTTGCAAAGTTGCTTGGATAATATTATATTAAGATATTATGCAGTTGGATCTTGTTTCTGTTACGGCTTCACTCTCGTATTCTGTTCGAGGTTTCTTTGACTTTGGGGCTTCCAAAAGTTCCCCACTGCGTTTAGTTGGCAGCTCCCCGTCATAAACTTCCAGTTTGAATTTTGATTTCTTTTTTATCTTTCGTGAGCAAATCTCGATTGCTTTGGGTACTTTACTAAGGTCTTTTATAATTATCAAGCAGCTTTGATCATCAATCCACTTGACATTTACTGAGCCGAGGTCTTGGAGGTTTTCTTGTATATCTTGGTACTTCCAAGCCGAAGGGAATCCAGATAGTTTAAAGACGTTCTTTGTCGCGGCCTTTTCTGAAATTAACGTAAAATACCTTCAGGCCCTTGGACATTCAAATACGGAATGTTTGAATACATCAAGTAAATTCTATTGACAAATGTACGCAGATTTTCAGAATCAATATTCAACAGTTCGCTTTTCTCAGCTTTGAAAGAACAAAACTTTAAAAAGCAAAATCCAGTAATATAGGCGTCGTAACCTGCCTCATGCTGCCTATCTGACTCTTGATATATGGTGAACTCTCTTCCACAACCTACAGTTAGCAATGGGTACTGATATAAGGAAATCTAAAAGGATAAGCTCTAGCTACATCAAAAAGCTTTTCTAATGCTGTATTGCTAACGGAGCTATCAAGCTCAGTTGATGTGTGCGTAATGTATTTTGTGTCAAAGATTTTTGGAAATTCTTCATGCAACGCTTTCTTAAAGTCACTGTAAACAGGAGGAAGTTTTCTAATAAAGTGATGATATATGTAGCAAATATCCAGCATAAGGTTATGACCAACGATTGGGATTTTTTTTGTGGTAATTGCATCAATTATCTTTCTAAAACCGACTAATTCATCTAATTCAGACTTGGTTAGTAATTGTTACTCTCTGTGACGCTAATTTCACCTTGGCATGTTCAAGGAATGACTCTCGTTCTTCAACAGTTCGTTTCGACACTTCCACATGAGTTCTCTTTGAATTGCACGCCAAGAATCCATTATACCTGCATTAAATACACAGTTACATTCTCCCAATTGCTTGATGGATTACTCTCTTGTGAGCTGATGACGGAGTCTTAATTTCTAACACTTTATCAGTACCGTTTTGCATGAAATCTGCAATCTTTGGTGTCCATTCCTGAATATAATCGTAAAGATTATGGCCTTCTTCGAGCGGTTCATCGTAGTTGATCACATCTAATTTCTCTAGTATTCTTTCTTCATCTTGCCTGTTCAAATAAGGCACACCTGCATAAGTAATAAAAACCTTTGGTCCATTTTTGGACATCAAACTTATTCTGTAAAAGAAACTCCAAGCAAGATAATTGAACTTGAAAAGTCTTGTCGAGGCCAAAATGCCTAGATCCCGTCTTTGGAAATACATAAAAATTGTAAGGGTGACAGACATACATATCTTGGTTGTGATCATACTTGAAAATAGCAATTCCAACCTGCATAGGAATGAATTGAGAGGCGACTGTAGATATTTTTTGATATCGATCTTCAATAGAGTCCATAATATCATTGCGAACAGCATTTCCAAGCCCTAACCCTGAAAATTCTGTATCAAACGAAATGAATTCCGCCTTTTCAATATCCTCCAGTATATGTGGGAGCAACTGTTCAAAATTCTCACCCAACACTTCCATTTAATTTGGAAAAAAAATAAAAAATGATACTAGAGAAAAACTACTATCGAAACGATTAAATTTCTAGTAATATCAAAAAAGTTCATCGAGTCATCTTCATCACGGTGAGGTGATGTCATCAACGCGAAATAACAATGGAGGAGTCTAAAATCTTTTACAACTCTTCCAACTTCAAATTAATGTTGACACGAATTAACAATAGATATGTCTGAAGAAAAAAAGGGAGACAAAAAGGATGAAGAAGCCGTTGTCGTACCTGTCGATGCCAGAGTAATGTGGTTTGAGGACAAGGTGTGCGGGGCTCTCAAAGTCAAATCTGATAAATTTAAGAAAATGACAGTAAACGGAGAATATGTGTACTATTCAACTTGACGCTAGGGATATCATCTATCAATTTCTTGATAAAGAACCAAACACAATTTTATTCTATTTAAACCAGAAGGAAGAAATCGTTCCAGCCGTTAAATTTCCTTCGCAAATGAAGAGAAAGGCTATTTACTACCTAAAAAGAAGATTGGGTGCGCAAATAACTGAAAAACTCGACCAGGAGCTAATTTTAGGCGACCTGTCTGCGAACCCACTCGAGTTTTTATCTGCTCTATTGGAGGAAGTTTATCTTCCAATTCTTACAAACACTAAAAACTTGGAAAGCTGGCCAGAGGTTGTAGCCAGTGATGTCCTTAGACATTTCCATATGTTAAATGGAGCTGTATATGTAATTTCAGGAAAGGCAAAGGTACTTTAAATTAATTTTCAGGGTAAAACCATGTTACCTTTACCCCATGGGGCTAAGCTCAACGCAGAAAACGATAAAAGTTTGTTACACACACTTGAAACTGCCGTGATTGACTGGACACACCAGATAAAAGAGGTAATCAAAAGCAGTTCGGCTACCCCACTCGAAGAAGGCTTGAATCCAGGACCAATGGTCGAAATTGACTTTTGGACTGCAAAAGCAGCAAACTTGAAATCTATTCACCAGCAATTAACTGACCAAAAAATCCAAAAGATTTCTCAAGTACTGAAAGCCAGTAATAGCACATACTATCCAGCATTCCAAATGATATTCGATGAAGTGGTTTTTGGTAATTTCTATTTTATTTTAGCTCTTGAAGAGGCAAGCGACATTAGCACATTCCTGAAAGCTTTAAGACCAAAGATTGAAGCCGTAGAGGGTGTCAATGAGTTTGTTGAATTGGCTCAGATTTTCCCAGGATTAATGAAAACTATACTTTTAATTTGGAAGTGCTCAAAACACTACAACACCCCAACCAGACTGGCGGTTCTGATGCAAGAAATTTGCAATGATATCATTGACGCAGCACGAAATCATATTCAACCTGCAGAACTATTTACCAGCGAGCCAGAAGAGGCCGCGGAAAGACTAAGAGTTGTGTTGAAAATATGTAGTGCGTTCAAAACTACCTACTTTGAATTTAAAGCCCAAACGGGAAACACATCCAGACCGTGGAATTTCGATTCGAAACTAGTATTTTCTCGCCTCGATAAATTCTTGGTCCGTGTCCAACAGATTCTCGATTTGTTTGACACAATTATGGAATTCAATAGACTTGAAAAAATTGAAATTGGTGGAACAAAGGTAACTAAACGCTAAGCCCAGGGTAAAATTCTCAGCTCTCAGGTGGCACAAATATTCACCGAATTTACAACTGCTTTGCGCCAATTTGCAGGTATCAAATATGATATTTTGAATATCGCATCTCCAGAATTCACTAATGACAACAACAAATTCAAAGAGCTCATTACCGATTTAGACAAGAGAATTAGCACCATTCTAAATCAAGCATTTGATGACTGCTCAGGGTTATACTCTTGCTTTAGGCTGCTTGAATCTTTTGGTGGGTTGCTAAATCGACCAAATATTATTTGCGATTTTGAGCAAAAATACTTTGAACTTCTTAGAATATACTCCAAAGACTTGGATGATGTTAGCTTAATATTTATTCGCAACAAAGAGAATTGTCCAATTCACTACAATATGGCGCCAGTGACGGGTACTGTAGCATGGGTCCATGAATTGAAGGATAGAATTGGAAAGGCAATGGAAAAGCTAAAAACGGTAGCTAGGAGCTAACTTTAGTTGAATCACTCCGTAATGCAATCTGAAGAGGCAGCTGTAGTAAAAACGAAATATAATGAAATCTATGCTGCACTAGAAGCTTATGAACAAGCTATTTTCTCCAAATGGAGTGCATCAATCACTGATGAATCAGAAGCAAACTTGCAGAAGCCTATATTGATTCGCTCTAGCGGACTACTTCAAGTAAATTTCGATCCAAAGGTTGTTGCTTTACTCCGCGAAGTTAAATATTTTGGTGCTTTAACAGTGCAGCCTCCAGAAGCTGCTGTCGATATATATTCCAAATCCGAAACTTTCCGAAAGTACATCTTTTCCCTCGATAACATTTCAAATATGTACAACTCTATCATTAAGGGTGTGCTCGATGTCGAACGACCACTAATTCAAAGAAAAGTAGACGAAATTGATTCTCAAATTGAAATAGGCGTTGCTCAGCTCAACTGGAAATCTCCAGACATAGATAGCTATATAGAACAAATTTCTGGCACTGTTGGAAATCTATCATCCATTCTACAAGTAATGAAAAACAACCTCAACCAAATCAATAAGATGCTTAAGCAATGGTCTGCTAGTCCTTTAATTGAGCGAAAAGACGGAAAGAAGTTGCTCAACTTGGAAGAAAAAGATGCCAAACTTGCGGCTGCCTCTGAAATCATCAAAAAAGACGGACAATCATTACTTCAGTTAGTAACACAAACTAGAACATTAGTTGAAGCCAATGAAGATTCTGAGGCTTGGCTGAATTACAGAGAATACATTGACGGAATCGTCAAAAAAGGATTCCGAGCTGTGATCAAAACAAGCCTTGATTTTATCTACCAAAATATGGACAAAGACAGAGTTAGTGACTTTGGTCCTTTGATTGAGGCAAAGCTGGAATTGGAACACGAAAATCTCAATTTTACTCCTTCTATGGACGAAGACGCTCCGGGATCATTGAAAATGATTATCGAGGATTTAATAGAAGACATTTTCAACGTATCTTCGTTGATGCCTCGTGTAGCCCCACTTGAAATTAAAGCAAAGCCAAAACCTACCACTGCTGACTCCAATGACGAACACGCAAAGTCAGATAACATTGACAAAGCAATGGACGATTTTGCAAGCTCAACGTACTTGGCTGAAATGCGCCAAGACGAGATTTTAGATAACCTTAGACTTGGCATTATTGAACGGGTAGCTACGATTGTAGAAAACTGCCAGCAGTTTAGAGAAGGGTTTGACCAATACGCATATTTATGGACTGAGAATCGCCAGCAGTATATGAAAAACTTCTTGGCCCCTCCAAAGAATTTGGATGAACCTGAAAAAGAACCAGAAACCCAAGCACCAAATATCCAATTAGAAAAGTTTGAATCTGAAATCCGAAAGTTCGAAGCTATTCATAAAACGATTATGGCATTTGATCCTGAAGTTGTATTCAATGGGTGGTTCAGAGTTGATGTTCGCCCTTTGAAGCAGGCACTAAATGTCACGGTTAAAAAGTGGAGTTTTACGTTAACCAAATACTTGTACGATGATACTATTAGCACTCTAAACGAGCTGAGCCAATTCACCAAGGAAAATAAGAAAGGGTTGAATGTGAAGATTGATGAAGGAGATTATGACGGTCTAATAGGCGCTATGGGACTATTACATGCAATCAAACACAGACAGAACGCGATTGATACAATGTTTGAGCCTCTTCGTAAAACGGTAAACCTTTTGCGTCAGTTTGGCGTAGAATTCGAAGAAAGCATTCACAAGCTCCTAAATGATTTGCCTGAGCAATGGTCTGATGTGAAAAAGCTGTCGGTCTCCATTAAGGATCAAGTTGCACCACTTCAAGCAAAGGAGGTTGATGTTTTGCAACAAAAATGCAACAGATTTGACATGAAAAACCACAACTTTAGAGAGGAATTCAGAAAGAAAGCTCCATTTAGATTTGAAATTGGACCAACTACTGCTTATACATTGATTGATTCAAATCACTTTGAAGTTTTGGCAATGGAAGGTGAAGCGACTGCGTTGAAAAAATCCTGTGAACTGTTCGAACTTGCAGTTCCAACATATAGACAATTGTCAGACTGCAGAAGAGACATTAGTATGTTAAAATCTATTTGGGATATTGTTGGGTTGGTGACCTTCATGTTTGGACAGTGGAAAACAACCCTATGGACCGAAATTGACACTGACGCTATGGAAAATCGTTGCAGAGAACTATCTAAAGAACTCCGTAAAATGGACAAGGAAATCAAAGGTTGGGATGTTTACACAGGACTCGACCAAACTGTAAAAGATATGGTTACCAGTTTGCGTGCTGTAGGTGAATTAAGAAGCAATGCCATCAGAGAGCGACATTGGAAGCAATTGATGAAGACTACTGGCGTTACATTTGTCTTGACCAAAGACATGAAATTCCAAGACCTGTTAAGTTTACAGCTGCACAAATTTGAAGATGACGTTAAGGTTATTGTTGACAGAGCAACCAAAGAATTAGCTATGGAAAAAGTCTTGAACGATTTGGATAAGACTTGGTCAGCGATGGAATTCACTTATGAAGTTCACGAGGCAGCAAAAACAATTCTGTTGCGCAGTTCTGAAGAGCTAATCGAGACTCTGGAAGACAACCAGGTTATGCTACAAACCATGATGACTTCCAAATATGTCGCGCATTTTGAAGAGCAAATTACAAAGTGGCAAATTGCTTTGTCTACAGTCGATTCAGTAATTGTATTGTGGCTAGAAGTTCAACAAACGTGGTCCCATTTGGAGAATATCTTCATTGGCTCTGAAGATATCAGAGTGCAATTGCCTGAAGATTCCAAAAGATTTGATGGTATTGATGCCGCATACAAAGTGTTAATGAAGGAAGCGCAAAAAATCCCTAACTGTGTCAAATGCTGCACAAGAGATGGGCTATACGACCAGCTAGAACATTTACAAGGTCAGCTTGCACTTTGTGAAAAGTCTTTGGCTGAATATTTAGAAACCAAAAGATTGGCCTTCCCTCGATTCTATTTCGTATCTGCGTCAGATTTGCTTGACATTCTCGCAAAAGGAAATCAGCCTTTGGCAGTAGCTGAGCATCTACCAAAACTTTTTGACAACATTGCACGCTTGGAATTCTCAAAGAATGCAAATGGAGAACCAACCAAGAGTGCTATTGGAATGTACTCACTCCAAGAAGAATACGTAGAGTTCAAAGAACCTTGTGATTGCACAGGCGCTGTTGAAAACTGGCTTAATAGATTAATCAACTCTATGAGAGAAACTTTGAGGAATTTATTGGGCGAATCTGTTGCTTCCTACGAAGAAAAGCCCAGAGAACAATGGATATTCGATTTCCCTGCTCAAATTGTCCTTGCAGGGTCTCAAATTTGGTGGACCACTGAAGTGAACGCTGCATTTGCAAGACTCGAAGAGGGATATGAAAACTCCTTGAAGGATTACTACAAGAAACAAGTGAATCAATTGACTGCTCTTATTGGATTGATTCAAGGAGATTTAAAGAAAGGTGATCGTCAAATGATTATGTCCTTATGTACTCTTGATGTGCACGCCAGAGACATGGTAACTAAGCTTATTTTGGAAAAGGCTGAAAATTCGCAATGTTTTACCTGGCAATCTCAACTAAGATTGAGATGGGACGATGTTCAAGAAAACGATTGCTTTATTAATATTTGTGACGCTGTGTTCAGGTATAACTATGAATACTTGGGTAATACTCCTCGATTGGTCATTACCGCACTTACAGACAGATGCTACATTACGTTAACCCAATCGCTACATTTGATTATGGGTGGAGCTCCTGCAGGTCCCGCAGGAACTGGTAAAACTGAAACGGTCAAGGATTTGGGTAAAGCTTTGGCAATTATGGTTTACGTATTCAACTGTTCGGAACAGATGGATTACAAGTCAATCGGTAACATTTTCAAGGGATTGGCTCAATCTGGAACCTGGGGATGTTTTGATGAGTTCAATAGAATTGCTGTTGAGGTGCTTTCAGTGGTAGCTACTCAAGTAAAGTCGATTCAGGATGCTTTAAGGGCCAAGAAAAAGAGATTTATTTTCCAAGGTGAAGAAATCGGCATTGTTCGAACTGTAGGTGAATGGATCACAATGAATCCAGGTAATTAATTGTAATATCTAGGTTATGCCGGGAGAACAGAATTGCCTGAAAATATCAAAGCTCTTTTCCGGCCTTGTTCTATGTGTGTACCAAACTTGGAATTGATTTGTGAAATCATGCTGATGGCTGAAGGTTTTATTGAAGCTAGTTCTCTCGCTAGAAAGTTCAATACCTTATACAAACTAAATAGAGAGCTACTCTCCAAACAAGATCACTATGATTGGGGTCTAAGAGCCATCAAGTCCGTCTTGGTTGTAGCAGGTAGTTTGAAACGTCAAGACCCTAATGTTCCTGAAGAGCATGTACTAATGAGAGCTCTTCGTGATTTCAACTTGCCAAAAATTGTAACTGACGACTTGCAAGTATTCCATGGGCTTATTGGAGACCTTTTCCCCAAGTGCGAAGTTGCCCGAAAACGAGATGAAAAACTCGAAGGGGAAATCCGAAAGGCTACTCTAGAAAGCGGACTTCAAGCTGAAGAAATATTCGTATTGAAAGTAGTTCAGTTGGAAGAACTGTTGGCTGTAAGGCATTGTGTGTTTATTATTGGAAATAGCGGTACAGGCAAATCTCAAATTTGGAAAATATTATGCAAAACCTATCAAAATATGGGAAGAAAATGCACAGCTTGGGACTTGAATCCTAAGGCAGTAAGCACCGACGATCTCTATGGTTGTATTAATCCAGCTACTAGAGAATGGAAAGATGGGCTTTTCTCATCTATTCTAAGAGAAATGGCTAGTGCTCAGGGAACTGATCCAAAGTGGATGATATTGGACGGTGATATTGATCCTAACTGGATTGAAAGCTTAAATACTGTGATGGACGATAACAAGATGTTAACTTTGGCTTCAAATGAGCGTATTCCAGTTAAGCCTCACATGCGTCTGATTTTCGAAATTGCCAACTTGAAATATGCCACTCCTGCCACCGTTTCCAGAGCAGGTATTCTGTACCTGAATACTACTGATCTTGGATGGAATCCGTACGTGCAATCTTGGCTCGAAAAGAGAGAAGACGCGGCTGAAAAGACCAACTTGTCTGTGCTATTTGACAGATACGTTAACCCATGCCTGGATGTGCTAAGATCTGGAAAGTTTAAAATGGCATTTGTTGAAGAATTCTCGATGGTTATGGCCTTGTGCAACATTTTGGAAGGATTGCTAACTCCGCAAAATACTCCAAAAGGCTGCGAAAAAGAATGGTTCGAAATTTACTTTGTATTTGCTGCAGTTTGGGCCTTTGGAGGGTGTATTTATCAGGATCAAATTGTTGACCATCGCAATGAATTTAGTAAATGGTGGAACAACGAATTTAAAGTTGTGAAATTCCCTCCAAGTGGCACAATATTTGACTATTACATTGAACAAGAGACTAAAAGATTTGTACCATGGACTGACCGAGTACCGCAATTTGAATTCGATCCCGATGTACCTCTTCAAGCAGTGCTCGTACACACTCCAGAAACAACACGTCTCCGATACTTCATTGACCTTCTTGCAGACAATGGAAAAGCCGTTCTACTGATTGGTAATGCCGGCGGTGGAAAAACGGTGCTCATGCAAGACAAACTAAACTCATATGGTGATGACCGATTATGTATTAACGTACCATTCAATTTCTATACCACTTCCACATCACTACAGCTAGTTCTCGAGAAACCATTAGAAAAGAAGGCTGGCAAGAACTATGGACCACCTGGAAATAG
Organism: Boothiomyces sp. JEL0866; assembly: GCA_027604345.1. NCBI lineage: Eukaryota > Fungi > Chytridiomycota > Chytridiomycetes > Rhizophydiales > Terramycetaceae > Boothiomyces > Boothiomyces sp. JEL0866. The sequence goes on from JADIIZ010000008.1 coordinate 97,379, forward strand.
AAAAATTATTTATTTCTTGGATGATCTCAATATGCCAGAAGTAGACAAATATGGTACTGCTAGTCCCCACACGCTTTTGAGACAGCACTTGGACTATCGCCATTGGTACGATAGACAAAAATTGACCTTGAAAGAAATTCACAATTGTCAGTATGTGGCTTGTATGAATCCAACAGCTGGATCATTCGTAATTGATACAAGACTACAAAGACACTTTGCTTCATTTGTGGTGAATTTCCCTGGAGTAGAGTCATTACAAAGTATTTATCTCCAGATTTTGAATGGACACTTGAAATCGTTTGCTCCTTCTATTCAGAAAATCAGCGAAAGAGTTGTCACCGCCGCCCTTGCCCTACATAAGAAAGTTTCATCCACTTTCTTACCAACAGCGATAAAGTTCCATTATGTTTTCAATTTGCGAGATCTTAGCAACATATTCCAAGGGATTTTGTTCTCCACTAAAGAAAAGGTGAAGGATAATGTCGAATTTGTCAGACTACTGTTGCATGAAAGTACTAGAACTTATGGAGACAAGTTGGTAGATGAATCTGATCGAGTTATGCTTCTCAAAGTCCAAGAAGAAATCATCAAGAAGAGCTTTGACGATATGGATCAAGCTGCTATTAAGCAGGAGCCAATTCTATTCACTCACTTTTGCAATGGCATGGGTGAGCCAAAGTATGGCGCGGTAAAAGATTGGGTAGTGCTGAAAAAGTTGTTGGATGAAGCACAAACTCAATATGAAGAATCAAACGCTGCAATGGGTCTTGTACTATTTGAAGATGCTATGAGTCATATTTGCAGAATCAACAGAATATTGGAATCACCAAGAGGAAATGCATTGTTGGTTGGTGTTGGTGGTAGTGGAAAACAGTCCTTGTCGAGAATGGCCGCTTTCATTTCTGGTATGGAAGTATTCCAAATAACTTTGAAGAAAGGATATTCCGTAGCTGACTTGAAGGTTGATTTGGCAGCATTGTACGTCAAAACTGGACAGAAAAAACAATCCATCATGTTCCTGTTGACCGATTCTCAAATTGCAGATGAAAAGTTCCTCGTCCTCATCAACGATTTGTTAGCATCTGGTAACATCCCTGGTCTTTTCCCAGATGAAGATGTTGACAATATTATTTCATCCATGAGAGGTGAAGCAAAAGCCCTAGGACTCCAAGATACACGTGAAATTTGCTGGGATATCTTTATTAGGCTAGTACGAAAGAATTTGAAAGTTGTCTTGTGTTTCTCTCCAGTAGGAAATGCTTTAAGATCGCGATGTAGAAAGTTCCCAGCGATTGTAAACTGTACTATTATTGATTGGTTCCAAGAATGGCCAGAAGAAGCATTAACTTCGGTAGCAAATCGATTTATCGCGCCATTTGAATTGGTTCCAGATAAATTGAAGGTTCCAGTGACGAAATTCATGTCATTTGCCCATATTGGTGTAAACACTGTCTCCAAAAAATATCTGGCGAATGAAAAGAGATATAATTACACCACTCCAAAATCATTCTTGGCGTTGATTTCGATCTATCAGGATATGCTAGAAAAGAAAGCGTTAGAATTGACAAAGAGCATGGATCGGCTTGAAAACGGTTTAACCAAGCTTCAAGCTACTGCAGGCCAAGTAGACGATCTTAAAGCTAAACTTGCTACACAAGAAGTTGAATTGAAAGCTAAAAACGAAGAAGCTAATCTCTTGATTGAACGAGTTGCTGTGGATACGGAAAGGGTGAATAAAGAAAAAGCAATTGCTGCAGCAGAAGAAATCAAGGTTGATTTAGTAACGAAAGAAGTTGGGGAAAAGCGAGCTTCCTGTGAAAAGGATTTGGCTGCCGCTGAACCTGCTCTTGCCGCTGCTGCTGCTGCGCTGAATACACTTAACAAGGCTAACTTGACTGAGCTGAAGTCTTTTGGCTCCCCATCTGACGAAGTCAAGAATGTCACAGCTGCTGTTATGGTATTACTAAGTCCTGCAGGAAAGATTGCCAAAGATAGAAGCTGGAAAGCGTCCAAAAACATGATGGCGAAAGTTGACTCGTTCTTGGACCAGTTGATAAACTTTGACAAGGAGAATATAGATCCAACGAACTTGGAAGCAATCAAGCCATATTTGGCGGACCCTAACTTTAATGAAAACTTTATCAGAAGTAAGTCTTCCGCTGCTGCTTCTCTTTGCGCTTGGGTAGTCAACATTGTTATGTTCTACCATGTATTCTGTGACGTCGAGCCAAAAAGAAAGTCTCTTGAGGCAGCCAATGCTGAATTGGCAGCTTCTCAAGCAAGACTTCGGGAAATTCAAGGGAAAATAACTGATTTGGACAACAATTTGGCCGACCTTAAAGCGAAATTCGAAAAAGCGACCGCAGACAAGTTACGGTGTGAAGAGGAGGCTCAGAGCACACAAGTCACCATCGAGTTGGCGAATAGACTTGTAAATGGATTGGCCTCAGAAAAGGTACGTTGGAGCGAAGCTGTTGCAAAGTTTAAAGAACAAGAAAAAACGCTTGCTGGCGATGTTTTGGTATCCGCCGCATTTGTGTCCTACGTTGGAGGTTTCACTAAAAGGTACAGGCAGGAGATGATTGAAAACTGGTTTAAATACTTGAAAGATGATGGTAATCCATTTAAAATACCACTCTCGGATAATTTGGACCCATTAAACATCATGACAAATGCTGCAGAAATAGCCAGATGGAATAATGAAGGGCTGCCAACAGATAGGGTTTCTTTGGAAAATGCAACTATGGTTACCAGTTGCAAGCGTTGGCCACTGATTATCGACCCGCAACTACAAGGTGTCACATGGATCAAAAATAGAGAAGGTGATAAATTGAAAACTGTACGTCTTGGGGCAAAAGGGTATCTGGATGCTATTGAAAAGGCTGTTTCTTCCGGAGATGTAGTTCTCATTGAAGATATCGCGGAATCAATTGATGCCGTCTTGAATCCATTGCTCGGTCGTGAAACAATCAAAAAGGGTAGATATATTAAAATGGGAGATAAAGAAGTAGAGTATGATCCTTCTTTCAGACTAATTTTGCAGACCAGACTTGCCAACCCGCATTATCCTCCAGAAATTCAAGCGCAAACTACTTTAATCAACTTTACAGTAACGCTGCTCGGTCTCGAGGATCAGTTGCTAGCTGATGTGGTAAATATTGAAAGACCCGACCTCGAAAAAACCAAAGCAGAATTGACCAAGCAACAGAATGAATTCAAGATCAGATTGCTAGAGTTAGAAGACGCACTTCTATCGAGATTATCCGCTGCAGAAGGGAACTTCCTGGGTGATACCGCGCTGGTTGAGAACTTGGAAATCACCAAAGTTACTGCAATTGACATTGAACAAAAGGTAGAAGAGGCCAAGAGGACAGAAAAGAAGATTAACGAAACAAGAGAATTGTACAGACCAGTTGCCGCTAGATCGTCATTGTTATACTTCTTGCTCAATGATTTATGGCAAATTCACCCAATGTATCAATATTCACTTAATGCATTCAAAGTTGTATTCAAGAATGCAATTAATAAGGCCGAATCATCTGAAGAGCTCAAAGAAAGAGTTCGCAACCTAATTGACTCGATCACTTACATGGTATTTGTCTACACTACCAGAGGTCTGTTTGAGAGGGATAAGTTAATTTTCACTGCTCAAATGACTTTCCAGATTCTACTAGCTGCACAAGATATAGATTTTGTCGAACTGGACTTTTTGCTCCGTGGGCCTCGTATGATTGGAGTGGTTAGTACATTGGATTGGCTTTCACAGGCTTCTTGGGGAATGATCAAATCTCTGTCTAATCTGGAAGTCTTTAGAACCCTGGCTTCAGATATTGAGGGATCTTCGAAACAATGGAAGAAATACTGCGAAAATGAAATCCCAGAAAATGAAAAACTACCGCAGGTATGTGATTTTTGAAATTAGGAATGGAAAAATAAGAGTCCTCTTCAAAAGATGTGTATTCTTCGCTGTCTGAGACCAGACAGAATGACTTATGCTGTTAAAAACTTTATTGGTTTAAAAATGGGAGATCGATATATCATGTCTGCCAGAGTTCCAATTGCACAGAGTTTCTTGGAATCAGGACCAGCAACACCTATTTTCTTTATCTTGTCTCCTGGTGTAGATCCTGTCAAAGAAGTAGAGCTACTAGGTAAATCTCACGGAGTCTCTGAAGATTTGGGTAATTTCCACAATGTATCCTTGGGCCAAGGCCAAGAAGTGATTGCTGAGCAGAAATTAGACTTGGCGTACAAGAATGGTGGTTGGGTGATGTTAGAAAATATCCACTTGGTAGCCAAGTGGTTGCCAATTTTGGAAAAGAAGTTGGAAGCATTATCGATTGGTGCTAATCCTTCATTCAGAGTTTTCTTATCAGCAGAACCAGCTGGTGATCCTGCATACCATATTATCCCAATATCTATCCTACAAGCTTCAATCAAAATCACAAACGAACCTCCAACTGGTATGCAAGCCAATATCCACCGTGCGCTGGATAACTTTACTCAGGAAAGCATTGAAAGATGCTCCAAAGACGCAGAATTCAGAGCTATTCTATTTGCTTTGTGTTACTTCCACGCTGTAGTACTGGAAAGACGTAAATTCGGAACGCAAGGCTGGAACAAGGGCTATCCATTCAGTACCGGCGACTTGATGATTTCAACAGATGTGCTCTATAATTATTTGGAAACTTTCTCAAAGGTGCCATGGACCGATCTGAGGTACATGTTTGGTGAAATTATGTATGGTGGACATATTTCAGACGACTGGGACAGAATATTATGCTCCAGTTACTTGGATGTCTATATCAGAGAAGAAATGTTAGAAGGCGGGTTTGAATTGGCACCTGGATTTGCAGCACCACCAACTTCAGACTACAAAGATTACCATAGGTACATTGATGAAAATCTGCCTCCAGAATCTCCAAATTTGTATGGTCTCCATCCAAATGCGGAAATCGGAGTGCTTTCTAAGATGGCAGACAAAATGTTCAAGACAATTTTGGAAATGCAACCTGGTGATACTTCTGGTGGAGGAGGTGCATCAAAGGAAGAAAAGGTAAAAGCATTCTTGGATGAAATCATGGAAAAGCTCCCAGATAGCTTCAACGTGCAAGAGTTAATGGCAAGAGTAGAAGAAAGAACTCCGTATATTTCAGTTGCACTTCAAGAATGTGATAGAATGAGCATGCTCACTTCAGAAATTAGAAGATCATTGAAAGAACTTGAATTGGGGCTGAAAGGTGATCTGACAATCTCGGAGAATATGGAAATGCTAATGAACTCTCTGTTTATGAATGAGATCCCAGCAAGGTGGGACAAATTGGCCTATCCATCCATGCAACCTCTAGGTGCTTGGTACGGCGATTTACTTCAGAGAATTAGAGAGCTTGAACAGTGGGTGGCAGAGTTTGCACTTCCATCTGTAGTATGGATGCCTGGCTTGTTTAATCCACAGTCCTTCTTGACTGCAATTATGCAAACTACAGCACGTAAAAATGAATGGCCGCTCGATAGAATGGTTCTAACTGTGGATGTAATGAAAAAAGCAAAAGAAGAATTTTCTGGTGCTCCTAGAGAAGGTGCTTATATTCACGGGCTATTTATGGAAGGAGCACGGTGGGATACTGGCACTGGCATGATTCAAGAATCCCTATTAAAGGAATTGACTCCACCAATGCCAGTCATTTATATAAAAGCTATACCTGTCGACAAGCGCGATATGAAAGGCATGTATGAGTGCCCAGTATATAGAACTAGACAAAGAGGTCCTACTTTTGTCTGGACCTTCAACTTGAAAACTAAAGAAAGGCCGCAGAAATGGACATTAGCTGGTGTGTGTCTCCTGTGCTCTGCCGAATAATAAATATCAAGTTATTTTAATGCATTTTATTTTTAATTACAATTTTAATAGTACGCACGATCAGGTTTGAATTTCACCACGTCCTTTTTGTTTCCGAATATAAGTTTTCCCAGTGGGTCCATTACCGTCCTTCTGTCTTCGCCATACCTAATTTTGCACAAATCCCAGCTGTCTTGATCAAAACATGGATTGTAAGTCTTTGAAACAAATTCAGAGATACTTTCCAAATTCTCTTTGCCAGGGTGAAGCAGTTTGGATAATTTTCGAAGCAGAATATCACTTGCTAAATTTAACTTGACCAAGTCTATAGTAATAAGTAATATAGCAAACAAGATGCAAAACGCCGAGATTAAAATGGTTGTGATTTTCAACCCAATATTTATGTTGAGTATTTCTGCTGTATCAATATTCATTGTTGGGACTACAACGTCGACTGTATAATATTGATTTGCTACTCCCAAAAGCATTAGTGATATAGGTAGCAACATCATATCACTGAAATATTGATCATTGATCGAAGAGCCTGGATTTGGGAATAATGATGCATCGAGGGCAAAGTTTTTGTTGATTGATATACTTGCGTTTGAGAATAATGGATAAGTTAAACTATACACAAGGTCAGTCCTGATTGGGTCGTTGACACAGTAGGCCGAAAGGTAATAACAGCTGCTTGAATTCACAGGATTGATCAAAGATATTTCTTTTTTCTTTGCGTTTGTAACCAAATTTGTGCTGTAGAATGTTACGACTTCAGCGCTAACAGCTCTTAAGTAAATTTCGCATCTTCTTGTCACCATGGCTGCTGTACTTTCTGATTGGGATGTAAGAAGTAGTTTTGCTATTACCGCATTATAGCCGTAGTCGTACTTGTCTGTTTCTACCAATATATTTGATGTGAACCCTCTAGGGGTATCAAGCGTCATACAAGCAATGCTAATTGCCACAATATCTTGTACTTGACTGATAAGGTAGTGTTCAGAAGGCTTTCCAAGATCTGTTTGGAAGTATGATATAGGGATGAATTTCCAATCATCCTCTCCAGAAAAGTACACACAATCTGCACATGAAAACATTCCTCCAAGGCCATATAGAATCAAATTATATGGGTCTTCTGTAACAGATAGATTAGCAAGAGTCAAAGGAAGCGTTTTCCCCTTCCCATTAACGTCTGGCGTGGATACCCCTTCCACCGTAATTGACAGCTCTGAAGCAATTAGACAGGCATAAAACATCAAAGCTTTGTTAAAATTATTGTACCTGCATTTCTAAGAGTTGCGTTATGTCCGCTCCCTTTAGTTGTTTCCCAAATATCTCTTACCACTGCAGTTCCTTTAACAACTTTGTTCATACATTCCAGGTATGCGTGTCGTTGATTTACAAATGTCGCTGCATGCAGTGCAAATAGACCAGTCAATACGATAGCAATTTTGAATATCAGGCCATAGAGTGAGTTGAAAAAGACTATTTGATCAATATAGAGTAAAACTATAGCCAGCAGAGCAAACGGGACCATCGATAAGAGCATTAACAAACTTTCTACTTTGTAGGATACATTTTCTAAATAAAGGTCGATAAATTTATCTTTGCACTTGATAAAATAAGCTATGATCGGGTTTACACTCTTTCCCTTTGACAGTTCCATATCCGAATCTGCTTTTGCGAGTGCTAATAACTTTGAGGCTTTATCCTTTGCATCTGATTTGTGGACCTTAACTTCATCATCAAAGTCCATTATGTCTTTGGAAGAGTCGTCTTGTGGTCTAGGAATGCTTTTCATACTAGAAGTCCTAGATTTCGTACGCGGTTTAGATCCCAAGTTTGGAGAAGCTAAATTTAAATTCTTGTTACTTGTACTTGCATCTGGAGACCATTGTACAACACTAGACCTTGGGAATGGAGTAAGATATTCATCAGAAACAGGTTTCAAATTGTTAGAACTGGAAGGTCCCCGTTCGTTTTCTGTTTCACTCTGTGGTTGTATTTCCGAATCGCTTTTTATTTTGCTTCCTTTATCTGATGTAGAATGATCACTGTTAATATTAGAATGACTGTGGATTGTTTCCAATGCAGGCTGTACTGGGCCAGGAATAATAACCTCATTGTCACCGGATTTGCTTCGGAATAAACTTGCTCTTCTTTTGTTGGCTGGTTCTTGCTCAGGAGAGTCTAATAGTACAATCTGATTTGTACTCGCGCTTTTTTGAATATTCGAGTTAGACTTTGGCATAATAGACAACAAATCTTTTATACTAGAATTTTCCGATGCTACTTTTGGCAATTTGGGCTTCTCTGGCTCTGGTTTTGATTGAATGTGAATTGTTTGGTCCCATCTGATTGAAGAACGACGTGTTGTAATTACTGGAACAGGAGCTGGAGGTTCCTCTTCAGATGATGAAGAATCCGAGCTATCCGACTCTTCTTCTTCCCTTTTTAAAGGTATTAAAATTCTTTCTGGAACTAAATCATCTTCCTCATCATCTATATCCTCTGCAACCTTTTTTGCCATTGCTGGCACCGATACTTCATTTGAAGAATCCGTCAGTGTAATTATAGGCAGACCTTTTGCACTCTCATTGGTTGCAGGTAGTTCAGATTCGCTTTCTATGGCTTCAGGTAACCTTTTCCCACTATTTCCTCTTACTGACGTTGGAGAATCTACTTGGCTTTGCCTTTGAGATCCAGCCAGCCAATTGAAACTGGGTCTTCTGCTTCTAGAAGAGTTGCGACTGGTGTTGTCCATTAAACTTTTTGAAGTGACGTAAATTGACAGAGAGCAATGATAAAATACGATAGGGCAAACAATATTTTAAATTAGGCGTAAGCTCTTTCCAAATATTATCGGATATTGAACTATATGCTGTGATTTCAGAATTGAAGCCTCAAAAGTTGGCACGAGAAAAATCATATATAGAACCATTAGAAAGTACCAGATTTATTAATTCCAAGCTTCTCTCATTACCTTTCTTTCAGAATAATAGCGGGCTGCAATAATACCTCCTACTAACGCGACAATACTAAGAACTAGTTGTGCGTAAGAAAAATCATCCTTTAGTCTATCAAACATTTTACTTGGCATACGGCGGGTCAAAAATATATCAGTTCCATAGGATAATACTAGACTGGTACTTTCAAGCAAAGTTTCCTTTGAAATGATGGTTGTTGGATGGAGAACCTGCAGATTGTATGACAGCGTATCTTTGGGATTTGTTCCTATTACAGGGTGGTAAGGATATAGTTGTTCTTCCTTGTCATAGGAGGTTGGACTATGCTTTGGCCTTCTAGGATCCAAAAGTTTTCTGCTTGCACCCAAAAGCATACCCTGTTTCAAACCAAATATAATTTCTCTCGAGGTAATTCCAGCCAAAGTTCGAGTAACACCCAAGGAATCGATTGGATGTGCGCTAATAAATGTCTGAGCAATAAAATCAAATGAGCTATTGTGGAAAGAAGAGAACACAGGACTATGGTTAGATAAACTTACCTGTCAACTCTATTATTCGCCCTTGCGCTTTCGTAAAGTTCTAAAACAGCTACTTCGTAATGTTTAGAGTTGACTGCCAAAGTTCCATTCTTTGCTTTAGACGGACCGTGATTCCAATAAGTGTATACAATAAAGTTTTCACAGAATAGCAGATGCATGTCATTTACCAAGTTTCCAGCGCCTAAAGTAGCAATTTTATGGTGTAAAATGCCAGAAACTGAATCCAGCAAATACAAATTGGTGGTAGAGGTTGTTTTGGTTTCCGAAAGTGTCAAAATAGCTAAAAGATTCGGATTGAGGTATTTGTATAGCACACTTCGATCTCCCAACACTCTTCCAAGAGAAGCTACTTCATTAAAATCAGCTTTGGCAATGTCCACAATTTTTTCTCCAGCAGAAAGTGCAAAAGTCCACGTTCTTACTGTTGAAAAGGTACTATCCAGCTCTTCTCCAACAACATATCCAGCCAACCTATTTTCTTCCTGTACATAAAAGTAAGTGGAACCGGCAGTTTTTGCAAACTCGGCACGGGTTGCTTTTGTATTTGGTGTGATTAAGAGCTATATTAATATAAGTGTACTTGATTATTCTCCAAAAAGAACGCAAATACTGTGATACTAGTCTCTTTTTCAGTTAAACCAGTTGGAAAAGCTTTTTTGACTTTATCACCAATTTTCAAGCTTGCGTGTTTCAAATTTCCATACAATGAACCAGTCAATGCATTGATTTGGATATAGATTGTTTCCTGAATAAATTTCAAACTACCTTTTCTTTTTTTCCGATAACGCTAACAACTGGAGGGCTGGCAACACGATAGTCCCTCGCCAAATATAGATTTTGAGGTTTAAAATCAACATATTCATGCCATAGTATATCACCAGTAGTAGTATCAATGCCATAAATTTTGTGTTTTTCTGTGATAAATACTGCAACTTTTTGGAAACCGTTGAGATCACCTATAGTTTCAATTGATTTCATGGTCAAGTGTCTAGTCAATCTAACGAAATAATTTTCCAAAATAGTTTTGTTTGTAGGCAATTCAATTTCTTTTGCATGGTTATCGACTGGCAAGTCAACCATTAGCGCGTCCACAGAATAAGCTAAACTCTCTTCCAATGTCCATTTGAAATTCTTTTCAAAATAATGCAAAGAACCATCTTTTGTGGTTGCAAACAGTCTTGGTGAATAGCCTTCTCTGGTGTGTTTGTATTGCGTCCATACCTTTTTAAAGACAAAATACCTTTTCGATTGGTCCATATTTACTTGAGTCTATTTCAAATTTGTGCTCTTGATCGTTTTCAACGATGATTTGGTTTCCTTGTTGATGAATAATGGAAATAATTTCTTCCTTGCCGTATTTACTCCAAGTGTACTTTTTCAAATTTGAAGAGTGCTTTTGAATGACATGTGCTTTGAAATCATCGTCAATCGAAACAATAACACTTTTTGTACCCTTTTCAAGAGCAAATCTGCTTCCTCTTTGAATTTGAACTGGATGATACAGATCGTAACCAGGTAATATCGTTGATAATGCAGTAACTGAAGTAGATCCTAATTTGACTACTCTGATATCTTTTTCTTTCCATATAAGATAATCAGAATTTTGCCCATGAATGGAAACCAAATCTTGAACAAGAGTGTCTGGGAATTCGGTTTTTTGTAATTTTCCTACTATTAACTGCAAGTACCGTTTAACACTTTGCCAACTACCAATTCCTTATTTTTCCCATAGACATAGAGTCCATCTCTAAATTGAATTCCTAAACAAGTGAAATCCAAAAGTATATTGTACTGCACTGCACCTTCCTTTATCTTGGAGACTGAATTAGAGCTGAACAAGTAAACGCTATCGCCTTCGACGATAAAGTCACTTGCCAATACAGGGATTTCGTTAATCAAAAACAAATCCTGATCGTGAATATAAAATTTTGAATCTGTAAGAGTGTAAACCAGAACATTGGTAACAGTTTTAATAATATTACTGTTCAGTTCGATGCGCTGAATAATTTCATTTTGATTCAAGGAAGCGATAATATTCTTGTCAGTGGAAACAATAGTAGATTGATGGAAATGGTTGATTGATACTGGTGTTCCGATGTGCTTTTGGTGCCAATCTAGTACCCCAGCGTCCTTTTCATACAAGCAAAAAATGCTGGTGATTAAAAGGAACAAGTTCATTTTGTGATTGCTTTTTCCAATCTGAAAATTTTAGAGAATTCATACGAAAAAAAGATTCATTCTTTTGATCCTAATTTGCGCGTGTTGCCAACTATTATGCCGTGCGAGGTTATGATCGACTCAGTTGCTTCAGTATTCGTATATGCTGGAGTATCAATGAGATTGACGGATATCCGCATTTCCAATTCAGCTGGTAGAAAGTCAAACTTGAGCAGATTCGTGATATTACTTGGCATTAAATTATGGGGTTCATTACTAGCGTCTGGCGCAAAAAGAGAATAGTATCAAGTGATTAGTGCACGTCGTATGCAGGCGGTAAATTCGCACTACCTTTCCTGCCAAAGTAAGGATGAATTCCCAATGAGGGGCATTCAGTCAGTCAAGGTTTTGGAAATAGTAAACTTTTTCAATGGTAATGTTCAAGGCAGCACAATTCATATGTAACTTTTCTACCAACATGTGAACAGTATCTTAATCACAAAAAGTAAAAGGCGGCCCGTATTGTAATTCATTGCTCAGTAAGCAGAAGGTTCGTCCTTGGCCTGTTGGTAACATTATATACATAATCATTGAATACTTTTAGTTTTTGTTGCAATTCAATCAAACACAGGTTAAAGGGCAGTGGTACCCAAGCGAAGAGTACAAAGCATGGCAAATAATTGTTTGCTTACGTAAAAAGCAAGAGATTCTATCGGGATTACATAATCAAGATATATCAACGGCAAATAGGTCACGCATACAAGTCGCACAGACGGGCGGTTAAACAAAATTTTTTCTGGTTGTAGTGGTGATATACTAAACCAAGTCATCATAATATTCCGATCTACCAATCAGCATCAAGAACTTGTTTAGTAGCAAATCCTTCAAACGTTGATTTCCTTTTCTGTTATTAGGCTTCATTTGCGCCACTCGCAAGATAAATCAGAATTTGTCGAAAAGTTCCTTTGCAAAAATGGACCAACAGTTACTCTTTCTTAAAAACATTTTCAATGAAACCAATATCCAATTAATGAACGCAACCTATACTTCGTTGATCCAAGAGTCACAACAGGCTTTCCATGCCATCAATTGGCAGACTCCTTCCCTATGGATATCTGTTGGAACTGTAGTGTTGTCCCCATTGTACTGGAATGTTGTTGCTAGAAACGAATACAAGAACAAAACATTGACCAAGCTCTTTGGAACCAAGGAACTGGCCTGCTGGTTCTTTAGCGCAAGTGTCTTTATTTTGGGATTATACAGAGACTACTGTTTCACTGTTGCCATTAAGGATCAGCCTCATGGACCAGAAGCCTTCCCATTCTTATCTTTACCAGCTGTAGTTGCATTTGGCTACATCATTTCCACCATTGGGTCAATGTTTGTGTTCTTTTCAATGAAAGGATTAGGAATCCACGGAACTTATTTGGGTGACTATTTCGGGATTTTGAAAACAGAAAGAGTAACCGGGTTCCCATTCAATGTCGTTGAACGTAGTTTATTGTTAACATAGATCCAATGTACTATGGAAGCACCATGTGTTTCTTGGGCACTGCTATCTGGTACGCTTCTCCTGTTGGTGTATTGTTATCCGCCTGGGTATTGATTGTTTACTTGGTTGCAGGAGTTGGATTTGAAGAAGAATTCACCAACAAGATTTACTCTAACGCACTAAAGAAGACTGCATAAAAATATATTCCTTATTCTCATTTTAATGATATTTTAATATCTCCCTTGTGTGCTGATGGTTGGAGTCAAAGAAACTGTCGATTGGCACTTGGAGGCAATAAGTATGATGTCTTGAAATTATTGGTGATCCAAAAGTATCGTCGGATCAGCATAGACAATGTTTACCGATAACGGGGCAGATTACACAATATAGACTGTATTGCGGATTACACAAGGAATCCATCATCATTTACACAAATCAAATTGCTGCACGTTTTTAACTTTTTTGAAAAGCAATCATGGACAGCTACGAAAAAGCGATTGATTCCTGGAAAGCAGTAAATTTAACAGAGCTGCAAAAACAACTCGACGTTCAGTCCCTAGCTGTGTTTCAAACTCAGTCATCATCATTGGATTCTAGAAAGAAACTGGCTGAACAAACCAGAGGTACGTTTGATTAATATAGGTAATAATTCCTAATCCAGAATTCAAGAAAATACCTAATCCTGACCAACAGCAAATTAAAGTATTATTAAAGGAGTATCAGAATGAAATTGACAGCATCAATAAGCGATCAAAGAACGCTGAATCGGCATTTTTGAACTTGTACAAAGTATGTTTCGCTAATACAGATATTTGCAGAAGTTGCAGACCCGTATCCAATTCTTTTAGAGTTGAAAAATAACTCTGAACAGAAAAATCAGCTGGAGGAGTTGAAAATAGAGAACCGCAAGCTGTACAAGCAAATAGACGATTTTACTGAAAAGCTCGCAAATGAAAAGAAAAACGAAGCGCAGATTACAGAGTTGAAAGAGCAAGTGCATCAGTATGAACTACTTGTATTTAATATTAATTTAGTTGGAATCAAAAGTCAATGAAAAGGTGGCAGAGTTGACTATGGAGTTGAAAGGAGAGTTTGATGAAAGGATAAAGATTTACAAGGAAAAGTATTTATCTATTAACATAGCGAGCACTCATTAAACAGGCAACTGGGGCATCTAAAGGACCAAATGACTTCATTAAAATCTAACCAAGAAATTAACTCGATGAGCGTCGATAGTTATAATGAGGATTTGGCTCTGAAATTGGCAGATATGGATATATTGAATCTCGGTACTTTTACACTAAGATAGATTTGGAGAAAGCCAATGCTAAAAACAATTCGTTACAAAAAGAGATTGTAATTTGTAATTCATGTAGATTGTACTGAAGAATGAGATTCAGAAATTGTCTAATCAAAACTCACTAGAACAAACTAAAAACGAAATGGAGCAATACAAGAATCAAATACAGGAATTAGAGTCCCAGATTCACTCTATTGAGAAATCAAACAAGCATGATCAAGAAATCTATAAAGTCAAAGTTACAGAATTGGAAAGACAAGTCGCCACAAAGCAAGTTGAAATCAAACAAAAAGAAACGCTATTGGAAGAATATTCAGACTATGAAGAAATTAAAAGAGAATTAGAAATTATGAAAGGTGTTTGATCCTAATTATAGGTGTAGAAATTGAACAAACCGATGAAAATCTGCCCTTAGAGAGAATGCTCTTGGATAAAAACAAAAAGCTGGAAAATGAAAATATCTCTTTAAAAAATGAAATCTCTAGTATCAATGAATCATTGGAAAAAACCAAAGATTCTCTTTCAAAACTCCAATTCGAAACAAAGCAAAAGTCTAGCTTGATTGCAAAATTAGAAAGTGATATCCATCGGTTAAATGAACGTACTCCCCATTCTCCAAATGAGCACTTGGAGCATTTAATGTCTGATTTCAATCCTACAAAGACAAAGAATGATAGTTCAATAATACCAATTCTTACTTCGCAGAGAGATCGATATAGACAAAGATATGAAGAATCACAGCTGGAAACCAGATCTTTAAATCAGAAAATATCTACCCTGTCAGACCAGATAAATTCTCTCAAACAAGACAATATATCACTATACGAAAAACTGAAATATCAAGAATCGTATGTTATTGATGTGGATGTAAACAAGTATAAGCAGATGTACGAAGAGCGAATAGATCCGTTCCAACAGTTTAAGCAAAAAGAAACAAAGAGAGCTAGTAACCTAAACACTCTTGAACAAATCGCTTTAGAATTCACGAAATTATTGGTAGGTAACAAGTACAGTCGAATCATTTTTGTAGTCTACGCTGCAATGCTACATTTACTGGTCTTTGTTGCATTGTGGGAATTAGTTGCTCTTGAGAGCTGCAATGGTACATTTTTATTAACCTAGTCCATACCTTAAAAGGACCAAACAGGCCTGATACATAAATATATCATTCTTTTTGATTTATATTCCGTGATTTGTAGCCCTGATATCTCCATTTATAGCGATATCCCAATTAGACATATTAATGACTGCAGCAAATAGACTTTTATTGTTGATTTCTTAGTCCTTGAGCAAATCAGAATACTCCATTCTACAATACTCTGGAACTTTCAATCCATCTTTCGAAGAACCAGGTTCCTAATATTAAAGCCGCCTGCAAAAGTAAACCTCCAACCTCAGGAGTACAAGCAATAAACTAGTAGCAATCCTATAATTCTACTAACGAAAATTGCTCTGCCATCCACAAACAATGTTGCAGACACTAGTCTATTGATTGCCTAATCCATAAAAGTAAGGAGATAATCCAAAATGATCATTTTCAATGGGACAAATACTTGTTTTACTCTTCAAGAGTTACGATCCAGTAGTTTTTGAAAGATAATCACTTTACAACTATTTTTGTATCCAAGCAAGCCTGAAACATAAATTTATTATTTGGTTACCAAGATTTGTAAATTTGAGACTCAATTCCAGTTTTTTAGGTGTCTATCTTTTTGGAAAGCTCAAAGGGTCGAAAAGTAATCTTGAACACAATATGAGCTTGCAGTTCTATTCCCGCATCTTAATGGAAGTTCCTGATAATTCAAATGCAAAGAGGGCTAAAGATATAACAGAATGAGCGTTGCACCGATTATACTCGACGACTCTTCTCAATAATGAATTGATGCAATCGAGTATCGAATAAATTCGCTTTTTTAAAATCAGTTTCTGCATATGCACTTTGAGAGTCTATTACTCATGATCCTTCAAACACGAATTCACTGTCAGAGTTGAATAGTACATACGGATTAAACATAATGTTCGTAATCATTTTGCTGGCCAGACATAATGCGATCCATAGGTTATTTGCAGAATACCTACTCAAGTTCCGGCCATTCTGCTCAAAAATACACCCGCATCATTACCAAAATATTTACTGAGTCTAAATTTCATAGCGTTATTAGCCCATTTCGGTGTTTTGGTTTGCATTTGAGCTTGGTAATTATTACTTGCAAAGGTACATTTTCAAATGCAAAACAAAGCAAATTTCCTCCTTTGATAATTGAACTCTATTGAACGTTGATTGACTATCGTTCAATGAAAGAATAGGTGTGGCCAATAATCAACATTTGTTTATACGCGATTCACGTGAGCTGAATGTAATGACGTATCCTCATACTTTTTTCGAATTTACTAAATGTCATCTACAGCTAAAGTGCCAGCTGTAACAGAATCATTATCGAAACTGAATGTGGATCCAAAAACATCACCAGTTGCGGCTCCAAACCCTGCTGCAAATGTAGCTAAACCACCTGTACAAGCTACACAAGCAGCACCTCAATCTCCAGCACAATCCAGACCACCAGCTCAATTACCACTTCCTAAAGGCGCAAAAGAAAAAATAAAAAAGCTAAAGATAGAAGATTTAGAAATTAGAAACACGTTAGGAACTGGTTCCTTTGGTCGCGTACATTTAGTAAAGTACAAACCCACTGGGAAGCATTATGCTATGAAAGTATTGAAAAAAGCAGAAATCATAAAGTTACGTCAAGTAGAGCATACAATGAATGAAAAGAATATATTGGAACAACTGGATTTCCCATTCTTGGTGAAAATTCTAGGTACTTTTCAGGATTCAAACAATCTATATTTGGTATTAGAATATGTCCAAGGTGGCGAACTATTCACTTATCTGAGAAAAAGCGGGGTAATTATGTTTTAATTCAGCGATTCCCTAACCACGTCGCTAGATTCTATGCAGCAGAAGTAGTAATGGCATTCGAATATTTGCATGGAAAAGATATTATTTATCGTGATTTAAAGCCTGAAAACTTGTTGATTGACCATCTCGGACACATCAAAATTACAGATTTCGGGTTCGCCAAATTTGTGCCTGATGTTACATGGACTTTATGTGGCACTCCTGACTATTTGGCGCCGGAAATTATTCAGTCAAAGGGTTACGGTAGGGCTGTTGATTGGTGGGCATTGGGAATTCTCATTTATGAAGTACTTTTGGCTAACTTTAGATGATAGCAGGCCATCCGCCATTTTACGATGAAGATCACTTCAAATTGTATGAAAAAATTCTAGGTTGTAAATTACGATTTCCTTCTCACTTTGATCCTCTAGCTAAAGATTTGGTAAAAAGACTGTTATCTCCAGACCTATCAAAGCGTTTCGGTAACTTGAAAGATGGTGTCCAAGATATTAAACATCACAAGTGGTTTGCAGGTGTTGACTGGGATAAATTAAAGAATTTGGAAATTCCATCGCCTTATGTTCCAAAGCTCAGTCACGAAGGAGACACAAGTAACTTTGATGTATATCCAGAAGATCATGAACCTTATGGAGCCACTGGTCCAGATCCTCATCGTGAGCGTTTCAAAGATTTCTAAAATAAAAATATAACGTGGGTATAATTATTCCAAGTATTATTTCTAATTCTATTAAGCAATTTCACTTTTTCTTTGAAAATAGGCCTTTCTTTTCTTTAGGCTCCTCTTTAATTTCGGCAGGGCTGGCCAACGCTGGGGAAGTCGTGGGCAATGCTGGGGTATCAGTTTTATGAAGCTCTTTCAAAACGTCTAAAAACTGTATTGGATTGTAGACAAATGTGGAACCTATTTTAATGGAGAATTACCCATGAAAATCTCTCTTTGGGACTCTTTGGAAATTTCATAACAGCTCCTTACTTCGGAATAAGTAAGCCCTCCTAAACTAAACAAGATTATTCGAGAACCATTTCTTCTCCAGTCTGCTACTTCTTTCAGAGCATCTTTTGTATTTGTTGTAGTTTTAACTCTTGCTCTTCCTGCCCATGACGCCCTGGTTGTTCTCAAGGAGTTTGGATAGTTTGGATCTGGAGGAACAATGCCATTGGAGGTGAATTTAAACATTTTCAAAGTATTGCTTGCGATTCCAAGATCCTCCGGGCGAGGCTCCTTAATCCAAGGCACAATATCTTTAGGCACACTGTTGTTGATTTGATCCTAGGATTAACAGCCATAATACTTCAACCAATCTCTTTACAATTGGCACATATCTGCTCAAATCGTATGGCATACTATCATCTTTCTTGTTTCGTTTTTTTCTTTCCTGTTTATAACTTCCCCAATAAGAATAGCGGCCCTGGATTACTACCGAAATACCTTGTCTTTGTCTTTTTTGCCGTTTGAACTCAGTTTCACATCAAACAATGACAGATTGGTAATTCCTTGAGAGTCTTCTGGAGACACCTTGGCAGTTGCTAGTAGTCGCTGTCTTTCCATATCTTGAATACCGTTCATGGATATTATGTACACCATTAGGGCCCTTAATTTGTCATTAACTGTTGTATTTTTGTTGTCTAGAACAGGGATAAGATCAAGCATCGCGTTTTTGAGTGACTTTCCGTCTGCAGTTTCTCCAGTCGCCAAATCTTGTTGAACAGAAGCCACCAAGTCCAGGTTTCTTCTTTCAAATAGAACTTTGCATTCCTGAGCAACATTAATATGGATAGAAAACTTTATCAGTAACTGCTTACTTTAGCTTTTAGAGCTTGGAACTGAGGTAATGAGCTCAGCGTATCCTTCATTTGCTTCAAGGCATCAATTCCTTGTAGGCTATGTTAATCTGATTCTACTTGTTGCTTGTGCCGAGTGCAGCTCCTGCAGCCTTGTTTTCGCTCAAGAACTTTTGGAAATTATTTAGAATATAATCCACGGCTTCTGCAAAATGCCAATGTCTGATTAACAACCAGATAGAATCAGTTTCGTCTAGCGTAAGGTACATTGGTATAGGAGCAAAGTAGGAAGGATGGGTAAGGGGCAAGTTTGGATCACTACCATTAAATGTATATTACGGATGCTTTGAGCGGTCTCCGCAAATCAAATCATTCATCATTGCCTGATATGTAAATTCATGTAAAAATGGTGCCATCATATCAAAAGTTCTGTCAATGATAATCAAAATTGTTTTTCGATGTTCTGACGGTGGTGGAAAATCTGGATCATTCTTTTCTAGTTGATCCAAATCATTCTGTAAAATCTGCCCCAATTTAAATGCGAGACTTTCTCGATTCTCATTTGGGTCGTAGCATCTAATGAACGGCGAGTCCCCCAGAGTGATTAATAGTGACAGCAACTAGCAGTTAAACTTCAAAAGTACTTTTTTGGAAATTTTTGACAATTCAGCCAGTTGTTGCGCTGATCCTGTAGGATTATATAGTGGGAAGAGAGATAGTGGCATGTCAAAAGAAAATATTTGCTCTTCCATTGCTAATAATTAATCCTTATATACCCATGAAATCGACATTCATTTCTTTTAATGACTTTATGTACTTTGAAATTCCAGATTTCTTGATCTTGTCAAATAACGGTTCGTCTAGTCCAGAAATGAAAAAAATGTGAGCGGCCAAATAACATGGCTTTTCCTGCTTGAAATCAGCAATGATCCTGTCAATTGTTTTTGCTGTTGGGGTCACGAAATAAATTGCTTCGTAATTTGGATACGGCTGTCTCTTTTGAGACATATCCTCAATGACTATGTTAATAACAGCTACCTGTAACATTTTCCTGCAGAATATCATGGCTTTTACAGATGGTATTGAGTAGTTTGGCAGAGTTTGCGTCTACTACCAATAGCTTCCATTTTGCTGCTGGCTGAACCGCTTTAATCATATCATCCATCACTCCTACGATTTAACTTCCTATTACTTTTCCTGAGTAGATCTTTGAGTGAAATTACTGTCATGTTAAATGTAAAATTGCGAAAATATCAACGCGTCTATTTAATCCAAGTGGCCAATAAAACTAATCTTTATTTAGTAACAGGAATAGAGGTAACTCCAACATCTCCAACATCAGTCCTTACTCTTTTTTTCACTGGGCTAAGAGCAGAACTTCCAATCCAAATCCAACAGGTATGAGCTTCACCCTTCAATTGAGCACTAGTTTCTCGAATATTACTGTTCTTGCATACTTCTTTGGCCACCTTTTTCCAGACACGCTTACGAGCACTCTCATCAAGATACCATATTAACCGTCCAGCAGAGTCATGCTCATTTTCCAAATCAGAAACAGTTCTAGGCAAAAAGTGATCACATAGCTGTGTAACCGATAATCCAGGAATAGGGTGTTTTTGACTGTTAGAGTGGTACAAGTCATATTCTGCATGAATCGCAGATAAAACATCTTGCACCAAATATCCAACGACTCTACCTTCATATACACCAGATTGATACATTGAATAGGATATTAAACCTACACCCAATATTACTGCAATGGAAACCAACTGTACAGAGTACTGGACAATAAAATTCCAAACAGCAATTTTGATTTTGCAGGATGTCGTTAAAATTGGTGGATTAGTAGACGAAAAAATGCGATTTTGTGATGTGTACTCATCAACAATACTTCTAACTGGAGTTTCTTCAGTGACTAATCTATTCAATACCAAATTCCAATATTCTTCAAATGTAGCTTCATCCCACCTAGCCCCAACAAGATTTTTCATTTCTTGTTTTGCCAATGAAGCTGGAATCCCCAAGACTTTCTTTTTTCGTGAGATAATAAATTTATATTCTGGCTTGACTGTGGTTCCACATGTAACACCCCCAACGTATTCTCTGGTGATTGTATCCAAAACTTGAATTAAATGTTCGATTTGGCGCTTCTTCTTGGATTCCAACAATATTTTTGAAGAGTCCAAAGTACATGTTGGTTGGTCAAAAGGGAATGGAATAAATTGTTTTGGAATAAATTTGGTCAAGTAAGACTCCTTCAACTTGTAATCATTGGACGTACAGCCCAAAATCCTCTTTCCGTCACAAACAGAATTGCTTGGGCAGTTTAAGCAGCCTGCAATAAACTTGTATACCCTGGGTGTTTCTTTTGCATCACAATATTTAAGATCTGGATAGTCCACATATGCCCAGTGAACAAAGAACGCGAGGAGTACTGGAAGAACGTAAATCACTGGCCACACTTTGGTAGGCCTTTTTCGTTTCTGTAGCTTTTGCTGAATAATTTCCAATTTAGATTTAGACGATTTTGCAGGCATTTTCAATGGAGTCACCGGTAGCTCGTTTGCTTGCAACTCTTTTATTTCATAATCGTCGATTATTGATTTAATTGTTTTGCGAGGAGATTTCCTAGGTGTTTTCTTTATAGAAGCAGGAGAAGTCTTTTCTTTGATGATTTCTGTCAAAGTTTTTGGAGTTTTTGGAGATTCAGCAAACTTTGGAACAGTCTTGGCGAATTCAATGTCTAATGAATCTTTGTCCAATTTAACTTTTGGAGATTGAAATGGATTATCGTCTGAAAAAACAGATGTATCTTCGACAATTACTGCTCGCTTTTTCCTTGGGGTGGACACAACCGGGGAATTTGTGGCAGTTTTATCCTCGCTTTTCTTTAATGGTGTATCCTTCTCTTTGAAAATATCCTTGTTCAAACTTTCCTTTGATTCTTCGGTCACCAACTCTGCGCGGCGACGAGGGCTGTTTCTTCTGCTGTTAATACTATTATTACGCTCTCGGAGATAGGAATCCTTTTGGTTGCTTTTTGGTTGACAGTTTCAGCTCATCAGAATGCCTTTTGCGCATGTAACCAAGGTGTTCCAAACACAAATCAACGTATACTTGTTTCTTTTCCCGTTTATTTGGAAGATCTACATCGTATGTTGCCAACAACTTTATTAATGCTGAAACATTGAGCTGTTGCGGGTCAAAGTTTGGGTTTGTAAAATCCGTTAGATCGTTTTCAGAGTCGGACATGCAGTAAAAAAATTGATACTTTATTGCTTCAATAGCCCTGCTACATGTATAAATGTGGACCTGAAGTCTTCTTGTAAATCTTCAAAGTCTTCCAATCCAATACTTAACCGACAGAGGGTGGGACTGATTTTTGGATCTTGAAGAGTTCTCCATTCAATTAATGATTCGACCCCACCTAAAGATGTGGCATTCGCAAATAGTTTGAGGTTTGTGCAAATAAGCCTTGCGTGATGAAGTGTTTTGAACTATGGTTATTCAAAAATTACCTCAACGGACAAGACACAAGACCAGCCCTTACCCTGTCTTTTTGCGGCTTCATGGCCAGGATGATCAGGAAGAGAAGCATGCCATACTTTGTCTACCACATCTAGACAAGGTTCGCTTTTTGAAGCCAGCCAACCAGCCAGTTTTGCTGCAGTTTCGGATTGTTGCATCACTCTAACCTTCAAAGTTCTGTATTAGATAATATTACCTCAAACTTCGCAGCAACAGCCATGCTTCCATGTTACCCATGACAGATCCTAAAAAGTGTCTTTGAACAACGAGTTCGTCTCTGACCTTGGAATCCTTTGTAATTAAGACCCCACCCAATAAATCAGAGTGTCCACCTAAAGATTTTGTACTGCTATGCATAACAATATCTGCGCCATTTTCCAAAGTATACTGGATTGGTGGTGGGGCAAAAGTAGCATCGACAGCTAGAATAACACCATCTGGTTTTTTTGAAGAAAAGTAACCAAGATCGGAGACTTCCCCCCTTGGATTTTGAGGCTACGTTAAAAGAAATTACTGAATCAAAGTATATCAAATCACCTTTTGAAAGAGTGTTCAGGTAGTCTCCATCTTCAAGATACAAGATTTTTACGTTACGGTTCTTTGTGTAGAGTTGAATGGAGTGATGGGAACCATGATATCCTTCCTTGTTCATAAGAACTGTTTTTGGTTGGAAATATTCAAACAATGCAAAGATTGCAGCAAGTCCAGAAGAATATGTAACGGCATATCCCTTTTCCAATGCACCAAGCACCGCTTCCACTCTGTCTCTTGTGTCTGTAGACATTCTTGAATAAACATGGTGTTCTGTAGGTTTAAAATCTGTGGTCATCCAACCCCGTTTTTGCGCAGCAATTTCATTCGTTCCTTCTGGATATTTGAATGTTGTTGAGACATGCAATGGAGCCGATATATCCGCTGCGCTTGATTTATCTGCATGGATAGATAATGTAGACAAACTTAATTCTTTCATTAGTAAAATGGCCGAAAAGGGAAAATTGCACCCAGAGTTTGTCGAGTCATCAGCAGCCTCAAAAGATTATTATTTCCCCATTAAGATGCTGAGATTTAACACCTACTTGAACTATATGGAGATGAGCTAAATCCATTGAGTGTGATTGTAAATTTGAAGTACGATTCAACGACTGGTAAGCGCTATTCTCTCGTAAAATTGTTTCTGATAGTATCAATCATCTCAATTGAAGATTGTACAAAGACATGGTAGATGTGTTATTTCAAATACGAAATGGCGAAACCGTCTGATTTCGTTGGAGACAATCCTTTTAGAAGTTACCAAGATTAATATTTGAAAACCAAATATAGATCAACAATCAATTAGTTAAATTTTGGGGCTGGAATCAGTGATTCCACCTTTTTGGGGGCTAGATTGAAAATCCACATGACACTCAAAATTCGTCAATAGCTTGGGAATGTATGTGTTTAAATCCCAGATTATCGTTCGCGAGTCTGATTACTAATGATCTTTTACCTGTCTATGATTGGCAGAACATGGACTGTTTTAAAAACGCAAACCAAAACTATTTTGCTGTCTAAATATGGAACAAAAAAGCGTAGAAATAGTTGACAAAAAAAATGAAAAGCATTCTGTTGCTTCTGATCAACTTTGTAATCGCACAGGAGTTGTCCAGCAGTCCCTACGACTACAAATTTACAAATAGCTTAAAACTGTTCCAGGATCAAACGTACAGCTATTACATGAACTGGGGGTTCACAAAGGATAATCAATTGATTGTGAAGTTGGACTTGAATTCCACTTACCCGATTGTGGCTTCATGGACAGGAGTTGGTTTTGGACCAGCGATGCGACAATCGCAAATGATCGTGTGTAAAAACAGCGGTGGCAAAATTACACTACAAGAACATCTTCCAAACTCTGAATATTTGGCACCGTCTGTTTATCAAGGATCGTGGGCTGCGGCTGGTTTAGCTGGCAACTCTAGTATCTATTCCCACTCTTGCACTTTTCAACGTCCATTTAATCCAAATGATCCATTTCATGTCAATTTGGACCCTACTAACCCAATTGTAATGATTTGGGCGTTCAATCCGTCAACTGGTATCAATTGGTATGGCGAGCCATTTACTTTTCACCAGCCAAACCATAGAGGTGCCTTTCAGATTAATTTCAACACAGCGACAGTAGAGGCTGTCGCTGTCCCCAACTTTACATTAAAACAAATCCATGGGTTTACCATGATGTTTGTCTGGGTATTTCTCTTTCCATTTGGTGCCTTTTACGCAAGATACTTTAGATCTGTAAGGGGCTGGCTGGTAGTAAAGATAGCCATTCAGTTCTCAGGAGTCGTATTAGCTATGACTGCCATGGTGATCGTTGTTGCTTCTGTTGTTGTTTATGGTGCGGGATGTTCAATATCTGGAACAGTCATCTTATCATTGTTGGGTGTTCAAATAACTCTTGGAATCCTCTCAAGGTTGGGACTGCAGGTGGAATCACTAGAAAGTAACAGAAAAAATTTCAAGAATTTCCACAGATGTGCGGGCTATATGATAGTGATTGCAGGTATAGTTCAAGCTTCTTTTGGGTTAAGAGTGCTCTATCCTATTGAAGAACCAAGAGAAATATGGCCGTGGGTCATTTACATATCTCTCATTTGCCTAGTAGTACTTTCCTTTATCATTGCTGAAGTATTAAGACTGGCTAGATTCGAATACAGGGATATTGGCTATCAAAAAGTCCCGACCCAAATGATTGACGCAAGATTGCATGCAGTGCGGCGGATTCCAAGCAGAAAAGCATTAGAAAGAAATCTGAATTTTACATGGGAGTCTCTGGACAAATGTATAAATGCAGGTAAAATGTATGTAGTTGCAAATGGAAAGTATGTGTATGATATAAGCGTTTGGATAAACTCTCATCCTGGCGGTCGAATAATTCTAGATGCAGTCAATGGCACAGGTTAAAAATTATTAATGATAGATATTTCTAATGACTTTTTCCATGAAGCTGGGTTTGATGCCGAAGAATATGTTCCAAAAATGATGCCGCCAATTACACATGAAGCGAGAAATCTAGCAAGCAATGCTAGTGCTCATAGTGGCTCTGGGTCACATCAATTTTCTGTAAATGATAAATTCAAATCTGCATATGATTATCAAATGAACGCTCATCATTTATCTTCAATCGATGATACAGATTGGAAGTATATCAAACTGGCAAGACGTACTCATGTTCATTCTCGCCTAGCTGTAGAAACTCTTGCATCTTTCATGGTTGGCACAATATCACAAGGAATGGCCCCAAGTCCATACGTAGAATCTAGTACGTCAAATACCGGACAGCAATTTGATCCTTTTGAGTACAGGCGGTATGCAATCACAAAAATTACTCGAAATGTCGACTTGAAATCAAATCTTGAAGTGTTACAACTACGCTTTTGTTTGCTTTACCCTTTTGATGTCAGGGATAACCAGCCGTTGCACTTTCTTCCTGGCCAATCAATAGAGATACAATCCAGAGTTAACGGTAAAAGAATTTCTCGCTACTACAATCCAATTCAAGGCAATATGAATTCTTTTGAAATCATTGTTAAAGTCAAAATGGAGGGAGAAATGTCTCAATACCTTTCTAATCAAGATTGTGGTGTTCGCCAGTTTAAAGTTCGTGGTCCATTCGGGGAACCTTTACTGTTAGATTTATGGGAGGGTTATAATAAGCACAAGATGCCTGAAACTATATTCTTTATTGTTGGAGGTTCTGGCATCACTGCATGTGCGCAATTTGTAAATCACGTATATCTTTCAACAGATTCACCGTTAACTGTAATCGTTCTTAACAACAGGTCACCTCCAGTTTTGAAGCTCAACTGTCAGACGAAATGTCACTTCAACCAGGAGAGCATGTTAGGGCGTTACATCATTATCACGATGGGTAAGTGAAGCCATTAATTTAGATGGTGTTATGGTATTAATCTGGTGACTGGAAGAGAGGGTGCCTATCCTGTTTGCTGTGTTGCTTCATTAGGAGCAATCAAAGTAGTGCTTGTATATGTAAATGGTACAAATGCAAAGTACATGGCTTCAGACATAATTGAAGGGTCAAAACTGGCTTATCCGAATTTAGTAAAATCTGAAATAATTGTACCAGCAGACCTTACTGCTGGCAATTTGATTCCAATATTAGAAAAATACAACTGTCCAAATAACTCAAAGATTTACATTTGCGGACCAAACGAAATGAATGAAAAGGTTCTAGGGATTATGGAGAATATTAGTACCTCAATGAAAGTCCAAGTTTTCCAACTAGGAAATCACAGTCCTACAGTCCAGAGAATAAATTAATGCGAGTACAAAAAGCTTTTATTTCAATCGTATTCATTTCCATAAATCATAATGCGCCTGTCGCTCTTGTTTCTCCATTCTTTATCCAATACATATCGAGTAACCTTATTGCAACCGAAAATCTTTACAATCTTCAATTTATCCAACTTCAGTAGATCAGCCAAAATGAAATCATCTACACAGCGTATCCAAGAAAAATCACATTCAATTAGCCCAGTGCACTTGTTCACAATAAGCTGCATTGTTGTCGGTGAAAGCTCCATTTTGTTCAAGAATAACTGTTCAATAGTGTCGCCATGCATATTTGCTATAACTACCACCGGGTCATCTCCAAGCTCTGGATTGTATCGTAAATCAACACTAGTCAACCCGCTTAGCTTTGTAAACATCTCATTTAGCTTGTCGGTATCTTGAATCAATTCTGGACAATCTTGAAGTGAAATCGATCTCAAGATATTACACTTGGTGTAAATTGTTGAAGTTATATCTGACGTTAAGGTTGGGTGGTTGTCGAGCGACAAATGGGTCAATTGGTGTCCGATATTTTCCAACAATTTTTGGATAGTTTGAGTTTCAACTTTACCAATGCCGATAAGATGAAGCTGATTCAAATGATGAAGTAACTCAAGCTCTTTGATACCAAGTTCGCTTACTCTTTCACAATCTTTTAGGTACAGTACCTGTAAATCTTTGCAATTTTCTGCCAGGGACTTTAGTGAATTGTTGTCGAGCTTCACAGCAAACTCCAACCTCAATTGTTCTAGCTTTGGCAAGTGCTTGAATAATGCCACAAAGCCTTTACTTGTTGGCAAATAAGCACCAGTAAGGGTCAACGATCGTAAATCGCCACATCTTTCTCCAATATGTTTGAATACCTTATCTGAATTAGATTTGCCTACCAGTAATTCGACCGCACAATCCCAACTGTAATACTTGCAAATTCGGCGACAGCATAGGAATAGAAATAAGTGAATCTTCATCGAGATCTAAATTAAAAATGAATGTACAAGTGCAATCGAAAATTTTAACTTCATCCTCATCAGCTCCAAGGAATAATCCTAAATTTGACGCATTAATTTGTCTTTGCCTAGATAATATTCTAGCAATAGTGGTTTTCGTTTGTCTTGGAACACTTAAAACTTCAACATCGTCAATTCTTTCTGTGATAAACTTGATACACAAGTCTCTTAAAGGTAAAATCATACCATCAAGCCCGCCAGTATATTCAATAACAGTATCTTCTGTTTTACGCTTTGTCTTTTTCGCTAAACCACTGGAGGACTTTGATGATTTGATTGTTCGACAAGCTGTGCATTCAGTAATTTCAGAAGTGGATGTAGGAATAAGAAATCTACGGGTACAGTGCTGACAAATACGAAGTAACCCAGAAATGGAATGAGGGTCTGGCTGAACCTTCCTCTTCTTTTTAGGAATTGGAATGTCATCATCCTTTTTCTTTTTTGTGATTTTCTTTTTAGATTTTGACGATTCGGTAACTGGTGCAGGTTGTTCACTTGCAGCTGGCTCATTGCTTGGTTCAGTGTTCTCAGTTTGTTGCTGGTCTCTATTAATTCTAGCATAGGGGTTGGTTGGTACTGTAATTCCTCTTTCTCGCAAGAAGCTTGATTATCCTAATATTACCTAGACAAAGCAGAGGTAGGGCCTCTAACAGGTTGTCTATTTGGTCTTTCGGCCATGGATTGGAGATCAGAAAGAAAAAAGTAAAAGTTAAATTTGCTGGTGGTCAAAATGAATTCGAAATACAAATATTTTCATTTGTTAAAATCGCCTGAATTCGCTATTGCTTTTGGAATTTGAGAGGTCACATTGTTTTCCCAATTAAAAAATGTCGCACGCTAAAATTGACCTCAAAAATGGTTGAATTCGCTTTAATCTAGGCTTAACATCTGAAATAGAAAAGCAATTGGGCGAATTCGCATCGCTCGCTAAAACTTTCTCCTATTCGCCTTACTCCAAGTTCCGAGTTGGTGCAGCGCTTCTCTCTGAATCTGGAAATGTTTTCCTTGGATGTAACGTTGAGAATGCATCCTATGGTGGAGCAATCTGTGCAGAAAGAACTGCTGTAGTAAAAGCTGTGGTAATCTATTCATTTATCTAGTCCACTGGCGAAAAAAAGTACTTGGCAATTGCAATTACTTCAGACCAGAACGATTTCATTTCACCGTGTGGATTCTGTAGGCAATTTATGGTTGAATTTGGCAAGAAATTGATTGTATTGCTAGTAACTGCGGAGGGGAAGATCAAGAAATTCACTCTTGAAGAATTGCTTCCACTTTCGTTTGGGCCTGAAAACCTTGAAAATAGAGATGATATTTAATAAAGGATTCAACTCGTTCTAAACTGAAAATTTGCACACCACCTGTAATAGAAGCAGTTTAGCTAATCGAATGGTGGCGCATTTAGTATTCCAAGATTCGCCGTGTCAATTCAGCAGTGAGAATTGGTATGTATTTCATCATTGTGCTTCCCTACAGCAAAATACTGGCAAAATCCGGTACTCTCTATCCGGTAGGTGTTATTACTCTGTTTCTTTGGAATCGGAAATCATCCATTACTTGGTAAGTTTCAGGTTTTTGTCGATTTTAATCCATAGGCCTAAATATGGTATTACGCCACCTCCTGAATATCTATTTTGAGCTTGGTTGAAAAAAAGTTTCTAGCGCTGATGTTGCCCATACTATTGGTTATTGGAGCAATATTTGCTCAGGGGTTACCGAATATTTCTTACCCGTTCAATTTCAAGCATAAACTCATTCTTTTTAACGACTCGGAGTATAGTTATGTGATGGACTGGGGGATCACAGGAAATCAAATGATTATTAAATTGACAATGAACTCTAGTGACGAATTAACATTATCTTGGGCAGCTGTTGCTTTTGGTTCGTCGATGAGGCAATCGCAAATGATCGTTTGTCATAATGTTGGAATTAACACTTTGGCATTACATGAACATCAACCAAGGGGTCAATATTTGGCAGCACCCATCTATGACGGAACATTTGCGACTGTTGGATTGTCAGGGTTGTCTGACAGTAACAGTCAAACTTGCGTTTTTCAACGACCTTTCCAGCCAAACGATTCCTATCATTTCAATCTTGATCCAAACTCTCCAATTTCAATGCTTTGGTCATTTAATCCGGAAACAGGAATCAATTGGTATGGAGCGCCATTTACATTTCATCAACCAAATCATAGAGGTGCTTTCCAAATTAATTTTTCCACTGGTGAGGTGGTATCTGCCAATGTTCCTAATTTCACATTAAAACAAACCCATGGCTTTTCAATGATGTTTATATGGCTGGTATTGTTTCCCTTTGGTGCCTTTTATGCAAGACATTTGCGATCATATCCCGGATGGTTATTGGTAAAGATTGGAGTCCAGTCGACTGGTGCAGTATTGGTATTATGTGCAATTTTGATAGCCGTTGCATCGGTTGTGGTGTATGGAGGAGCACATACTATATTTGGGACAGTTATTGCTTCTGTGTTGGGAATTCAAATTTCTTTGGGCGTACTTTCAAGACTCGGCCTGGAATACGACAAACTGGATAAATATAGAACGACATTTAGAATGTTCCATAGATGTAGTGGGTTTATTTTGATGATATGCGGTGCCATTCAAGCCGCGTTAGGATTGGAAATTATGTATCCAGTAGAAGAACCAAGAGAAATATGGCCATGGGTGCTGTACACCACCGTACTTGTTGTTGTAGTTTCTACTTTTCTTATTGCAGAAGTTTTGAAGCAAGTTAGATTTGAATACAAAGATTTGGGATACCAAAAAGTACCAACAACTGTAATAGATGCCCGTTTGCAAAATAGCGCAAATCATAACCTAGAAACTGTAGAGCCTGCCGGAAAATTGAACTTTACTTGGGAATCACTTGACAAATGTATCAATGCAGGTAAAATGTATGTTGTTGCGAATGGGAAATATGTCTATGATATTAGCATGTGGATTAACTCTCATCCTGGTGGAAGAATCATTCTAGATGCCGTAAATGGGACGGGTAATTTATCACTTAATGCAGACATTTCGAATGATTATTTCCATGAAGCAGGGTTTGATGCAGAAGAATATGTGGCTAGACCTCTAGTGCCCGCTAGATTAGAGCAAAGACCATTCAGAACCAGTGGAAGTTATAACAGTGTGGGGAGCCGATTTTCTATCAACGATCATTTCAAATCCCAATTCGATTATGATATGAATATTCACCACTTATCTACTTTTGACGAGGTTGATTGGAAGTATATTAAAAGATCTAGGCGTACACATATACATTCTAGATTGGCGATTGAAACTTTAGCTTCTTTGATGATTGGTCGTATGACCCCCAAAGTTCAGTCGAACATCTCGGTAGAAACTGCAATAACCAATACTGGAAGACCATTTGATATCCATGAATATAGAAGATATGCACTTACCAAGATTGTCAATGTCTCTGGCCCTACGGCAAACGAGGAAGTAGTTAGATTACGATTTTGCTTGTTATATCCTTTCGATATAAGAGATAATCAACCGCTACACTTCCTTCCTGGGCAGTCAATTGAAATTCAAACTAGAATCAATGGTAATAGGATTTCTCGGTACTATACTCCAATTTGCGGTAACATGAATGCTTTTGAAATACTGGTTAAAGTGAAAACACAAGGAGAAATGTCGCAATACCTTGCAATGCAAGAGTGTGGAAACCGACAGTTCAAAATTAGAGGTCCGTTTGGTACTCCTCTAATTTTCGACTATTGGGATGGTTATAGAAAGTACAATACGCCAGAGACCCTTGTCTTTGTAGCTGGCGGTTCAGGAATCACTCCATGTGTTCAATTTGTCAACCACTTGTATTTATCAACAGGATTTACCTGTTCAGTAAGTCATATTTTATTCTAGGTTACAATGCCTTATACGGCACAATTGTCTGATGAATTAACTTTACAAGTTGGGGAAACTGTGAGAGCTATTCATCAGTATAATGACGGGTAAATCTAGGTTAATTATAGATGGTGTTACGGAATTAATTTGGAAAATGGTCGTGAAGGTAGCTACCCTGTATCATGTGTGACTCCTTTAGGTCCAGTAAAGGTAGTATTAATCTACGTCAGTTCAAGAACAGGAAAATTCATGGGATCCGACATTATTGATGGCGCCAAACTTGCTTACCCCCACCTGATTAAATCCTATATAATATCGCCAGGTGATTTAGGTCCAACAACTTTTCTTCCAATTATTGAACAGTCTTATATGGCAAACAACACCAAAGTATTTGTTTGTGGGCCAAATTCTATGAACCAGAAGGTTGCTGGGATGCTGAGCAACTTTGGCTGGTCGATAAAGAACAGCGTCTATTTACTGGGTAACGATGACCCCGAAATGCACCAGTTTAATTAAATTTTTTTATTTTCATGCAGTTTGTCTTTTGTTTATGTTACGCGTGTTGGAGCTATTACTAGTCCTGCAAGCAGTTCTGTGTCAGGTAAATCAGTCAATAGTCACTCCGGGCACGCTAATTCCACAGGGTATCAAACCTCAACTTCCATTCCGATACATCCTGTACGATGAAAGTGATTACACATTTAAATTTGAATGGAACATCGACCACTCTAATTTTTACGCAACCATTGATTTGGTTTCAAATGACGAATTTTTAGATTTCTCTTGGATTGCACTAGGATTTGGTTCAAACATGTTTTCAAGTCAACCAATTGTCTGTTCAAATTTGAACAACGGGTCTCAAGTTCTGCAAGAACGCAGCAGTCAAATCTACTATCTGGCACCGGTAAAATTATACTAAGATAGACCTTAAACTCTGACACCATTGTGAAAGGAGTTTTTTCCAACACAACTCTGACTAGGCAGACTTGCTCTTTTCAGAGACCATTAAAAGTTGGACTCCAATCAACTCAAAAGCACTACTCAATAGATCCAAATAGTACAATGAAAATGGTATGGGCCTTTAATCCTGCTTCCTCGATAAATTACCAAAGCGAACGCTTTACATTTCACGCACCAAACAACCGAGGCTCGTTTTCTGTCCAATTGTCAACCGGGTTCGTGGAAAACATACCATTAAACAATTTCAATCTGAAATTGTTACATGGATACGCTATGCTTTCCATTTGGTTCTTCCTGCTGCCTCTGGGTGTCTTTGTTGCTCGTTACTGCAAATCTTTTACAGGGTGGTATTTTGTAAAGATCTACGTGCCATCAGTATCAACATTATTTATGGTCCTCCTTATTTTTGTCGCTCAAATGTCCGGTGCTAGATATGGAAGATATTCTCATAGCATACTAGGAACAATATTGATGATTATGGTAGGGTTCCAAGCTACAGCTGGGTTTACAACGAGATTCGGAAGAAATTATGAAATTTCGGACAGATATATTCCTTATATCAAGCGATTCCATCATTTCTTGGGCTATACTTTGTTGGTTTTCGCGGTAATACAATCTGGACTTGGGCTCAATATCCTTTACCCGGTGGTGGAGCCCAGAGATTACACTGGATGGATTCTTTATGGTATGCTGCTTATTCTCTGGTCGCTTTTGTTTGTTTTGGCCGAAGGTGTGAGCAGAAAGAAAAACTATTCCATTGAAGACATCAAAACCAAAAGCAAGGTTACTAGCATTGAGCCAATATTAACCAAAATGAAGGTTCAAAGCAAAAACTTGGAGAGGTTAAACTGGGAAACTTTGGACAAGCGAATTCTTGAAGGGTATTTTGAGTTTAACTAAGCAAAATGTATGTAGTCTCAAATGGGAAACATGTTCATGATATCAGCCAGTGGATAAAAAGCCACCCGTAATTCATACTAATGCTAGTGGTGGTCAGATTATTCTTCAAAATGTAATTGGAACTGATATTACCAATGACTATTTCCTAGAAGCTGGTTATGATGCAGAAGATTTTATTCCAAAGCCTTTGGCACCAGATAGAACATTAATGAAGAGACTCAGCCAGCACAAAAGGTCTCCTAAAATTTCTTCAGCTAGATTTGAAGAAGAAAGGATTGCGTATCAATCGTCGATTACGCGAGAAGACTGGCACCTCATTAAAAGAGCAAGAAGAACTCATATCCACTCCAAAATGGCCATAAAAAAATTGGCGTCGTTGGTTGTTGGTGAAATTGAAAGCTCAATCAGCACTTCGCAATCAACCATTGAATTGACAAATTTGGATATATATGAATACAGGCGTTACGCAATCACAGAACTGCAATATTTGTCTAATCCAGATTCTACCAAGCCTATCATTAGAATCAAGTTTTGCAACTTGTATCCGTGCTCTGATCGAGCAAGGAACGATGCCTTTTTGCCTGGACAGTGTGTCGAACTTCAAGTGCAAATTAATGGTCAAAGATACTCGAGATACTATTCCCCAGTTTCAGGCAATATGAACGCATTCGAAATTATATTTAAAGTTCAAGCGCAAGGTGTAGTAACACCATATTTGATGAAGCAAGGGCCAGGCGACCGGCAATTTAAAATTAGGGGACCGCTTGGCGATCCACTGATCAAAGATCCATTTTCATGTTATTTCCAATATGGATACCCAGAGACAGTATGCTTCTTTGCTGGTGGTTCTGGCATCACGCCATTCTTACAGCTTGTTTCACACTTTTTCCTATCCACTGGATATGTATTACCAGTAAGTACACTTAACATAGGCAATTCAAGAATATCATGCAGTGTTGAGCGATGAGTTAGACATTGCCGTTGGGGATCAGATTCAGACTGTAGCGCACTACTACGACGGCTGGTCTTATGGATTCAATATTTCAACTGGAGAGCGTGGAGCATTCCCGTTAGCATGTATACAACCCCTAGCACCAGTCAGATTGATCTTAATTAACACCTTTAATGCAAATGCAGACTTAATTGGAACATTGCTTATTGAAGCAGTGCGATTAGGATACCCAGAGTGTGTGGACACCTTCAACTTTTCATCTTCCACTTTGAACATTGGGAATGTATCCCCAATAGTCAACAGTCTACCACCTAACATTTCAATTATTATTTGCGGCCCTAATGCATACAATTCTTATGTTGCTGATATGTTATTTGATTACTATGGTACCAGATTTAGTAATGTTCGGATATTATCGAGCTCAACATTTTAATAAAACATGTGAAACCTCTAGTGTTCGCCCTCAGGACAACACTTCCTTTTTCGATGGGAAAAAGTGGCACCTCAAATTGAGAGTGAAACGAAAAAATTCTTTGCATTGATGCTCTTGAAAATAGGGTTGCTTCTATACACGATAGCTACCGCATCAGTAGTGCATAATGTCCAGAACGGGCTTTTAGACACCGCAGCGTTTAAGGAAAAGACTTATCAGTTCAACACAATATTATACGATAGCTCAGAGTACTTGTACAAAATATTCTGGAGCGTCAACGATACAACCCTTGACGCAATGATCAGTCTTACTTCTACTAATGGAGACGCCCTGGATTTCTCTTGGATTGCTTTAGGTTTCGGTACTGCCATGTTCAATGGCGAAATGGTTGTGTGTCACAATTTAAATAACGGAACACAGATTATTGAAGAACATTACGGACAGATGTACTATCTTGCTCCACTTTTGAACCAAGGAGTTACTGCTGTAAGCGGAACCGTTGGAAATGTTTCTGTTAGTCAACAAAACTGTGGATTCACCAGACCATTAATCCCCAACGATCAAAATCATGCGCAATTATCGTCAAAAAGCAAAGTTACTATGTTGTGGGCTTTTAATCCTTCACCAGGGTTGAATTATCTTAACCAGCTGTTCTCTTATCACGGGCAGAATTATAGAGGGTCATTTAGTGTTTTGTATTCCACTGGATTCTTTGAAACTATTCCTTTGAACAATTTCCAAATTAAGCAGATCCACGGATTTGGAATGATGTCAATCTGGTTTGTCATCTTACCTCTGGGTAATCACGAATTTAAATGTAGGTGCTTTTGTTGCCCGTCATTTCAAGTCGTTTAGTGGATGGTATTTTGTTAAAATTAGCTTGCAGTCTTTCTCTACCATCATTACAGTAGTCTTGATTGTTGTCGCCCAACTTTCAGGGGCTGCTTTTGGAAGCACCTTTCATAGTATTTTAGGTACAATTATTGCTGCTTTTGTTGGGGTACAGGGCTTGGCAGGTGTAATCACTCGCTTTGGACTTCAATTTGAAAAACTGACTGACTACGTGCCAAACACAAAGATGATTCACCGTTATCTTGGATACACGCTCTTGACCGCGGCTATTGTTCAAGCGGGTATTTCTGTTATAATATAGGAATGGGAATCAATATGCTCTATCCAGTAGTAGAACCAAGAACTGTTGTCCCTTGGGTGCTGTATGGTTTACTAGTTGCTATTTGGCTAATTGCATTTGGTGTTACCGAATTTGCGTATAGACGGGCAAATATTAGAAAAGAATCAGGGTATTCTAGAGTGCCAAGTACAAATATAGACCCCATTCTAAAGAATGAAAAAGTTCAAAAGCAATCTCTAACAAAGTTTAGCTGGAAAACCCTTGATCAAGAAATCCTTAGTGGGTAAACTATTACTGACATTAGAAAGCTGTACGTGGTGTCAAATGGAAAATATGTACACGATATCAGTAAATGGATCCTGAGCCATCCGTAAGCGCAAAACTTAATTTTAGTGGGGGTCAAATTATTTTGCAAAATGTAGCCGGAACCGATATTACTAATGATTACTTCCACGAAGCTGGTTATGATGCTGAAGAGTTTATTGCTAAACCAAAAGCACCAAAGAGGGACCATTCGGAATTTACAAGCGACGTAACCAACGCTACTAGAAGAAGTAGGATAGTTGATAAACATAATTCCAACTTTTTAGCTGAATTAAACGCACATCAAATCTCTTTCTATCATGAAGAAGATTGGACTATGATCAAACGAGCAAGAAGAACTCATATTCATTCACGATTAGCACTGCAGAAGTTGGCTGATTTAGTAGTTGGCGAAATTGACTCCTCTCCACAAGGCTCACAGATTACGATTGATCCATCTGAAAATTTAGTTGGAAGACCTTTTGACTCTCATGAATACAGACGTTATGCA
This sequence comes from Boothiomyces sp. JEL0866, assembly GCA_027604345.1. Lineage (NCBI taxonomy): Eukaryota > Fungi > Chytridiomycota > Chytridiomycetes > Rhizophydiales > Terramycetaceae > Boothiomyces > Boothiomyces sp. JEL0866. Next base: position 134,298 of record JADIIZ010000008.1, read on the forward strand.
ATTACAGCTTTGGAAGTCTTATCAAAACCGCAATCTACAAAACCAATTATCAAAATCCGTTTCTGCTTGCTTTATCCTTTCGATGTAAGAGACAACTTACCATTAACCTTTTTCCCTGGACAGTGTATCGAAATTCAAGTGCGAATCAATGGGCAAAGATATTCAAGATACTATACACCTGTTTCTGGTAATATGAACGCGTTTGAAATTGTATTCAAAGTTCAAACAGAAGGTGTAGTTACTCCGTATTTGATGCGTCAGGAACCTGGAGACAAGCAATTCAAAATTAGAGGACCATTTGGAGTGCCATTAATTCCTGATCCATTCAGTGGATATCACGAGTTTGGGTACCCCCAGAATATCTGCTTCTTTGCTGGTGGTTCTGGAATTACACCGTTCCTTCAATTGATTTCTCACTTTTTCTTGTCGACGGGATATATTTTACCAGTATTTAATGTTAATGGTAGGTTATTCAGGATTACCGCGCTCAGTTAAGTGACGAAATGAGTCTTCGATATGGAGACCAAGTGCAAACGACAGAGCATTTCATGGATGGCTGGGCGCATGGTTACAACTTAACTACTGGAGAAAAGGGCTCTTTCCCTCTTTCATGTCTTGAACCTTTAGCGCCTATCAAACTTGTTTTGTTTAATAGTTCAAATTCACCTGCAGATTTAATTGGAATGCATATCATTGACGCCGTCAAATTAGCTTATCCAGACAGTATAGAAATCTATAGTTTTACTTCTGCCAGCCTGAAAATTCAAAATATTGCACCAGTTCTTGACCCTAAATCACAAAATATGAAGCTGATTGTATGTGGGCCAGTTGGGTTTAATTCCGCCGTGGTAGATCTATTGGCAGACTATAAAGGCAGCTGGACACATGATATGAGAGTCTTGGCGAGCGACACTTTTTAAAAGCTATTTTGAACTTGATAAATTTTTCGTTTTATTCATTCGTATACATCACTCGATAGAAGAAATTCTATTCCAGTAATGTAAATCAAAAAGTCTTTTATTTAAAAATCATTATTCTTAATGTTTGAACCAGACAATATCTCCTTCATCTTCTACAAATTTGCATGTGGCATTGCAATCAAACACTGCCTTGTAGAATGGCTTGGCGTCAGACAAATAATAAGGGCCCAAGAATTCTTTAACTGCAGCAGTTGCTTCTTGAGCGTGATAAAATGGCATAGTTGAGAATAAGTGATGGACAACGTGAGTATCAGTAATATGATGGAAGAAGGAGTTTAGGATACCAAAGTCTCTATCAACAGTACCTAGCGCACCTACAATCAATAATAATTACCTCTCATAAAGTCCCATTCTTTACCGCGATACTTTGGAACAGTAGGGTCGGTGTGTTGAAGGTAAGTAATCAAAACCAACCACATGTTGACAAACAAGTATGGAATGCCATAATAAGTGAATACTGCCAATCCTCCAAATTTGTAGACCAATGACCCCAATACTCCAAGCATCATCGCAATACCAATGTTGGAGTAGACTACTCCGTAGTATTCGCGAGCTTCGAAGATTGGTGCATTAGGGAAAAAGTGAGAAACCCATTGCTTGTGCTTTTGAGAAGTTACATTCTTCAAAATATATAACGGCCAGCCAAGTAAAAGCATAAATACGACCTGAAGGACATTGTATAATGGTGCATCTTCAAACAATGATTCTCCGGAATGCAATGGGTCCACAGTGCCAGATAGAGGCATCTTGTAATGTCTTTCTACTCTTCTACGAATTGGCGGAACAAATACTTGGTCCTTTTCCATATGGTTGGTTCCTTTGTGATGTTTTGAATGTGTATATTTCCATGCAAAGAACGGAACTAATAAAGCAGTATGAAGAACAAATCCAACGCTGTTGTTGACAATGCTATAATCCGAGAAAGCAGAGTGCTATATTTAGTTGATATTTACACCACATTCGTGAGCTAAAACCCATAAACCAGTACATACCACACCTTGAGCAAACCAATAAGCAGCCCATGCGATAGGTTGTAACGGCAAATCAAGATACCTGATATGCAGAGCGCCATAGAACAGAGCACTGGCCATGGCAAAATCTACTACAACATGTGATAACGACTTTAGAGTGTTGCGCTTGAAACAGTGTGCTGGAACACAGTCTCTAATTTGCTTTAATGTGAAAGCTAAGTTAGATAGAAATATACTTGGTGGCTTCCACTCTTTTGCAAACTTCTCGTCCGCAAGCTTTCCCTTGACGACTCTGCCACTAGAAGACTTGTTTCCAGGCTCTTTTCTTGATCTGACCATTGATTTAGTGGAGAAATATTTTTCTTTTTATATATGATTTTGCGGGCGGAGTTGCTAGTCAAATAGTTTAGGCGATTTCCGTCCTCCCAATCTGAAAACCAGACATGTATTCATAGTGAATAATTTGAAGCTGATTGATGGGATGCTGCCTTGCAAAGAAAGCTTAAATTGTCCGTTGTGCCTTGCTGTCTACATCGCTAACCATGTGAAACGTCTTTTACGTGTCGGAGAAACAGGAATACATTTAAGTAGTGATAAATTGATATTTATTACCGCTAACGTAGAGTATTATAGATTAATATTTATACCACAAAACACTTCCTTCGTCCTCAACAAATCTGCACTTTGTCTTACTTTTCCACAAGGCTTGGAGACAAGGAGTGTCATCCTTGATGTAAAATTCTCCCAAAAAGTCCTTGACAGCTTCAGTTGCTTCTTGGGCATGATAGAACGGCATAGTAGAAAACAAGTGATGAACAACGTGGGTGTCGGTGATGTGGTGGAAGAACACATTCAAGAATCCCCAATCTCTATCAACAGTCAATAAAGCACCTCGCATAAAGTCCCATTCATCGTTATCCAAATGTGGGACAAGAGGGTCAGTGTGTCTAGGTTAGCATAATAATACTGTAAATAAGTGATGAGTACTAACCAACAATTAACTTGAATCCATGGAATTACAAAATACAAAACAGGTATTTTCCATCCAAATTTAATTCCAAGGGCAATTTGAATACCAATCCACAAAATCATGCCGATATCAGAGTAAATAATGCCCCAAAATTGATTTTTTTCAAAGAGAGGAGACCATGGGTAGTAGTGACTAGTTTTCCAGCCTTTATAACGCTTTCCATCAATAATATAAGAGTTTCCACCAATATTAGTCAAGAGATAATAAGGGAACCCAAACACAAGCATTAAAAATAGAGTAAAGACGTGTGTAATTGGCGCATCTTGAAGGAGAGGCTCTTCTCCTTCATACAACTCGTCGACAAACTCTTCTTTACCAGTCAATTGTGATCTAGTGTATGGCAAGAAGACCATATCTACAGTTAGTCAGTACTCTACCTTTCTTGATATGTCCAGTTGCCTTATGGTGCTTGGAGTGACTGTATTTCCACGAGAAGAAAGGAATGAGCACCATTGAGTGAAGAACCCATCCAACAAAAGCATTCAATAATTTGTGATCTGAAAATGCACCGTGTCCACATTCTAATATAAGATCTTTTCAATACCATGGGCTAAAATCCAAATACCAACACCAACAATGGCTTGGAAGACCCAGTAAAATATCCAGGCAAATGGTTGCACAACATCTGGCATCCAGTGAATATTCGAGGCAAAATACACCAGGCCGGCGATCATACTAAGATCAATCGCGACATAGGACAAAGATTTCAAAGTACTACGTTGGAAGCAATGAGCAGGGATTTTATCACGAATTTCTTTTAAAGTAAAAGAAGGACGCTTATACTTTTTCACTGCTTCTGGTGCAGCAAACTTTCCCTTAGTTCCTACTGGAGTAGTTTTTGAAGACACGGTATTTCTCTGACGGACTTCAGACATTTTGAGGAAAGCTTTTTCAAAAAAAATTAATATCGTAAGCAAGGGCGGAGGGTTGGTCGCGGGCGGTCACTTGGATCGACTTACACGAGCCAAAGGAAAACTTGTACTATCTTTTTGGGAGCACTTGGGATAGATAAACTCACGAAGATGGACGGGAGCATGTGAAAAATTCAAGTGCATCAAGTTTGACAGGTTTAGGCACATTTGAATATCTGTGGGAACTAGAGATTCTCCGCCAGCTCGCCTGGTATGGATCAAAGGATGAATCAAAGCATCAATCAAATTTCTAGAAATCGAAAAACAAAATATCACGATTTCATAGTTAAATAAAATGGTACTATCACATCAATAGTGGAACACTCTCCAAGTGAGTTTATGGGAACGAATAGAATCCCTACCGTGCTGATTCCATGGTTTTGTCGAATCCCGTCAACAGAGTATTCTGATGGTGCTAAACCGCTATAGCAAATTTAGGTCCAGGATAAACCAGTTCCGCCTCTGTGTAATGATTTTACAAAATAAGTTTGGATTACTCATCCTGAGTAATTGTCGTTAATTTTTTTTATTTTTTACAAAATGACTGAAAACAAGGAATTACAGTTGGTAGAGAGCAAGCTTACGACAGTATTACAGATATTGGAGCCGTTGTTTCAGGTGCCTATTGAAGAGCATTATGAAAAACTAAACCCCAGTCAAAAAGCATCGCTTTTAGTCACGCTGGCATTTGCAATTGATACCCTCACCTTTGTTTATTTGAAGATTCAGGGTGTGAATCCAAAATCACATAGAGTTAAATCGGAGCTGGCGAGATGCAGGACTTATTTTGATAAATTATCATTCTTTAAGAAAGAAGAACGAACTTTGTCTGTGAATGAACCTGCGGCAAAGAGGTTTGTACAGAACGCACTCCAGACATCCGATCGGGTTGGCACTGAGGAACGATCTTCCAAACAGTCGGATAGAGAAAATCAAAAGAAAAAAAAGAAGGGAGTGTCTAAAAAAGTAAAATAAATCAATTATATTAATCGTCGTGATCATTTTGATTTCTAACTTTTCTAATTGGTAATGGTAATCCTTGTGAAGCGAAACTGCGAATCAAGTCTGATGGCTCTACCATTCCAGGATAGTCCTTTGGTGTCATACAGGTAAAGGTATTTGACCAAACAGTAGTAATTACTGTAGCGCTATCCATAGATAATGCTCCGCCTTCGCCAGAAATGTCGTATAATTTGAATTCCAGCTGGAATTGTCCGCGTTCTCTTATTGATATGTCTGCGAAAGTAAAGAAGCAACCATTTATACCTGCGTCAAACAGACCTTACCGTGGTCATCTCGTAAGATGGTAGGACTAGACACTATAGATCCAGTTATTTGTCGGTCTGCTTTTACCTTTTCGTTTTGAGGTCCTATTATCCACAAATTGATGTGTAGAATCAACATTAAATGCTTTTCTAATCTTTTGTTAATGGTTATTACAAATATGGCGGGATATCATCTTCAACATTGTCGTAAATTACTTGTACAATAGGTGCCTATGGATCAAAATTCTATTACTGGGTCGACAGCTCTCCTGTCCTTTATGCCATTCCCACAAGCTCTTGCGAATTTTGGCTGTTGTCGCATAACGAGTTTGAAGTGCTTATTGTTATCATTCGCCATTACAGTGGAAAGATTTTTTCCGAGATACTCGGATAAATTGAAAAATCCTTTAATTCGAGAAACATTCCAATAAAATAGATCTATACCAATATTACAGATAGTAACCTATCCACCTGTAAACCCCAGTCACTCGCGATTGAAATTTTCAGGTGGTTAGAAGGTCTGAATTGCGATATATATATAATCATGCTAATGAGATATCGACTATATTTCTTCCAAACATTCTCTATTCTAAATTACAACCAAAGATTACCTGTATTTCCGCTTATATTGCTGTTATCTAGTATAGATGCTAATCCTAACCAGCGAATCAGCTAAAGTGACATTCGAATAATCGGGAATTCTACTGCATCCCAATGCACAGTATTAAATAGATTGAAAATTCCACAATAATTTAACATTCAGCTTTAGGAATTCTTTGGTGATCCAAAATATCATCATTTTTCATATTTATTCTATTTTTGTAATCCCATCAATCTCACGGCCGCAATGCCGTGGATCAAGTTACCCATAAAGTTTCCTTTATGGTTGCAACAAAAGACACTGGATGGAAGACGAAACTGATTGAAAATTAATTTGTTACAAGGATGAGCCTAGTTCAAAATTGATTGTAATAGTAATTGAGATTGTCTCACAGTGTACAGATGGAAGATAAAAGTAATAATTATATTATAAACAGATTTGCGATCGAATGTTGAACATTGAAATATTTCTCGCCTTTTAATGTAGTGCAGCGTTTTGCCCGTCTTTGCAATACAAGATTACTCTGTACTTGCGGGAACATGGATCTGATCAACAGCGCCGATCTAGCGTTCATTCAGTTGAAAGGTTCATTAATTTTGCCTCTGATTCTATTGGTAGATATTTTCTCCCGAGTAGTCACGAAACACCCGGAATAAACCATCAACAAACTGGTAGGTTTTAGAAGATAAATTTGTGCTTTTTAAACTACATCAAATAAATTGTCCAGTAACTATCGCGGATTCAGTAAATGCAGGTATCTGCAGAACCACGGATGATGCTAGGATATTGATTTGGTTTGTGGTTGCTGCGAGCGAGTGTAAATTAATTGTAAATAGTGGGTTTAGCTGATGAGTGACAAAATAAGCTCATCTTACAGTATTCACGCCATCAATTCATATAGTTAACAACAGAATATGTTATTTTTGTAGATTTTATTCGAAAGAATAGAAAGTTTTTAATCTCCAAACTGGGCTGTTTACCGCTTACTTATGGATCCATTCCATTAAATTGGTTATTTAAAGCCAGATGGAAACACTATTGTGAACCATGGTCTTAAAGTCATTGCAAGCTCTCCCCCCATTTGGAACGGAACACCAAGGTAATAAAACGGAAGCAAGACAAAGTTTGTCAATAAATCCCCGAAAACTGAATCAACTGCGTACTGGGACACCCGATATCCATTGGCATAAATGGTACCACTTGGAGTATGTGGATTTACGTACCCTTCAACAACCTTTCTGCGGATCGACATTATAGGTACCAACTGTCCCTTGTCGTTTCTTATTTTCTGTCCAACCTTCACTTTTGATGCTGGAATATACTCTTCCTTTTCCCCAATAATTATCCGATGGCGATCACTGATTGCCAACGTCCTATTATCCGCCATCACAATCTCAACATACAAAGTAGTACGATACGTCACCGTCGGTAAATACCCAATTATAGGCTCCATACCATATGGCGTCTTAACCATATCCCCTGCTTTCAAATACTGCATTTCAGTTAACCTCTTGTCTGTCTCAACTATTGTTTTTATGTCAAAGCAATCCCACATTTTCATACACGCCGTATCAAATGTCCGATAATCGTCATGTAGATTGAAACTGAGCACCTTTTCTGTGTGGCTGCAACTGATATCACCAGCAATATAGCATAGACTGATATTCCAGGTTGGACTCAACTGACAAATACATGTATCACTACAAGCACAATTATTTACGCCAAACATAGTTGATGGTCCATCTGTATTTATCGTACAACTGCAATTATTCAAGTTTGAGGGAACGCACAATGTTGGTGTTGGGGCAAAAGTGCTGGTAGTTGTTGGTAGTACAGCAGAAGAGTTGGAATTAACAGAAGGAGACAGCATACTAGAAGTTGAAGATGTTTGTGTAATTGAATAATTACCAGTTGAAACACTATTCAGAGTGATTAGTGGGAATTCAGAATTGTTAGTTTGCAATTCACGATAAGATTGAACTAGAGTGCTGCTAAATGTGTAGTTTGTTTGTGTAGAAATATCCAAAAAGCTTGTTGATAAAGTAGATTGAGTTGGCAAAAATGAGGAACTATTACTTCCGCACGGATACTCACAATATGTAGTATTGGATAGTACAGTAACCGGTTGAGGGGTGATGCTACTTGAATCTAGGACAGTTGTCATATTCGAGTAAGATGTGATTGACACAGTTAGGGTAGTCCCAGAACCACTAATAGTAGTGCTTTCAGTAATATTGCTAGATGCTATTGTCGCGTTGTAACCAGCCAACATTTGAGTAGAAGTGGGGACAGTTGAAAAATCTCTGCTTGCAGAGCTGGTGGAGTTGTAGCCAACTGTCATTTGAGTAGCAGAAGTGGAGTTGTAGCCAACTGTCATTTGAGCAGCAGAAGTGGAATAGTCCCCATTTAAAGAAATAGTAGAAGTGGAGTTATAGCTGCTTGACACTTGGGTAGAGTTAGTGGCTGTGGTTGAGTAATTGCTGGTAACATAACTGGTAGATGTTGAGTTGTAGCTTCCTGTTACTAAAGTTGATGTAGAATAATTACCATTTACCGAACTGGTTGCTGATACGGTGCGGGTGTTATTCAAACTATTACTTGAAGTGAGAGAATTTGATAAGGTAGTAGAGGTTGAAACCACTGTTGATTTTGAGATAGTTGATGTTTTTGCAGCGGTAGTGGTAGTTGGATGGGCCTGGTTGCAATTAATACTGCAAATACACTCATATCCATCAAAGAAGTATCCCGCAGGGCACTGGGATACTAGAGAGCGAATAAGCAGGAATAAAACAATTTGCATTGGATTGTCGACAAAAACGGATGGAACATGTTTACGCGACCTAGGCTGAGGCTTGTCGCGAAAGTATCTAGATGTATATTTTAAGAACAGGGCAATAAAAAATAGCGAAATAAATATTTTAATCAGCCTACACGAACTTATTCATGTTCTTTCTGCCTCTATATTAAAGACTAATACAGTCACCCTGCGATAACCAACGGTAATAATCCCAAAGGGTCGAATCTGTGAATGTGAGTGGCAAAAACATTTGTTTCCAAATAATTTTGCTAGTAATGTTCAAACATTATCTGCAACTAATTTGCTCGTTACGTCCAAACATAATCTGCAACTAATTTGCTCGTTACGTCCAAACATAATCTGCAACTAATTTGCTTGTTACGTCCAAACATTATCTGCAACTAAATTTCCCATTATTACTACCGAGTCCCGTAGATTATAGATTAGCAATAACTACGTATTAAGCAAATAATTACCTTGAAAAGGTAAGTGGGGGTTCAGCGTATGAAATACTTGATTTAAATTGAATTAAAAAGGATAATCTGATCACACAAGACAGCGCCATTAGATATTTAGCCGTTGCGCTTTTCATTTTCTCCTGATTGGTTAGCCTGCGCACATTCCATAGACCAGATAAAGAACACTACTTTGCAAAAGCAGTAAAGAAATTGCGGTTAGCCAGATCTTCCAAATTTAAAGATATACCCGAAATAAGGTGCCGTGTTGTTCCATCAACGATATTTGAGCAAACAAACAATTAATCCAAATCCTTGATATTGTAATGTGGTGGTAATAACATTCATTTTAGCACCCTGCGTCTATCCTAATTGAAACCGCTGCGTTTATTTAGAGATGTAAATCGGAGATCAAGATTCTGTCCAACTCGATCAGAGATTGTACTCTATAAAAGCTGTGATCTCTTGATACCAAAAGTGCAAAGTACCATTTTTAAATTAAATGTCAGATTGTCGCTTCACGTAGCAGTATGGGCAAATCCACGTTTTTAAATTGTAAACGGATCAACTTTAAAAATATTTACCGAAAAGCGTTAAAGTCTCGCAATTCTGTTCCAACTCAGTTTCTATCTTGTTATTAGTCATAATCGCGAGTGTTGAGCTTGTACGCGCTCCATTGTTGATCGTTAACAATTACTACATATTATATTATTATAAATAATTAATCATCATCGTCCATTTCACCGTTAGAATGAGACCCAATAGAGTTTGAGGTATTATAGTTGTTTTTGGGTTTTCTAACGGGCATGCATAAGCCCTGTGAAGCAAATAATAGTATTAGTTCAGACGGTGAAGATAAGCCAGGGAAATCTTTAGCGCTTGTCGATTCAAACACAGAAGAATATGCTCTCCCTATACACTCACTTGAGCCTGATATCAGCGTGCCTCCATTTCTACGTCAGTTATTCGAATACAATAAGTTAAAGAGTTTAAATTCTAGTCTGTAGTGGCCTTTGTATATCACAGAGAGGTCTGCAAAGGTAAAAAAGCAGCCTAGTTTCTCTTCTGGTTAGTATTGATTACTGTTTATGTCTCTTAAAAGAGTAGCGTTACAAACTGTCGAACCCAGCAAGTCTTCTTCCTTGTTTTCCTTGAGGTTGTGATGTTTGTCTACTTCCCACAGAGTAGTTTTCACTACTAAGAAAGGATGCAGGGAAGATCTAAGATTATAAAAAAGCTATTTACAGCTCTTCAAGTTCGTCAGCGTTATTTTCATTTACAAGCTGCAATATTGGTGCCTGCGTAAGTAATGAAATACTGGGTCTATCATTCTTCTGTCTTTTCTTCCTATTCCACAAGCTCTAACAAACTCTGGTTCTTGTCGAACAACAAGTTTGAACCTGCGTTTAACTACGTTGTACTTTTCTAACTCCACCATGATTTATAGAAGCAAAATTGGAAAAAAATTAATATTCGGTTTGGTAAAATTATCCCCTTGTAAGTGGAAAAATGCGAAAACTATTGCTGATAGATGAGTGAAATTTTCCCGGGTTACTTTTATGTTGAAAGCGCAAACCTCTCTCTAATTTCACTGTTGAAATAAGTTTGTTTTTGGCAATATCACCCTTTTTAGAATTTCGCTGGCGTGATTAGGTGTGACATTCGCCTGAATGTCACAGAGGCGTCCAAGTGGATATAATGTCCGTGGATACTCCGCAGTGGAATGACTAATGCCAAACACTGGAAATGTTGTTCAAGGTGGGGCGATAATTTTCTCTTTTTTTCTGGTTTAATTTGATCGAAATTATACTTGTTTATCATTTTCACGAAACTGATAAGTGTTTCATCTCCAATATCCATATTTGAGAAGCACGTGATCTCAGAAATAGATTCTCTTGTAAATCAGTTCCAGAATTATAATTAATTATCGTACTATTGTGGCGAAGAAATGTCGAATAAATGAGTAATAATAAGCATAGTCAAAATCTGCTTTTCATTTGTCACGCTGCACCTTGGCCAAATTTTGATGTTTGGATCTGTGGAATACGTGGATGGGATTATACAACTTTGATTCGCAGTTGTATTAATAGCTTGCGTCCGATGGATGATTGATTTTACTCGATTTCCTATAATTTCGCGCATTTGGGCAGTTTTACAGCACACAGCACGTTAACCAAGATAAAATTATTTATGTCCAACTCAGGTTTAAATTCCGAATGTGTGCCAGGTTTATAAATTTCATCTGTACAATTTCTACGATGTTTCCTTTATTAGATGCTGATCGCCAGTACAATCCATGTGCAGAATGCAATATTTGATTCTAGGATACACTGGTTAATATGTCAATTGAATGAATGCAGTTGGTCATGGAACACGAAAAACGGGTTAAGCGGCCTCCTACTTGTCAAACACAATTCACCAGGTATAGAAAAAAAACCAAATGATATTTCGTGATTTCACGCAACTTTAATCGTGATCGTTGGTTTCTATTAATCTTTATTAAATTTTCTGATAGGCACTATTGCACCTTGCGCTGAAAAAGCAGCAAGTATCTCATTGGGTGAGCTCAAACCTGGAAAGTTTTTTGCGTCAGTAACCTGAAATGTTCTTGATATAGCAGAAAAGCTCTTATCGGATTGATCTATACAGTTCCTACTATTAAATAGTTTTACATTAAATGAAATAATTTAAATTCGAGCTTGTAGTTGCCGGTTTTTACAATGGAGAGATCCGAAAATATAAAGAAACAACCCAAATTTCCTAATATAAGTCATTTTTACCTTTATCATCTCGGAGAATAGATGCGTTTGATATAGTAGAACCAACTATTTCTTTGCTAATCCTCGTTCGACCGTGGGGATTTACTTCGAGTAGCGTGGCAGTAGCGATAAGAAACGGCTGATATTCATATCTCATATTAACTTAAATTACAATACAGAGTCAAACCCACGTTCGTCGTTCTTATTCACTAGTTTCAAGATAGGAGTCTACGATAAGCAACACTTACTGGATCCAAAACCCTTCTATACTTTTGACTACTTCCGCAAGCTCGTGCGTACTTTGCGTCTTGAATAATTACAAGTTTAAATCTATCATCAAAACTACAGTACTTTTCCAGGTCGCTGTTTGTCTCCATTTTTGAATTGGAAAAAAATTGTCGATTTACGGAAACTATGACCGAACACAGTAAGATATTGTAATTTCAAGTTGGTGGAAACGAGGAACAAGATTATTCCATAAGCGGGCCTCCTTTATTTTTTTGACGCCAGTTGCTCAAAATGAATCATTTGGTTTCATGTAACATTAAAGTGTTTTGACTATCAGGAAGACCTTCTCAACTTACCACCTACCTAAATATCATGTTTTAAAGCGTAGTTTACCGAATAGACTTGGAAGCGGAACAATATGTTTTTGAATTTGTCATGATTTGTCATGCCTGGTTTTTTCCACCCAGGGCCTACTTGAAAGAAATTTCATAACAAGGAAAGATTTCAACATATTAATTATGGAAATCCAAGTTACAAATCTAATGATTTGATATCCAAGAGATCGATTTGCGCTACACGCCAATATTAAAAGATTATATTTAGGATACATACTTAGTCTTTGCTGAATTTTCTAATAGGAACAATGGCACCTTGCGCAGAAAAAGCTGCCAGTATTTCGTTTGGAGATGTTAGACCAGGGAAGCTTTTTGCGTCTGTCACATGAACTATTCTCGACAATACAATGTGGTTTTCATTAGTTTGATCTATTCTGTTCCTATTATTAAGTGTGATTACTCCAAATCGAATAATTTGAACTCTAGTCTATAATGTCCAATTTTTACAATGGATAAATCAGAGAAAATAAAGAAACAGCCCAGGTTTCCTGGTATTAACCAAATCTACCTTTATCGTCTCGTAGAATAGAAGCGTTGGAAATAGTTGATCCCACCAGTTCCACCCTTTCTTTAATAATGTTGCCCTTCTTGTCCACTTCATGCAGCGATACTGTGACAAACAGGGCAGTCTGCAGTTCATATCTATATTAGGAGCGATTACAATGAGTTTACAATATCAATATTATCATTTAAATCTACAATCTTCAAGATTGGTACCTAGAATGAAATCCTATATACTGGGTCTAAAATCCTCCGGTATTTCTGACAACTTCCGCATGCTCTAGCGTATTTGGGTTCTTGTATTGTGATTAGCTTTAATCTTTTTAAATATATATTACTCGTTGAATATGGTCATGTCGAATAAATAATGAAAAAATTAAAAAGTGACAACCATTAAATATAACGAAACCTGCAGAAATTTCTACATTATTCTAAAATTCACAGCAGTAGTGTGATTTGCGCCAAGTAGAATTATTTGCATTCTGCGGAATTCTCACCCGAATTTTTGTTTATGATTTTCCGTTGCTATGATTCATTTTGAATCACTTTTAAGAATATTTTGGAAAGCTCTAGGCAGCTATCCGTAATTTTTTTCTGTCATTAACCAAGATATAGAGAATTCGACAAACACTGGGTTTGGTGGGAAACTCTGTCTAATTTCAAAGTGTTTAAATTCCACTGTTTAAAGACGTTAAATGTGGATTTTCAATTGATCTTTCATTATTGTTTATCATCCAAAAGTATAGATGCGTATGCGCAAGTACTAGCAGAACTGCAGAGTATTCATTACCAGGTAGTAATCACTGGACTAGCTTTGTTTGAATGTAAGCACAACTCTGTTCTCTCAAATATTACACATCCAAATTCAAGATCCTTCTTTATATGGAATAACCTCAAAACTAGAGGCAGAGCATTTAGAATTCAAAATTTGCAATAAACTTTTTCTGGATCTCATGCAGGAACTTGAACATGGAGTAAAATTACACTTGCAAAATAATCTACATTTGGCCTACAAATACTTTAAATTATCCGCAGACAGAGGTAATCCACTGGGAATTTTCCTTTTTGCAATGTATTTACGACAAGGTAAAATGTCAACTAACTTTGGTATCTATTCCACTCAATATAGGATTTGGATGCGAACAGGATTTCGTAAAGGGATTTAATGGTTTAAAGAGATGTGTAACTAGGTTAAAATCATTCCCAGATAACGAAATGACGAGAGATCTCCTCACTCTGCCACTTTTTGAGCTTGGTCAGTGTTATTATTTTGGCTGGGGTGTTTCAAAGTGTGCATTAAATGCTATCTATTACTATCGTCTGGCCGCTTATTTTGGTTTGACGGAGGCGCAAGAGTTACTCGCAAAGATGTACGAAAACGGTTTACATGTAAAGCAAAGCAAAAGAGAAGCCGCAAAGTATTATCGAATGCTGGACTTGGCCGATATTCCCGGCAAGAGCTGGGTATATAAGGCCAAATATAATTCCCATAAAACCGAAGACATGGTGGGTGTATCCAGCATAGACTTGGATTTACCTCATATTCCACTCGATTGGAAACAAAAATTGTTTATAAAATTGCAAATATTTGGTTGACTGGTTTTGAATTTTTTAAAGATCTGAAATGCAAGCATTTTTAATCTTGGCTTCTACTTTGTTGGCAAAGACACTCGTTGTCCTGGATTCACTGGATTCTAAAAACCAATATTCCACTTTATTTGATTCTCTCAAAAGTACATTTCACTAACAAAGGCCGTGGACATGATTTGGAATTCAAGCAGAAAAAAGAAACTTTTGATTTCATCCAGTACGAAGAAGCAAAGTACGAAAATGTGCTTTTACTTGATGCTCCAGCCAACTTGGGCGGAGCGCTCAGGATGGGAAATTTGATTGATTATGTCAATTACGGAGGGAATGTTATTCTCGCCTCATCTGAAGTAAATGATCCGGTGAGGGACTTTGCTTTTGAATTCTCTGTCGATTACGCATCTTCTCTAGTATCTGATTACTTTGCTCCTGAATTAAATTTGGTTACAGGAAAGATTGTTGCTAGTGAACATATTATTCCAAAGAATGTAAAGGCACCCGTCTATAAAGGTTAAAGTTGATTTAATTTAGGTACCGGGCATTCATTATCCGGAAAAAACAAGCTGGTGCAGCCAGTGTTGGTTGGAAATCCCAGTGCTTTCTCTGGAGAAGATGCAAAAATTACCACCCACACTCTTGTAGGTTCTGATCTTGTACTTGTTTCAGCCTTCCAGGCATTAAACCAAGCACGAGTTGTTTTCATGGCGTCATCTGAGTTATTCAAAGATGCTTACCCTCAAAATAAGGAATTTGTAAGTGAATTGACTGAATGGGCGTTCAAAGAAAAGTCTGTACTAAAAGTCGAATCAAAAAAGCATCACAGACAAGGCGAAACTGCGCAACATGGAATTTACAGAATCAAAGATGATATGGTAATAGATATTAATCGTAGGTTTACGAAGTGGAATTACTCAAACTACACAAAGGAAAATATGTACCATTTACTCCTAAAGATGTGCAATTTGAAGCTGTTATGCTTGACCCTTATATTCGCCAAACCATGACTCCAAAAGGAAACAAACTAGTTGCTGAATTCAGATTGCCAGACCATTATGGTGTATTTACATTCAAAGTGGATTACAAAAGACATGGTTTGACTTACCTTAACCTCAACGAAACTGTCCAAGTGAGACCTTTCAGACATGACCAATATCCGCGATTCCTTACTGTAGCCAATCCTTATTATGTGAATGTGTGGAGTATGTTTGCTGCATTCTTTTTGTTTACAGCAGTTGTCTTGTATCACAGAGATACCAAGAAAGTCAAAAAAGAATAAAATATTCCGCTTCACTATTTCCACATTATTCTAGCGACTATTTCGACAGTGATTCCAAGAGTCATATCTCGGTCATTGATGACTCAGTCTGTAACACTCTTTGTAGTTTAAAAATTGAAAAACAAAAAAATACAAAATTAAATGGAGTCGAGGCAAAATCACATCAAGCAATTACAACAGAATGTAGATTGCATTCGCAATATCTGCATTATAGCGCATGTAGATCATGGTAAAACTTCACTCTCGGATTGTCTGTTGGCTTCCAACGGAATCATCAGTTCAAAATTGGCTGGAAAAGTGCGATATTTAGATTCAAGGGAAGACGAGCAGGAAAGGGGAATTACAATGGAATCATCTGGAATATCTTTATTTTTCAATTTGGTACAGCAAACGTTAGATTCAAACAATGAGAGAAAATTAGAAACTAAAGAGTATCTGATAAACTTGATTGATTCACCTGGACATGTGGATTTCTCTTCGGAAGTATCAACGGCATCAAGGCTCTGTGACGGAGCTTTGTTGCTAGTAGATGCAGTGGAAGGGGTCTGCGCTCAAGTACTCTATGTTAACATAGACACACACAGTGCTTCGACAGGCAAAACAAGAAAAGGTGAAGCCAATTCTCGTCTTGAACAAAATTGATAGATTGATTACAGAACTAAAGCATACCCCGCATGAAGCTTACGTGCATTTATCGCATATACTAGAACAAGTCAATGCTATACTGGGGACTTTTGAGGCTGGAGATTTATTGCAAGAAGCAGAGCTTGATTCTGAAAAGGAAATTGTCGAAAACCCAGATGACGAGTTTTACTTTGCGCCAGAAAAAGGAAATGTCATTTTCGCAAGTGCTGTAGATGGATGGGCATTCAGGTAACTTTATGCTGATAAAGAACAATCCAGTTTTCAAAAATGTATGCCTCAAAACTGGGCGTGAAGGAGAATAACTTGAATAGATTCATGTGGGGCAATTATTACTTGGATCCAAAAACTAAACGAGTTATTGGGCCAAAAGCCCTGAAAGGTCGACCTTTGAAACCAATGTTTGTCCAGTTTGCATTAGATAATATCTGGAAGGTCTATGAAGTTGTTTACAATAATGACCGAGTCGCACTGGAAAAAATCATTCAATCGTTGGGAATTAAAGTTCCACCAAGAGATATGAAATCAAAGGATTTAAAGATATTGTGCCAATCGGTAATGTCACAATGGTTACCGCTTTCTAATGCTGTTCTTTTGGCTGTAGTGCAAAAGGTTCCTAATCCATTGGCAGCGCAAGCTTATAGAATGAATGATATTCTTCTTCCAAAAGATAGCGATTCTGAAGAAAAGAAATTGGTAAACCAAGCCATTGTAAATTGCGACGCAAGTGAAACCGCGCCAGTTGTTGCTTATATCAGCAAGATGTTTACAATATCTTCTAAAGATTTGCCTGTTGCAAGTACAAAAAAACAGCGGTATACACCTGAAGAATTGCGGCAAATGCGTCAAGCTGCCATCGCTCGCTCTAAATTAGAAAGGAATCAAGAAGAAGATGCTTTTAGTGAATACAGCACTGATACTGCTCAACCAGCAGATACTGAATTATTGGTAGGATTCGCACGCATTTATTCTGGAGTGATCAAGGTTGGCCAAAAGTTGCATATTTTAGGCCCAAAGTATGATATAGACGATCCAGAAAGATATCAATACGTGGCCGAAATGGAAGTAGAAAGACTGTTTCTGTTAATGGGCAAAGATTTGCAAGACTTGGAATCTGTATCTGCTGGAAATGTCTTTGGAATTTTAGGTTGCAATGAAAAAGTCTTGAAAACAGCAACTCTAACCAGTGATTTAAATTGTTGCAGCTTGGCAGGATTTAAACTTGAAAATCCACCGATATTGCGTGTTGCTCTAGAGCCAGAAAATCCAAGTAGAATATATCTAACTTTAGCTCAAATGAACCAATTAATCGAGGGATTGGAGCTTTTGAATAGATCCGATCCTTGTGTGCAAGTTGAACTGCAAGACACTGGAGAAAATGTTATTGTGTGTGCAGGAGAGCTACATTTAGAGGTACATCCATTTTAATGTTTGCGATGCGTAAAGGATTTAAGAGAGAGATTTGCCAAAATTGAAATCCAAGTTTCAAAGCCGATTGTGCCTTTTAGGGAGACATTGTCATTTAATCCTTCAATTACATTTGATGGCTCAAAGCCAGAGTCACAAGTAGGAATTGTAAACAAGGCCACTTCCGATAAATCTATCTCGCTTACTGTCCGAGTCATTCCATTACCAAACAAAGTTCGGCAGTTTTTATTGAGCAATACACATATTTCCAACTTGGCTCAATCTGAAGCTGCATTAGAATCTGCGCAAGAATTTATGGGAGGATTGAAAGGCGCGATGGCAGAGTCAATTAAAGACAAAGAATATGGAAATATTGATATCGATTGGGAGTCGCTATTAGATAATCTGATATCTGTAGGACATAAAAACGGGTCGAATCTTTTGATTAATCAAATTCCAAACAAGAAAACGAAAATGTAACTTTATTTAACATAGATGGCTGCAAGAATTTGAGTCCTCTGAAAGTGGTGAACAACTCGACTTTATGGCCAGTATCCTTTCTGGGTTCCAGTTAGCGACTACAACAGGACCTTTATGTAACGAACCAGTCGCTGGAATTGCAGTTTTATTGCAGGAGTATGAGGTTAATACTGCAGACTCAAAATCAATTCCTGGCCAAGTTTTATCGTTTACCAAAGATGCAGTTAGACAAGGATTTTTGCAATGGTCCCCAAGATTAATGTTGGCGCAATATACATGCGAATTGCAAACAGAAGCTCTTTACATGGGAAAAGTTGATGGTGTGCTCTCCAGAAGAAAAGGAAAGATTATTTCGGAAGATATTAAAGAAGGGACTCCATTATTTACCATCAAAGCATCGCTGCCTGTCGTGGAATCTTTTGGATTTGTTGATGAGCTTCGCAAGAAAACGAGTGGTGTAGCCAGCCCTCAGCTGGTCTTCACTGGGTTTGAAGTACTTGATATGGATCCATATTGGGTTCCAAAGACTGAAGAGGAATTAGAGGACATGGGAGATAAAGCAGACAAGGATAATTTAGCAAAGAAATACATGGAGGATGTGAGAGTGCGCAAAGTAAGTCGAACTAATCAATAGGGATTATTTATCGAAAAGAAGTTGGTTGAAAATGCAGAAAAACAAAAGACCATGAAAAATAAATAACTGTTCAAATACTATTTTAATTTCGTCATAGGAAACAAACTCTCCGCTCAAAAGCCCCGATTCCAATTTGGGGAGCCCGAACTCTGTTGTCGTCAACTACTTTTTCCAATTTTTTGAAACGCTTGACTGAGCGAACTGACGAATTCAAATGTATTACAATAGCCCCGCCGAAACCCAGGCTACAGCAACCATAGAAGCTTATACAAACACGGAGCACTATATACAACCTACCAGTAAGACTTTTGATTAACCAAGACTTGTACTATCAAAGTGGCGTTCAACAAAGCCCAAAGACCACACAAAGTAAGAAATTGATTAATAACTTAGAGCCAGTCTACAAAATGAATGGCGGAGATACTAGCGGCATGAGAGATGCCAATGGAAATATTGGCATTGGAAACCAAGGTTCAAACAATATTGGAAACTACAACATTGGAAACAACAATGTTGGAGACAGAAATAATGGAAATAATAATGTTGGAAGTTTTAATAACGGAAATAACAACCATGGTTCGTTTAACAACGGAAATGATAATTGGGGAAATAATAATGTCGGAAACCATATAACTGGAAATAGCGTTATTCAAACTGCTGTTCCGGCGTCGAATGCTATCCCTACAGTTGATACTTCCCAAACCTTGACGCAGCCAGCTTCAATTGAAACATCAGCGTCGAATTCATTAACTGTAAGCGGAACAATTTCAACCGCAGCACTTGGTTCAAACACTGTCACTCCAACTCCCACAACATCAAGCGACAATTCGTTATCTGCTGGTCTGTTAGCTGCTATTATTATCCCAATAGTATTAGTTATCCTATTACTGGCAGCTTGCTGTTTTTGGTATTCCAAGAGAAGAACAGAAGAAGCAGGTGGAGCAGGTGGAGCAGGATTGGTAAAAAGAGACTCCCGCTACTCTCCACAAATATTGGTATCTGAAATCCCACCAGCGGTTTCATTGCCAAGTGCAAACGAACAAGGTTTGGGAACTGCAATTGCTTCTGAATACCAGTCATTAGAATATGGGACGGCTGGTGCTGCAGTAGGCGCAGGATTAGCGGTTAACAAAAACCAAGCAAATGAAGCTTCCTTTTACAATTCTCAAGCAACTATAGAAACAGATGTGGCAGCTGAAGCTCCTCGGTACCAAATTGCTGCAGGAGAAGTTGGAATTTCTGCCTCAACAGCTGCAGCCTTTTCGGAACAAGATGAAAAAGTTGTTGCATATAATACGGATACCCTTTCCAGCCACCATTCAGGGGCTGCAAAGAAAGGTAATGATAATTTAAATTAGTTGAATACGAAGAGTATACTCTTCCAAGAATTCCATCACAAGCCGCTTCACTTGCTCAATCTTCTCCTCTTGTATATGATCAAGAGTTAAATGAAAAGATTAGTGTAGAAAGCGTTCGCAATCAGGGGCCTCCACCAGCCGTTCAATTAGAAAGCGGATTGGCTGGTGCTACTGTGTTTACAGGGCTAGCTGCCCTAGCTGCTGCTGTTGGCATAACAAGCTCAGGCAAGAAGCAGGAAGAGAGTGCTGTTATCAGTGAAATTGATACTGAATCGTTTGCAGATTCAAAGATAGGTACGTTTGTCCAAGGGAAAGAGGAATCTAAAGTAAACGTATTAAAGAAAGTCAACGAAACCGAGAAAGTTGAAGTAATTGAAACCGAAAAGGTGGAAAATCTTGAAATTGACACAGTCTCCAAACACAATACTTTAGAGGAGGCTGCCCTTGTTGAAGGCTTTGCTCAAGCAGTTCATAACGAAAAAGTGCAAAGGAAGGTCAGTTTTGAAGAAGTTGAGCACAAAGTCATAAAAGAAGAAATTGTCATCAAGAAGATCAAAGAAGTAAAGTTTGAGGAAAAGAAAGTAGAAGAAAAGGAATTAAACATACCTGCCGTCAACACTGACGAAATTAAAGCGCAGTTATCTACTGTCGAGGAAGGATCTACTACTGCAGTTGCAGTCGATAAGCTGCCGGAAAAAATCCAAATTCAAAAACAAACTTACACACGCAAAGATGATAAATATTTCGTTCCTGATGACGATGAGCCGGAAGATTTGGATGATTGGGCCCCGCCTGCTGCCACTTCGCACGTAGTATTTACCAGTTACTTCCCTAGGCAAAGAGATGAAATGCTTCTCCAGCCTGGTGATTTGATTGGTATCGAAAAAGAATATGGAGATGGATGGGCTAGAGGGCAAAATATCTCTCAAGGGAGAAAAAGATGTATTTTCCCACTTGCAATCTTGACACCCATCAAGTCAGGCCCATCGCAAAATGTACGAAAAGGAAAGGGGATGATGTGGCAAGGCCAGACTAGTACCAACACTGAAGTGAAGGAGAATGTAGTTTATGAAGAACGATCAATTTCGTTGAGAAGATTAAGAGGAAAGAATAGATCTAGAACCAGTCTGATTTCGACAACGTCTTCAGATGATTTAGAAATCAAATAAAATCATTGCATTTAAATTTAATTCTTCCTCGTAATTATTATCAAGCATTAAACCCCTAGTGCTTATATGCATCCTTACTTTTATTCAAAATTCAGGCCTGAAATTAACTCAAATTTATGGGCTTTGCGCCACCCCATTTTTCTGCAGAAATGAGCAAAGTGACAAGCATCTTCAACCTCAAGTCAGAGGTCAAGAAAGGTACTCTGAAAATTAAACCTAGCGCTTCTGGCTGATTTAACGGATGCGGTGCAACTGACGGATTCCAATAAGGTCCTGATTTGTTGTCCTGCCAGTTTGGAGTTGCTCAATAGAATTCTGGACATTTCAGACCTTTTACAAGTAGGAATTTCAAGTAGAAATGGTTTAAACATAGTTACACTGGCTTTAAATGGAAAGAGGAAAGCGGACCGAGCGAAAGGTGCAATTTACTTTTGTTTTCCAACAAAGAACTTTCTTACAGTATTCAACAACGACTTTGGAGAGGACCCGCTGTACAAGGAAGCACTATTCATTTCTCCTATAAAGACACCTAATGAAATTGTCAGTTCAATTCGAAAATCCCCATGTAGGCGATTTGTACTGTCGTGGGTGGACGGCAGATATGATTTCAATGGTAATCGCACTTGATGTTAGTTTTTGATTCCCGAAGTTTTCATTTTGACATCAATGATTCAATCGCGCAGCTATACCAAAACAAGTCAACATTGAAATTGGACAACACTTTGGATGAAATTGCAGAGAAGGTACGAATTTAATTAATTTCCGATAATGTCAGTCATGATTAGGCTCAAACAAATTCCAAACATCAAATATTTTGATCCAAATGGGGCTGGTACCAATTTGGCTGCAAGAGCTGCATGGAAAGTTTATCAAAAAGCTGAAGAATTGGAAGAAGCAAAGGAAGAATGGCCGGTGGACAATAATATTGCGGATTTACTTATTATTGATCGTAGTGCTGATACTCTCACACCGATCCTTCATAACTTATATTATCAAGCAATAATTCAGGATCTGTTTTATGTCGAGAATGGAAAAAAGCTTCATTTACCAACAGATGAAATCAGAGATGAAAAAGTTTACGAATTGAGTGACAAGGACCAGTATTTCATGAAGTTGAGACACCTTTATCTTGGGGACGTTGGCGAGGAAATTGCCAAGTTTATAGCAGAGAATCCTGCTGCTAATGAATATTATAACGGCGGGACTGCAGAGATAGGTGATAAGGTGTACTCCTTGCTGGATGCTCAAAAAATTCAACAACATTCTGTAATATTTGATGCATTGTGTAAAGCATATCAAGAAAATAGATTAGATACGCTAGTAGAGATTGAGCAGGTTGATACTAGTTTAACACAGAACATTGCCACTGGGGCTTCAACGAAAACTGGATCGAAAATTACCAATGAAATAGTAGATGAAGTAATTCAAACTATTTCTAATCCTACTATAAAGTAACGATGCATCTAATCCTAGTATTGATGATAAACTTCGATTATTATTAGCCTGTCACCATAGGTTCCCTGTAAATGAGGTGAGCGAAGAAAGCGTGAGAGATATAGCACTGGATGGATTTAGTGGATTAGATGTTTTACGTTCGGGCAAAACAATACCTACTGACGATTCTGATCCAATGGTACTTTCAACTGATCGTAGTGGAAATACACTTTTGAAGGCTGGAAAGTATCCATGCAGGCAAAAGGAAAAGCTGTAACTCCAGAAAATGAAGAAATTATAACGCGGTTTAAGCCAACTCTTCATCATCTGCTGGATGTATTTAATCTCTAAATGTAGGATTACCTTAACAACTGGTTTGCCCCTGTTTTTTCATCAGTAGAAGAGGAAATAATTGAAGAGGAAGAAGTGTTGGAACGTGGTAATGGATTAGTGGTTCCGTTTACAAAAGGCTTCACACCTTCCTGGGGAAGAATGAAGCCAGAAAATCCTGATGTGGAGGAGTATGTAGATTTGTTGAAAAATGGTAGAAGAGTTATAGTGTTCGTGTTGGGCGGGATGGCCATTTCTGAAGTTCAAACAATCCATAATGCTATTTCAATGTATAGTCGAGATATTTTAATCGGTATTCGTCAACTTAATGTAGGTTCAACAAACTTGATAACACCGAATATGTTTGCCAATGATATTTGCAAGCTGGGTGAAAACGACTCAGGAATGCCACGGCTTCTTCCTCCAATTAAACCTTTGTTGCAGCAAGAATTAGATCTTCGAAATAAGAAAAAATTAAAACTACTTGCTGAACAAGAAAGATTGAAGCGTGAAGAGGAGGATGCAATTGAAGAGGAAAAACAGAAAGAGCTGCAAAGGCTTCAAAGTCAGATGCAGAGGGTAAATATAAAGGAAGGCCGACAACGGCTTTTGCAAGAAGCATTGGCTGAAGCTGATGAAGGGCTTGATCGAAATGAGTCAAATGCATTTTCCAATTTTCAGCCAATGCCTAGATCAATGTCACCCTCAAATGTGTCACTAGATAGAGGTCCTGGATATGCTTCCTTGCAAAAGGCGGCAAATCCTGATACATTCAATAATGTGTCTTATGCATCTCAAAAATCGTACTTTGCACCACCCCAGATTCACCCCCCTCCTCCGTTTTCTGATAAATATCAACCTACACAATATTCATCATTGTCCTATTTTAATGGCATTCCTGAGCCACAAAGTCAAAGTTCAACACCATCTACAAACTCTGCAATTGTAACACCAAACATTCAATCTGTTAAAACGAATTTACCAATTGTGACGCAGTCATTGGCCGATGAACAATCGGTTACTTCCACTGTATTTACCAAGGTGGACGAAAAAATCCCTACACCTGCATTGGAAGTGAAGAATCCTTTGAGTGATCAAATATCTCGCACTACATCTGTGAAGTCCCTGGATTCTATAAGCTGCCCCTCTGAGTCTGCCAGAAGAGAAAACAGTACCTCTTCAGGTGAAAGAAAAGTTGATGTGAAGAAATTATTCCAAAGACCAACTGTAATCAGAAAGAAATCGGACAAGCTTACCAAAATGGCTTTGAAGTACAGGGAGTTAGCTGCAAATTCAACGAGAAGCGAGTCTAATGTTCAGTTTGAAAACTTCATACCCCCAACCCCAACAGTACCACAATCTGAAAACGCTGTAAATCAACGGTTCCCACAAAGAAGAGTTGTGCCGGCCTCTGCTACCCGTGTTCCAAACAGCGGTCGAAATATCTCTCACGATAGCTACTCTGACGGAAACAGCCCATACAGCCAAAATTCTCCAAATTCAACTCACAGCAGCCATCCTAATCTTCCATATAATCAGCCACAAACCTCGGGATACTCTGAGTATAACTACAGTCCAAATATTCCATCCCCTCCTCCCGTAAGAAGGCAAGTATATGCCCCTCCACAAGGCCCAAATTGGACTCAAGCAGCTCTTGCACAAGGCGGGCCTCCTCAGCTAATTCAGCGCCAGTCTAGACCTCCCGTTACAAGTAATTACCCTGGCTATTACTCTCCAAATAGGCCCGAGCCTCCTTCTCCTCAGCAATATCAGGGAATACCTCCTCAGCAATACCAGAGTCCTCAGCAATATCAACCCCCACCTGCGAATCAGTACAGAAATAGTCAGAATTTTGGTTTCGACAGTAGGAATAGCCAGTATGATAATCGTGCTAACAATTATAGTAATCAATATGATAATCGTTCGAGCGGTTATGATAGGCAAGATAATAGAACCAGTCAATACGATATGCGACCAGGATACGAGCGGCAGCAGAGTAGCTTTTATGGAAATCAAGCGTACAACCAATACCAAGAACAATATCGACCTCAACATGAAAATTTTAATCGTCAAAGTCCAGGTCCTGATCAATATCGATTCCAGGGATATTCACAACCGCCAGAAGGAATTCGTCCTCAGGAATCACAAGGGTTTGTTCCACCAGTCAGAGGTCCATACAGACCTGGTCAATATCAACCAAGACCACCCATCTAGATTGCAATTAATAAATTACATGTATGTTTTGAAATAGAATTACGTTTCTGGAAATCTCTTTTTATTTAAATCTATTTTTGTCCATTGATTTCGTCAAGCTCTTCAATGTACTGTGAGAATGGTACCTTTGATCGTTCTTTCGGATCTTCCTTTGGAAGATTAGGGATTGAAGACAGTCGCTTTGAAATGCGGACCTCTTCTTTCGACTGCTCAACAGCAACACCAAAATCGGGTTCAATACAAACCATTGGCAAAGCGCCTTGGCTGCCAGTTTCAGGGTCGAAACCCAATCCCCATCCATCATCATATTCTTTCAAAAGATATACACTCTTTCCTACCACTAGAGTAAGCTCGTCATCCATTGTGGATGAGTATGGATGAATGACTTTGAACTTCTTTGAACCTTCTGGAATAATTTCTTGTCCAACAGCTGAACCGGCAACTGTTGCTGGTGAAATAATTTGGTCAATGGTGGCGGATCCTATATTCACCACAGCAGATTCTACAACAGAGCTTGCTTTTTGGTTTGACAAAACAGTTGATGGACTGTATGCAACAGGTTGTGGTTGTTTGACTGCGGCTTGGTTAAATGCAGAACTATACGGAGAAGATGGAGATTCAACATAGTTTGGCGATGCAGCATTGTAGAAATCCCTTCGCTTTTGTGCCTCATCATAAGTAAGATTTCGAGGACGATCATCATAACTTCTACCTTTTCGGTAGCAATAGAGTCCAATTCCAAGAGCAACTAATAGACACACTCCAACAACTGCGGATACAACTACAATTATGATTTTTGTTGATTTGTCCCCAGAGTTTCCATTTAAACTTGACAAGTAATTTTGGCAGCATTGCTTAGTGTTTGCATCAGTAATATTTCCGGAGCATTGAACATTGGCAATGTCTGTTCCCAAGAATCCTAAGATAAACGATCACTTACCACAACCAGTTGATTCAATAGTCGCGCCCTTCACACATGACGGTGCTTGCGAGTCTGCTTGAGATTGTATTTGGTGGCAATAGGTGTTTGCGTCCTGCAACACTTTCAAGTTTGGGTTTTGGCATTTAGAGTTTTGAAGCAAGTTATTCAGCGAATTTACTCCAGCAAAGCAGTTTCCATAACAGAGGGTTGGGCCATTTTGATCCAAATCGGTGGTGACTTTACAACCATTGGCAATGGTTTTTGAAATAAACAAGGAGCAAGCCATGGACACTTGATATTGCAATGATTGGACTTGCTGTTGAACTAAACTTTGGTCGCATTGTCCCCCACTTGAAATCGCTGTAATTTTATTTGTAATGTTGCCGTATGTTACATTAATGAAGGCGCTCCATTGGTCTACGGGCATATCTACTGGGTAGCCAGCGTAAGCTGGTCCACAGATATTATCCACTGGCAGAGCGTAACAGTGAGCAGTATCTGCTCTAACTACTGTCAGGAACAGAGCTAAAATCATGGAATTGTTGCAAAAAAGCGTTTGTAAAAATTCAAGAGACTTTCGCCACACTTTCCTATTTTGGAAACAGTCGTTGATACCACAAAGGATGAAAATCATGATATTTATTATTTTTCCTGGGCTTCAAGTTCAGCCATATACATACTGAAAGGAACTTTGGCTCTTTTGCTAGTTTCCTCAGGCATTGATGAGAGTCTCTTGCTGATTCTTACTTCAGAATCTCGGGACTTTTCAATTTGGATCGCAACATCTTCTGTAGCCTCTTCTACGCACACAAGAGGAACTGCTCCCTGTTTACCAGTTTCTGGATCTACAGCGAGCCCCCATCCGTCGTCAAATGCCTTTAAAAGATATACAGCTTTTCCCTCAACAAGAGATAATTCATCATCCAAAACTGAATTGTACGGATGGATAATGTTGTACTTTTTTGCATCGTCTGGGAGCGACAGTAAAGTTGGAGTAGCCGGAGTTTCTTGTGGAGCAGGAATTGGCTGAATGACAGAAACAGGAACAGTTACACGTGGGGTTTCATCCATAACTTCCGCGCTGGAAATAATAGGAGTTACAGGGATTGGTGCCGGTTCAGGAGCATAAGTAGGAGCAGATGATGGATTGGGTGTGTGAATTGGAGCAGAAATCGGCGCAGGTTCTTGTTTATACCCGTAATCCATTGGTGCTTGGTAAGGTTCGTTTCCATATTTTTGGCTTTCAACTTCCACAGGCTTTCTTCGTTTGAAATAATAAATTGACCCGAATAGGGCAACAATTAGAACCACTCCGATTACTACAGCAATTGCGATAATTAGTGTGCTGTTGCCCGAGCTGCCTCTATTTTTCAAGAAAGAAACACAGCATGCATCTTGAGAACCAGTACATTGAGCAACTGCAGTACTTTCATCGATATACCCTGAAATCAGTCATAGCTTACCACAAACACTAGATTCAGGTGATGATCCAGCAACACAGTTTGACCCTTGTGCTTGAACGGATGTACAGTACGCATTCATTTTGTTAATTTGAGCTTGGAAGATTCCACCGTTTGGACACAGAGTGGCATTCTTGACCAAATTGGAGAATGTTTGCACGGCCATGAAACAATTGGAAGCACACAAAGCAGGGCCAGAGGAAACAAGACCTGGAGAAACAGCACACCCGTCGGAAATGAACTGACCAATGTAAGATGAACAAGCAAAGGAAGCCTGAAATCTTAATGTGTCAACTGCCGCAGAGATTTGGTTTGGATCACACTTCCCAAGATTGATGAAGGTTTGGGTCATATTCGATTTGCTCATAAAACTACCTTGAATACCAGAGGAGAATTGGTCAAGAGTGGTTTCTACTGGATACCCAGCATAAGCAGTTCCGCAGACGTTGTTGCTTGGCAAGGTATTGCAAGTTAATGCTCCAGCAGCTTGAGTGAATCCAATCAGTAGGTTGAGCATTGTAAATTCTATAGTTGAATTTTTGAAGAAGCTGTTTGGTTTTATAAGTTGGGCGCCTCCAGATTCCTAAAACGGACGAGCTGGCACCTCAATTGTATGAGCCCAGTCATTCACAAACACTCACACACTTGGAGAAATCTGGCACATGAGTTAGTTTATTCAACGTGAGTATCATATGTTCCTGGTAATTATTTTAGGAACATATCCTGAGTAGTTTTGTTTTGATCGCATAAAGAAGTCTCCCATTGCTGCGTTTGAACTATATTGCATAGGGAGGTAGCACTACTATCAAAAAGAAAATCTATTAGATTAAGAATCTTACGTCAGCCAGTTCGCGCTTTCATTTCAAATAGAATCGCAATGTCAGAATATGATGTGGACGAATCTAGAGCTTCAGAATCAGCACAAGAGCAACCAATCGTCATTCCTGTACAGTCAAAAGATGATGACTCAAAGAGCGACCATCTTCACTCACAGACAAATTTGAAAAAAGAGAACGCATTGGAGAGATATTTCACTGAGACCGCAAATGTATTAAAAGAGCGATATTACTCGAAAGTGTCATATAGAAAGGAAAGCTTACTATTGCTGCTGCTCCTTTTTCCTTTCGCAGGAATCGCCTTTTTGTTGCCATTCATGAATAGCATTGTATTCGCATCTGCTGCTTACGCAGTTGGATTAAAAGTTGTAGTGGTATTGCTTGGTTTAATTTCAACCAAAGTTAGCCACATCATAAATCAAAGACATTCAGTTCTTGAAGCAATGGCACAAATTATTAACAACGAAGCAACTATAAAAACTATCTGCGACTCTATAGACGAGGTGCAGCACAACAAATTTCTCGACTGGATAAGTAATTGTTCTTAATATTAGCTTTTATTTTTTATGCGTGTCTGATTGCAACGCAGTTGTCAATCCAAAGTTTGCCGTATGTGACTCCTTACGGAACGGCGACGGCAAATGTGCTTACAACTCAAATTACAAATCTATCGAATATTGGTGCTACTGCCCAAGAAATCATGTATGCGACAATAGGGTCACAATTCTCTTGTGTGGATTGCGAGAGTTTCTCATCCGGAAACGTGCTTATTGTTCCAGTTTCGTCCACTTTGACGTCCAACTTGGCACAAGCAAATCAAAATGTAATACTGTCTGGTGCCCAGGATGTGATATCAGTACAAGCCACTTGCTTTACACTCTATAACCCTTTATACTCTACTTTGGGGAACGTGATACAAATCACACAGATTGAATTAGCAAAAGGGGTCGGTTCTATACAATCTGACGTCCAAATATCCGGTGTAGACAGTAATGGAAATGTGGTATCACGTCAATGCGCGTTTATGATTGGAGAATATCAGGCTGACGCCGGTGTTCGCTATAATATCGACGAAAATGGATTTCCTACTAGAATTTCAGTTAATTCAATCGGGGGTAATAGCGGAACTTGTGGATCAGTTGGAAACCTGTGTCTGGGAGCCCCTTCGCGGCCGTCACTAGCATTTTCATTATATACCACAGGATTCCCAACAAATATCACAATCAATAAGCTCTATGGTACGCTAAAACTATTTCCAGATCCTGGAAGTTCAATTACAGATTTGCAGTTTGGGGAGCAAATGAAAAAATTTCTTTCTTTGAATTTGCTAATGACAGCCAGTTCATTTCCGTCCACTCGTTTGCCATGTACCCTAATGACTGATGATGTTGCGGTGAAAATGAATATTGACCCTGTGTTGATGTGGCTATCGATTGTAACTGCCTCTGTTGCTTCAATTATTGCAATATTGCTTATAGTGACAGACTTGATAAAATTAGAAAAGGCTTCAGACTTATTACTTAGAAGGCTTTCGCGTAGTGTCCAGCCAGGCAAAAAGCTGCTAGAAGACTGTTCGGTGTTGGTTTCCAAACTTTGTACGCCAGGTGCCAGTAACGATGACTGGATAACCACCCCTATTAGGTTTGGAGAAGACAAAGCTACTTCAAGTAACACTCTGGGCATACTGAGGTTTGGAGTGAAGAAAGAAATTGTGAAATTTAAGACAACAAGAGCTTATTATTAAAAATTATTTAGTTTGTACAATTTAGAATTAGTTTCAGTTAGACTTGCCACTAATTTTTATCGCGTGTCTATGGTTAAAACTGGCTAACGATAGGAGTCCCAGAAGCAAAGTAGTACAACTGCCAGAGCGCATAGAAAAATGTCCAATGCGAACTCTATACAGATAGACTTTAATCCTCTGCGGAAATCCGAGGTCCATACCCGAACCACTGCGATAGCGTACGCTCCAAAGATATATTTGGGTGACGGGACCAACGAATCCACCTATCAGGAGATGATTAGAGTCAGCAAATTAAAAGGAGGAGACTCTACATCTTTAATGGGCGAGAACAACTCAAACTTTCGGAATTTTTATATTAGAATGATAGACTCTGCAATTGTAACGTATTATACACACATTGGATACAGATTAGAATGTCTTTTAGTATTGACATTATCGTTACCTGCTATTGCTTTAATTGCATCCAGCATAACTGAACGCGCTCTCTTTGAAAGCTCTTCAATCCTTCTTATTTATCGATTAGTTATGTGTGTGCTCGCTCCAGCCTCTATATTAGGATCCCGATATATAAATTCCAGAATTGAAGTTTTATATAGAATTCTACGCACACTTCAGAAAAAAATTACCTTCTCTAGATTATCCAAAAGCCCAACAAGTTTAAAACTCAACTTTATCTTATGTAATTGCTCACTAAATATAGATCTGGCGTTATTTTTTATTGTCGTGTCAAACCAGTTAAGCTTGGTGACAACTCCTGTGCCAACATATCTTAAAAGGATTTCAATATACACAATGAATAACCCGATTGCGGAAAATAATCAAAATACAATTAACCCCATCGAAGCCGCTTTAGGTTTAAAAGCAATATGCTCTGAATGTACGGCAGTCAACTCTAAAGGAACACTTCTCGTTCCAGTTACCTCAAAAATTAGTGACGTTGATTCAACATTTGCAAATATTCTAGTCCAGTCCAACCAGGACATTGTTGCCATTAAGAGCACATGTTTCGCAGTCTTGAAAACTGATATGAACATTTCAAGCGGGATAATACAGGCCGAGACACTTGGGGCTGTTTCCGTAGGCAATAGAAACTTTATCAGCATGCTAATATCATCTATTAGTTCAACAAATGGAAAGCCTTATTCTCAAAATTGTTCTGTTACCACCACAGATTTGAATAGCAATGTTTCAGCTGTATATTCAAAAAGTGCCCTCGGCCCTTACCGCTACTCTGGAATCTACAGTGTAAATAATTCGACTCTGTCAAACTGCACTTTGGCAGGAGCATACTGCTTGGACGACTCAAAAAGGAATACTCTTTCTATCTCATTGTTGGGAACGCTTGCAACAGCTGGAACAAGCGAAATTCTAAAATCCGAAACTCTAAATATTTATCCTGATCCTTCAGTCGTCACTAATGAAGCTTCATTTTCGCTACAACTAAGTTATGCCCTTGGAAAAATCATGGTTATGCAGGCATTATCTCTATCCGCAAGTGTGGATTATGCTGATGTTTACAATACTAGTACAGAATTTCAAATAAGAATTGAACCCACTCTCAGAATGCTACAGATTGCATTAGCAGCATTGTGTATATTATTTGATGCTGGTAGAGTTATTTGGTATACTTATCTTTTGCGCGACGTGAATGATAACTTGCTGCGAAGACTATCGAGAAATGTTGTGCCTGGACAGTGGCAATTACAAGACTTATCAGATTTTATTGAGCGATATCATAAAAAGAGGCGGTGGATGCTCTTACCATTAGAGTTTGGTGAGGACAAGCATACAGCGGAAGAAGAGGTTGGGAGGTTGAAATATGGAACGAGCAAAATGGTGAACCCAATTACAAAAGGGAAATTTTATCGATAAAATAAATTTTATTATATTGCATAACCTAAAAGTTCTATTCGTACCACGCTTTCATTCTTGCGTACGATCAATCGTTCCTCGCACACTCCTAAAGAGTTTGGTGTGAACATGACAGGGAGAATTATGAAGCTTCTGGAGGTTAATATCATTTCTCTGATAGGAATAGCAAATAATCCAGTGACAATAAATTTTACATGAGCGTTATGATTATCAGGATTACTAATTTTTAGAGAAAGCGTTTTCGATTGGCCAATTTTTACATCTCCAAAATCAAGAATATTTCTAGTAAGATTAGGGGTTCTTGAGGTTTTTGCAATAGAGGTTGGTAAAGGAAGGGCAAGATTCCTACTTGGCGTTTTCAAGATATTTATGTTTGGCGTCATGTCAACAATTGATGAAAGATATTTGGCTTGCGTTTTACTTCTTGAGGGTGTCATGAAATCTTTGGTAAAGTTGGGGGGACGAATGTACTCATTGTTCAGAACAGGTGTTTTTGTAGTGACTAAATGGGGTTTCAGACTGCTTCCAGCGCTTTCGCTGGCGGCTTTGCAAGGAGTTTTCATTTCGTAATTAGTTTTCTGAGTATGTGATGGCACGCTTGATATTGATTTTTGAAATTGCATGCTAGAACTGATTACAAAGGTTTCATTTCTGAATCGCTCTTTTTCGGTTGATTTCACAGATTCTATCTTTATCGGATGGACACTTTGTCCTTCTAACAAATCACCGCTTTGCAGATTTCTCATATTCTCCTTGGTTGGCGTGTTATGAAGTGTATGTATATTTTCCAATTCCATGTTTGTCGGAGAAAACTGCTTTGTCCTCCCGTTTTTGACAGTGGTATCTCCAGTATTCAATATTGGGCTTTTATTTACTTGTTTCGGGGTGTTGATATCCAAAGTTGTGGATTTTCTATCAGATGCACAAAGGTCTTCCGTTTCCAAATGTTTTTTGGTATAGCCTTTTAGCTGAACGGTTACTATAACATTATCGGTGTTAATTTGATAGAGACTTTGGTAAATTCCGTTTCTTAACGGGTTGAAAGTGAACACCACTTCTTGCGAATCAAAAGACAGCAATGTTCCACTTTCTGTCCCACAATGAAAGACTTCATCTTCCGTAAAATGTACCTCTTGATCGTAAATCAAATGAGTCTGGCCAATTTTGGTTATTTTCCAGTTTACAGGTTGTATGTTGCTGCTTGTCAAACAAATTTTTAATTTTTGGCTTTTTTCCAGAGGAGCAATCAAGGAATAACTGTATCGATTACCCATTCCGGTTTTGGTACTATTTGGAATAATAATAACAGCAAAGTTTGGCTACATCATAGTATAGTTACCTTTGAAGCTTCGCTCGAATTATCTACTTCAGTTGAATCGCTGGTAGATTTTGGACTGGATAGTTTTTCATCCAGAGCAATTTCTTGAGAAATGAATGACTTTTCCTGAGAAATATTCTCATTAGTAGATTCTTGGGTGACTTCCAGGGCTTTTTGCCAATCAAATGGGTCAATGTCTGTCTCGGTTCGAATTTCTGTCGCATCACTTTTAGACAGAACTTCGCCCTTGTCATCGGAAATTATGTCATTGGAAAAAATCAAGTCGCTCGCGCTTCCCAATTGCATATTAGATAAACGATCATTTATAAATCTGCTTTCAAATGAATCTTTTTCTTGTTGCGAAACGACTAAATGTGATACAGAAATCGAATTGTTCAGGTTGCTAAGTGAGTATGCTATATACTTTTGATTGTTAGGTTTCGGAGTTTCATTTGGAGAATCAGCATGATCATCGTAACTAACGTTATTTCCGCTTTTCGGAACATTCTGCACCATTTCAACAGAATCAAATGTATGTCCAAAACTATCTTGCAGGTTCTCATTGTAGCCAGGATTGATTGGAGGCTTTGTACGTTCATTCTGTGGTGTACTCTCGTACAAGGGTTTTCTAACCATTCGTTTTCCAGCTGGAGTAGCTCCTATTTTTTCTAATCTTTCGTGGGGAGTTTCCCCTATAGGATCTATCAACTTGCCATTCCTATCATGCTTTGGAGTATACCAGGTAGGCTAAAATTAGTAAATCTCTACTCTACTCTCAGCATTCAAGCTGCCTCCAATCTGGCCAAGTGACCCAGACCTCGATGCAAAGAATGAGCCTGGCGAAACATCGGTTATAATACTAGATAATGTCCTTACATTTTGAGGTGTAAAATCTTTAATATCCACCGCATCTCCAATAACAGAATCTTTGTCCAAATCGTTCAATAGTGAATTTGCGGGCTGGAAATCCTCATCAATTTGAATAACTTTATCCATCTCATCTTTCAACTTGTAAAAATCTTTGCTTGAATCTAAAGATTTTTCTAAATCTGAAATGCTGACTTCTGGTGGAATATTAGAGGTTGAGGTGGTCGTTGGATCGTCAGTTTCAGCAAATAATTGGACATTTGAATGGTCCAGCTTTACCGTAGTCTCTGATTCAATCGAAGGCATATGCTGCTCATCTATAAATGAATCACCGTTGAAATCACTCTCGGAATTCAAGTCACTTTGTGATCTTTTAGGGCTGCCTTTCTCTTGAAGCATAGTTGGAAACTTTGTAAAAGGGCTTTTTATGACAAATTCCGTTGGTTTTGAATCTTTGTTATGCAATAGATACCTGTATCATCTACAAACGGGTCGTTAATGGCAGATGCTTTTGGGGTTTCGAATATATCGTGAAATTTGTTTGGTTTTGGTGTTTCTTGGACAGAGTCTTCACAGTCTTCAAAGAGACTAGATGGAGGATCATTTGGGATTCCATCAACCTCTGTATTATCGATTTGCCCCTTTGAATCATCCAGGCTTCTTTCGTGAAGTGAATCTAATGACATATCAAGCTCAGACATTGCGTTGTGCATCGAGCTCTCCTGAAGCGAAGAAATTGTTTTTTCCTGAATATATTCCGAAAAAGTAACTTTTTAGTGTATGGTTACCTTTGCCTCTTCGTGGCTCTTGTATTATGGAATTTATTTCAAACAAAAGTTTTTCCATTCGAGATTGTCCAACCTTTCAAACAAAAATTAATCTCTGCTAATTCATTGAAATCCATCGCAAGCAAGATCCCGTGTAAGAGGAACAAGGCGATCATTTTGCAACTGGGATTGTTAGTTCAACCTCCAGCACCAGTAGTCATCGTTATCAATCCTCAGGAGCGAATTTTTAGCTATTATTAAATTGGAGATGGGTGTTCAAATGATCTTGTGCCATGTGTGTTGCTAGTCCGTTTCATCCTTAGTGGCTTAAAAAGTGTTTTACCGAAAGTAGTGAAATTCAACTCTGTTCGCTTATGCTTTGGTTAGTCTGAAAAAGCAAAGATTTATTAAATGGGAGTCTTTTTGATATTCTACACTGAATTGATGAACAACCGAGATTTTATTTGCTTGTGATTGACCGCTATGCTAAGCCTCTTTTTGATTTCTCAGGGTACCTCCAGCCAAATTCTTGTCTGACAACTCAAACAGTATGAGGACTCAAAACCCAAACAACTGCGATAATTGTGCCAGAAAAAAGAAGCGTTGTGATAGGGAACAACCGCAGTGTGGTAATTGTATAGCAAGTGGGTCGGAATGTTCATATTATGATTTAAAAAAGCCTGGACCAAAACCTGGACGTTCAAAAGCATTAGAAGATAGATTACGCAAATTGGAAGCCATTGTGGATGCATTAAATTTAGATGAACATAGTGCAAGCGACTCTAATGATGTTAAATCGGTTTCCCCATCTCAAATGGCAAAGTTGGCGATTGCTCCTGTCGTACCTGCCTCTCCTGCATTTTCAAGACATACAGCTGTTCCTGCTCATGTTGAAGCACCTCGACCGGATTTGGAAGAATTGTTCTTATCCACCGGTTCTAGCTATTTGTTTTTAAGTGAAGAAGAAATCAGAAAGGCGGTCAACGATTCTCTGTTTATGCGTTATGTGGTATATGCTCTAGGTGCTTCTGTGGCTCCTCCTTCAATGGTATCTGCAGAATTTGGATCTAGAAAAGATATGGCTGAAGTTTACTTCAAAATGGCAGAGACCTTCCTCAGAAGGGTTTTCAGAAAACCTTCGTACCATGGTGTTTTAGGTCTATTTGGTTTAGTGATTTACTGCACTCGTAAATGATCATTTAATTTTAGGCACCAACCGAGGACCGGAAACTTTTTATTATTACACCGTTGGGGTTAGAATAGCTATATCTATCGGACTGAACAGTGAAGAGGAATACAAACGTCAAGGATTAACAGATGAACAAAAGGAGATCATGCGAAGAACATGGTGGACTGTATACCTTGGGGATAGAATCCTATCAGCTTTACGATACGAATCTCCATTGATAAAAGATGAATATTGCTTAGTCCGATTACCAGCAGGCCCAGAAAGTGTATTCCATCCCCAAGATAAAATGGAAATTTTGGAGACCAGTATCATGTCCTCAAACGAGTGGTATATTCCAACACCGCGAAACTTGGCACATGAATCTTATTTGATTATTCTCGTAAAATTGCATGGTAGAATCATTGCATTGTCCAAGGAAAACAAGAGCACCAGAACCAAATTATCTCAAGCAGAATACCTTTTCAGAGAGTGTTCATTAAGCAGTGCGCTTCGAGATTGGTATGCTGCGTGTCCAGACTCAATTCGTAATGTGCTGCAAGATATCAACAAGGACACACCCCCAGCAAATCCAAAGAAAGTTTGGAATAATGCATATATTATGATTTTGTATTATTGCATCAAATTGTACTTACCAAAGAAGTCGCTGTTGGATAATATTCAAGAAAATGTTCAGCTAGCAGCCTCTTCATCAGCGGCAAGGGAGACTTTCTTGGCAGGTTGTGATTGTGCTGCTATTGTTCAATGCTTCTTGAAACACAACCCATCGTTCCACTATGTTCCTCCGTTTATTGCGTCTTGCTTGTTTGGAGCTGGAATAATGCTGCTGGTTGTCAGTAGAATGAATCTTAATCCAAATGATATTGCTTTAGCTGAATTTAGCTATCAAACAGTTGTAACGTCACTTGCTCAACAAAGTGCTTTGTACAATATTGGCACAAGTCAGAAAGCACTCTTGGACCGTTTGGAAACATGTAGAGACCCCGTTTTATTGGTTTTAGCGATCAAATCCCTCAAGAACATGAAAGGCGACGCTTATGTCACTTCTTCGTCTGAAATGCTTTTGGCTGATCCTGACGAGATTAGTGGTGCTACCATGGATGCTCTTAGTGATGGCCCGCTGGACACTCAATTCAGAAGTATGGGTGTGCCAATGAATATGGGAATGACTGCATTTGCAAACACCGAGTTATTGGAGTCTGTTGCTGAACTTTCAAATCCATATGCTGAGCTACTGATGGGTGTTGGA
This sequence comes from Boothiomyces sp. JEL0866, assembly GCA_027604345.1. Classification (NCBI taxonomy): domain Eukaryota; kingdom Fungi; phylum Chytridiomycota; class Chytridiomycetes; order Rhizophydiales; family Terramycetaceae; genus Boothiomyces; species Boothiomyces sp. JEL0866. Next base: position 171,943 of record JADIIZ010000008.1, read on the forward strand.
ATGCCAAATACTGAGCCAACATTCGATCAACTATTTGACTTTTCGGGAGGGGCAATGCAGCAGTAATTTCAAAATAGATAAGTGAGATTCACGGTAAATAAAAAGCTATAATTTTAATTCATTCGCAATCTTGTTTCTCCAAGATGATTTGGTCTTTGATCGAATCAAGGTAAAACATCGGAAGTGGTTTGGCCGAAGAGCCGACACCCCCTTTCGTTTCTTCTTCGCCTCACGGGTAAAAGGAAAAGTTTCGTACCATTTCAACAATGCAGGAATATACACCGGTTCCAAGTCCGATGGTAAAAGGAATGGACAGCAAAAGGCGGGTAAGAACAAGCAATGCTTGCAGCTACTGCGCTACCAAAAAAACAAAGTGCGATGGTCAACAACCTTGTGCAAAATGTACTGTCCTCCATTTGGAATGTATCTATGTTGAAAAAACAAAGCGCAGAGGACCTAAGCCTGCACAACTAGAGTTATTCAAGCAAGCAGGTTCTTATCCAGAAAGACATGATTTTTTCTCATGGACACATGCTTCGTTTCCTCCAATTGCTAATCAAGATGGAGGTAATGCATTTCTAATATAGTTAAAATCCCTTGGCTGCAAATCTACTTTACATGGGTTAATCCAAAAATGCCCATGCTATCCCAAAGTTGGTTTATGGAAAATGTCGATCAAGTGCCAAATGTTCTACTGCACATAATGTACGCACTAGCCCTTACTATTCCAATTAACAAAAGCGTAACCTATAATGGAGGAGATGAACATTACAAGTATTGCAAATTAGTGTTGGATAATCACCTGGAAAGTCCAAATCCATTTATTGTCATTACAGCCCTACTAGTGTCATTCTACGGAGTAGGTTCCACTCGCCCTGTTTCTAGTCCGATATATTTGGCAGCAGCGATTAGAATGGCACAGCATTTGGGTATGGAGAGGGATGAAGATATAATTTGGATCTCTCATAATGAAAAGCTTTTGGGCACCCAAATTGGGACTTCAAAGGAATTCTGCAGGCTAATATGGTGGCAGTGTTACGAGCATGATTTCTATACATCGTTTTATTCCAGATTGCCTTATATGATTGATGAAAACTCACAGCATCCACCTTATCCAAATGGTTATTTTGAACAGCCTTATTTGGATTCAGATGAGCAATCTACTATCTTAACCTCATTTTTCGGGCTGATTTCCATTTGCAGAAAAGTAGGTCGATACGAAATCAAAATGAAAACCAACACAATGATCAACATGGCTGATGAAAGGGAGAGGATTGATAGCGAGCTAGGTATCCATTTTTAACTGTAGTATTTTGGTACAACTCGCTACCGCAATGGATGAAGACCAGAACAGAAGAATTCAGTCCAATCTTAACATCCATCGAACCTCCACCGTGGAGACTGGCATATATGCTTACGCTTTACCATTTCTGTCGTATTATTTTACATAAGCATGAATTTGTTATGTCTACTGCCAATCCAGAAAGAGCCAGGAATTCTTTATCTACTAGAATTTGCATTGAATCTGCCTCCAATATTTCAAACCTGCTACAAATATTTATGAAGACCAATTCCACGTTTGCGTTTGTGCCGTCATTTATTCACCTGTGTATTTTCACATCTGGCGCAGTGTATTGTATTACTGCAAAGATTAACGGAAGTACAAATGCGGCAAGCAATATTCTAGAACTACATGTCACTGCTCTAAGAAATATCGGATGGCATTATTCACTTGCTTTAGAAAAAGCAAATATTCTCATGAAATGGATAACAAATGTTGATTTGGCGGTTCAAGGCATATAAAAGTGTTGATTTGGCAGCTCAAGGCATATTATATATTATTTTTTTAATGTTTCCTTTTCTGTTCAGTTCTCTTTTTAGTTAGCAACCGTGATAGTGCATCCCCTGTAACATCATTGCCATTCACCACATCATCATCAAAATCAATCTCATGCTTCTCGTCCATTTTTGCCCTCATTGCAGAATTTAATTCTTTAATTTCTCCTTGTATATGCTTCAAGCTGTCCACAATCTTTAGATATTCGGCCAAATTTTCTTCCATGATTGCCAACACTGTAAAGTAGTTTTCCAACTTTGCTTTGGAAATTAGATCAAAGCTATTGTCAATATTCGTTTACTTTGGTACTTCGTACGGGATTTGTGATTCCCAGCAAGATACATTTGCAGGAGGAATGGGTGCGATTGGTCGATAATTTTGGCCAGTTATCACTGCTTTTGATGATTTAAGTTTTTGGATTCTCTTTTTCCTAGTCTCTCCGGCTTTTTTGTGCAAGTCTTCCAAATTGGACACTATTACTGCAACAATAATCTTTGAAATCACAAAAACCACGATGAATAGGAAACTGGAATAAAAAACTGACGCTGCCAAGAAATTACCTTTGGACTATGTTAGCAGGTGTTACCTCTAAATGAGCTAAGCTGTCTGCCCAGCCGATTTGTGTTACAGCTACAAACAAGGAAAAGAAACTCGACCCAAGGTTTCCAAAATCTATTGGGTCGCTGTCGGCAAAAAGAACAACTCCAGCATTAGCCCATAAATATGTCAATCCAAATACTAATATCGAAATGTTTACAACATCTTGTGTTAAACTTTGTTTACCTTCAACAGACTTTAAAATCGTAAGTACTACAGATCGAACTCCTGCAAAGTATGAAGAAAACTTTCTCTTTTTGAACGGAAGAGTTATACGAAATATACGGAGAACTCCAATATATCTGAGAGCGTTTTCTAGAGTTAAAAGCAAATTACGATAGTCAGTTGCTTGCGCGCAAAGCTCAATAAGCAATATCACAATATAAATCCCATACTCGTATGAATGAAACGTCTTCATCTTGTAAATATACAGCTTTGCCCCAATTTCAGTGGCAAATATGGCCATGAATACATACTGCACCAATTGAAAAATGTCAAATCCATATTTTGCCTGGTGAACGAAAACTTACTCTGAAATTTCGGACCATATCTCCGTTTGTTTGCAAGGATATTACCAAGCATTGAGCTATAACAACACACAAAATTGCAAATCGAACCATATCCGATTCAAACAAGTTTTCCATTCTCCCAATTTTAGCTGCTTGTAACTTTGATATCGTCTCGCTAATTGTGATTTTGTGATCGGCTTTTGTTACTATATATTTATGGGCATGGGAGAATATATGTTGTTGAACTTTTTGGTATGAATTACTTGTTAAAAAACTTGTACGTGTTATCAACGGTGTAAGTCGAATCTTCTCTAGCTGCCCGCTCCAACTTTGCTTTATGTCTATAGTTTTCTAGTTTTTCGTACGCTTCCGATAAATCATCGGCCTCTTGAGGGATATTGGCAACTGCCGCTTTCTGTAGAGTTTCTTTTGAGATTCGCGGCTATATTAGTATCCCGTACTAGTGCAAGATGCTTTAGTTCCTGCTCGACATTTAGTTGCATTTATGTTTGTTTGGACGCGAAAAATAATCAAACAGAAGTAACTTTTATTAAATTATTATTCAAATGATTCAAAATCGTTTGGTCTTCTCTTTAGATTCTTTCTTTTAGTAGAATCTAGCTCTTTTTTGCGGATTCGCAAACAGGTAGGCGTGATTTCAATTACTTCATCATCTGAAATTAGCAACGTTTACCTTGAATATAAGAAATCAATTGCTCCAAAGAGTGTTGAATTGGCGGGATAAGCCTTAGCGAATCGTCCTTTCCTGCAGCGCGGATATTGGTGAGTTGCTTTGCTTTGACTGGATTCACTTCTAGGTCGCCTTCTCTAGAGTGTTCTCCGATAATCATGCCAGGATAAACAGTCTCGCCATCTCCAATAAACAGCTTCCCTCTTGCCTCTATACCCACGAGCGCATAAGCGGTGGCAGTTCCGGAAGATGTAGAGATTATTGATCCTTTTCTATTCTTATCAATAGGCCCACGATAAGGTTCGTAGCCCAATACAATACTGTTTAATACACCTTCCCCTCGAGTGTCATTCTTAAATTCTGCAGGGTAACCAAGCAAACCCCTCGTTGGAATTTCAAAAATCAATCTAGCCTTTTCCCCAGAATCCTAATATTAGTCACAATTACATTATATGTTTTCAAATCCCCTTTGCGCAAAGTCATTTTTTCTATGACTGAACCGGCAAATTCGTGATCACAGTCAATTGTGACTTCTTCAATTGGCTCAAGGAACTTTTTGTCATCACCCGGCACTCTTTTCATGATAACTTTTGGGGGAGAGACTGAAAGTTCAAAGCCTTCTCTTCGCATAGTTTCAATCAAAACTCCCATTTGCAGCTCCCCTCTCCCTTTCACTTCAAAGGCTTCATTTTTTTCAATCAATTGTAGGGACACATTGGTTTCGAGTTCTTTTAGCAATCTGCGTCTAATTACTTGAGAAGTTAATTGTTTTCCTTCCCTTCCTGCCATCGGCGAATCATTCACATAGAACAACATGGAAATAGTAGGTGCATCTACAGCAACATGAGGCAGTGGCTCATTAACTTCAGGTGCACATATTGTGTGGTTAACGTAAGAATCTGGAATACCTGCGATAGACACAATATCACCAGCGATGGCTTGGGTTTCAGAAGTCTAATTAAATTATAATTACTTGTTCTAACCCTCTTCTGACTATGATTTTAGAGCATTTACCAGAAGCAACAACTTGTCCGTCTGTATCCATACTATTGATAGTGTCACCAACCTTCAAAATGCCAGAATAGACTTTTCCGAGGTAACACTTTCCAACGTAAGGATCATTTTCGATTTGAGTAACCAGCATTGAAAATGGTTTAGTAGTATCTACAGTGGGGGGCGGTATATCTTCAATCATCTTCTCTAGTAGTGGCTTGAATGTTCCTTCGCGATCTTCAGGATTGAATGAAGCATATCCGTTCTTTGCTGAGGCGTATAATAAGGAATACTCTAACTGTTCCTCATTGGCGTCTAAAGCAATAAACAATTCCAGCAAGTCTAATTAGAAAATTAATACCATTTTCAACCTTATCCGGATTTGCAGTTTCTCTATCAATCTTGTTCATCACTACGATTGGCTTGAGGTTTCTTGCCAAGGCTTTTGAGAGCACAAATTTTGTTTGAGTCATTGGGCCTTCAGTAGCACACACTACGAGACACACTCCGTCGACCATGGATAACACACGTTCAACTTCACCGCCAAAATCCGCATGTCCCTAACAATCAGTTAATGAATACCGGTGTATCCACAATGTTAATTCTGTGTCCGTTGTATTCAATAGCAGTATTTTTACTAAGAATAGTAATCCCTCTTTCTTTTTCCAAGTCATTAGAGTCCATGACCCTTGAATGCTCTTGAATTTGGGCTGCACCAGACTGTCTGAGCAATTGGTCAACCAAAGAGGTTTTTCCATCTGGAATTAAATATATTTACGATCTACGTGCGCTATAATTGCAATATTTCGCAACTTATTGACTTCCTGTGAGTAGTATTTTGACTGATATTGAAATAATCTGTTGTGGAATTTTATAATGCCAAAGTTTATTCTCAACATTTTTGTCCAAGAAAAAAAATATTTCAAAAATTACTCATCCTAAACGTATTCTCAAATGCACAATTCCAAATTCAATAAAAATTCAAAATGAGAAGCAAGAAATAGTTGCGCATTATCTTGAGCGGTCAAAAGATCCATACCTGTTAATCATAAGAGATGCATGCGTGTCGGCGATAATAATCCGGCACAGGATAACCTAGTCGGAGTGTTATTTAGGTGAAATATACTTTTTGAGCATAATCTTGGCGGCAGCTACTCTTTTTTTTTTATGCCAAAAGACAAGAAGGATAAAAAGAAGAAACAAAATAAATCTCATTTGGATGAGATACGAAAGCAAGCGCAGCAACTTCCCATCTATAAATCCAAGGATATGATTTTGGATCACATCAAAAATAATCAAACTACAATTCTTGTTGGTGAAACTGGTTCAGGTAAGACCACTCAAATCCCGCAATTTCTATACGGAATCACAAAAAAATGTATCGCCATCACTCAACCACGAAGAGTAGCAGCTATATCTATTGCAAAGCGTGTTGCGGAAGAAATGGACTGCAAATTAGGAACAACGGTTGGATTTACCATCAGATTCCAGGATCAAACCAGTCCAAATACCAGGATAAAGTATATGACTGATGGAATGCTTCTGCGTGAATTGTTGAATGACTCGCAGCTGACCAGATATTCGATTATTATACTGGATGAAGCCCATGAAAGAACTCTGAGAACAGATATCTTATTTGGAGCTATCAAAGCCATCATGAAAAAACGCAAGGATCTAAAGTTGGTTGTGATGTCTGCCACTATGAATGCAGAAGCGTTTTCCAATTATTTCAAGTAATTGTTACTTTACATAGTGCTGAAATAATCAATATTCCTGGAAGACAGTTCCCTGTTAGTATTTATTATGCACCAGATAAACTCTCTGACTATCTGGATTCTGCACTTACAACTGTATTTCAAATACACACTAAACAGCCAAAAGGAGATATATTGGTGTTTTTAACTGGCCAGGAAGAAATCGAAAATCTAGAAACTCTGATAAATGAGCAGGGCAAAACACTACCGAGTAACGTTGATCAGTTATTGGTCTGCCCAATTTTTGGAAATCAATCTTCAACCCAGCAAACACAGGTTTTTGAGCCAACACCACCTGGAATGAGAAAAGTAGTAATTGCTACCAACATTGCAGAAACATCAATTACCATAAGTGGAATAAAATATGTGGTGGATTGCGGAATGGTCAAAATCAAAGGATTTAACCCAAAATCTGGAATAGAAACACTCAGTGTCCAACCAATATCCAAAGCAGCAGCCAACCAAAGATCTGGAAGAGCTGGGAGAGAGTCTGCCGGTACTTGCTACAGGCTCTATCCAGAAAAGTTGTTTAATGAATTAGAAATGGAAACACAGCCGGAAATCAAAAGAAGCAACCTGGCTAATGTGATATTATTGTTGAAAGCTTCAGGAATCGATGATATAGTTGGATTTGATTTCATGGACAAACCAAGTAGACAAGCTTGTAATTCTAATTAATCTAGTGGTTGGTGCATTAGAGCAGCTGTTTGCCCTTGGTGCTCTAAATGACAAGGGTGAATTGACAGAGATAGGGAAGCAAATGTCTTGGTTCCCGACGGATCCTACTTTTGCCAAAGTCATAATTCAGTCAAAGGTAATCGATAACTAATTTTGAAATTCAAGTGTACAAAAGAAGCAATAGATTTAATATCAATGCTGTCTGTTGATTCGCTATTTTTTACACCAACTGATAAAAGGGATGAAGCACAAGCTTCCAAAAAGATTTTCATGTCTTACGAGGGAGATCATATTACACTATTGAATGTAATGAAAGCTTATGAAAGTACTAAGGGCGATGTTCAGTGGTGTCATGACCATTTCATAAGTGCAAGGTCAATGAAAAACATTTTGGTAATACATTTCTCATCTCCAGGACATCCGAAAACAGCTTCTATCGTTTGCTTCACAACAGAATATAGATATCACCGCCAGCTGTGGACAAGATTACGAATCATTAATTAAGTGCTTGCTGTCTGGATTTTTTAAAAATGTTGCAATTCGCCAACATGACGGAACGTTCAAAACGTTAATCACCCGAGAAATAGTGTATATTCACCCAACCTCGGTACTTTTCCAAACAAAACAACCCGCAGTGATGTTTTCTGAATGTGTGAAGACTACGCGCCAGTATCTTAAAAATGTAAGTGTGATACAACCCAGCTGGCTAAGTGAAGTAGCCCCTCACTACTATTCCAGAAACTCTATGAGCACCATCTGACACGACCAATTTAATAAAAAAAGTTACAACAATTAACAATGAGAAAAAATAACAGTTGCGCTTCCTGTGCCAAAAAGGCAAGTGATATTAATATTAGAAAAGAAAATGCGATCGTGGGCAGCCAAATTGTGCAAAGTATTTAGCATTAACATAGTTGCATTGCTTCGAACATCCAATGTGTCTATCCAGAATCAAAATACAAAGCTACAAATAATGCAGAGTTGACCGAGCGTTTGAATCTCTTGGAAGAAATGCTAATATCCACTGCTTCACAGGGCTTTGACATTTCAAATGTCCAATCCTCAGAGATGCTGCTCTCTGACATATCTGATGACTCCAAGAATTACTTGTTCAATACGAATAGGGATTATCTAGTCGACTATGCTTTATTGGTATTGAATAGCCGGTTTATTTATATGGAAGATACATTTATAAGGAAACAAGTTGACAATATCGAGCCCTTGCGCTATATTATGTATTCTTTAGGTTCTATCATGGCCAGGCCGGATATGATCCCAAAAGGTGTAAAGAGTAGAAATGAAATGTCATTAATTTATCTAAACAAGACGCTATCTTATTTCCCGTCATTAGCTGGGACACCTTCACCAGCATCAGTTTTGACTTTCTTGTTCATTACATTAGCCTACAGCAGTAACATGATTTAATTTCAGGATTAGATAGAGTTAGAGAGAGCATAAAATATCTGGGGATGTGTATTACCATCGCAAAGCAAATTGGTCTAAATAGTGAATCCAGATTACGAAAGCTCTCTTCATTTATTCATGAAAGAGAACAATTTAGGGCGCTGTGGTGGTATATTCACGATATTGATCGATATTTTGTTCACAAGAATCTTCATCATCTCAAAGACGAAGATAATCAAGTTTTTTTGCCTGCTCTACCAAAGAAATTGGCTGACGAGCTTTCGGAAGAAGTACCGTCTCCATATTATGCATGCGAGGTTATGCAATCCGTGGAATGGTACACTCCGGGAGTATCTAACCAAAGCATTCATGCATACAGGATATTACTATCCAGAATATTTACCAAAGTGCAAAGATATAGATATCTATTTCATAATGATGAATTGGACGATCAAGAATTGGTTACAGTGACTTTAGAAAACTCTTTAAATTCTTGGAAATTATCTCTTCCAGATTATGTTACAGCTCATATCAACCTTGCTGCTTCCATGCAACCAATTGGAAATCCAGAAGAAACTTGGTTAATAATGCATACACTGATCCACTTCAACTTCACCAAAGTACTTTTGTACAATACACGAATGTTGATCTATATTGTAGAATCTATCGAAAGCGCAATTTTTTCGAATGAGTTTATAGAATCAGTCAAGGCTGGACACAATACAGCTCAGTTGCTGAGATGTTACTTGGCAAGAAACCCAAAGTTTGAATACGCAACATTACAGATCTTCCCACTAATGTTATTGCACATTCCAATCGCTTTGATATGCGCGTCCAAAATGAACTTGGATTTTCATGAAACTCAACAAATCCTTCAATCACTGGAAGTTATTCGACAATCTCTTTACTTGCACACAGTTACTTATGAACGAGTTCCTGCTTTATTGGAAGCGTTTGATTATTTCATGCAGTTTAACGATCCAGTACAGGTGGTGATGGCATACGCTGAATTCCAGTGGCACGATGGTAAAATTCCTAAACTGGTTAAAAATCTTGATTTTACGCCTGCCCGCACAGTCATTACCAAATAAACATTTTGATCTTGCATTGCATTTCGATCGCGGCCGCGATTTAATCTTGAAGTCTGTTTCCGCCCGCCGCTTTTTTTCTGAAATGCCTCCAAACTATCCAAGTTATGATGAAATATACTCTAATATTCCTCTTGATAATTTAAAAGGGTACGGCGAATACATACTGCTCTCTGCGGTGTTCTGGCAGAGCTTATATTGGATCACTGGAATAATTTCACTGCAGTGCTCAGCTATATTTCAGAAAATGGATGCGAAAAAGAGAGGAAACTGGAATATGCATGTTGTTTCACTTCTACATGCTGTGTTGATGTCTTCTTTGGCCGTTCCAATATTGTTGACCAAAGAGCTGATAAATAATCCGATACTAGGGTATACCGACTTTTCCCAAGCTGCATATACCATAACTACCGGATATTTCATTTGGGATTTCTTGATTTCACTTGCACATTATGATCTATCTGGACCTGCGTTTGTATTTCACGGTTTTATGGCCACCTGCGCTAGTGTCTGCTTATTCAAGCCAGTTTTTCAATATTACGGTGGGATTTTCTTGCTGTTTGAACTCAGTACAATCTTTTTGAACTTGCACTGGTTCTTTGACAAATTTGGATTAACTGGAACTAATATTCAGCTGGCCAATGGATTGCTCCTGCTTTTCACCTTCTTTTCCGTTAGAATTGTATTTGGAACTTATCAGATTTACTCGTTTTTCTCCTACTGCATTTCTCATTGGGACATACTTCCAGTGGGCTACTTTTATCTTTATGCATTCACAATGTTGACAATGCAGCCATTAAATTACTTTTGGTTCTATCAAATGATTAAAGCGATTGCAAAGCGGTTCGTCCCTAGAAAAGAAAAAGAAGAATAATATGATTGACAATATACAAGTTAGTTGCTAATATTCAAATTTTCCTATGTGCTCAGAGATTCAGTTCAAGGCCATCCTTACCTGCCTCATCCTAGAGCTTCTATCCTTGAATTCATTGCTAATTGAGGCAGTGTCTTGCTTTTCTTCTTTATTGGCTGCATTTGGAAATCCGTAGCCGCCAAATATTAAAAAATCTGCGGCAATTGCTTTAGTGTGATGATAATTAATCATCCGCAGTATTAGTGAAAGGGGGCCGCAAACTAACTTACTATTTTAGTTTTAATCGGAATCCCAATTTGGCACTTTGGAATTAATCTCGGGAATTAAAAAATATAAATAGAGCAACGACTTCTCTCCACATTATCTTACCAATGTCTTCACAAATAGTTCAAATTCAACAAGTCTCTTCTGGCCTCTGTTTAGGTGTCGACCAACCAATCGGGTTTCCAAATACTCCTTCCATGGTTTATGCTGCCTGCTCTGAAGCTACCTACTACAACTTGACCACCACCAACAACGTCAACTACAATATTGCTCCAGTTGGTAAACCAAACAGCTGCGTAGATACTTTTGAACGTATTGTCACCGCTGAAGTCATTACCTCCAACCCAGAAGGAAAGAATCCATTCTTCAACGCTTGCCCAAACTACTTTTGGCAACTCACTTTGACAAACGGCCTGTTCAACATCTTTGCTATTGATGAAAACACCGACCTTCAAATTTGCCTAGATAGTGATGATGTCAAAATCGGAAGCCCTGTCTACGTTTTCAACTGCAACAGCACTAGTCCAACCCAAAACTTCAAAATTACCACCGTCACTACTGCTTGAATTGAATTTTCTAATAAACGTATTATTTATTATTATGGTTCTTCATTGACTTCAGTATCTACGGAAGAATAACTATAATTGATTCTTTTCAAAGCGTTGGCGGCTTGTAAGGGCCAATCCATGTAACACAGGATTATTATTTCACAGAATCCAACAAAGAATAACCCTAGTGACAATCCAATCCACAATCCCAAAAGCCCTAATTCAAATTTGAAAGCCAGGACAAGCCCTAATGGAATAGCTAAAATATAGTAGCTAAGTTAGAAAGAGCATACCCAATCAAGTTCAAATATGCACCATATTTTTGTAATCCACATCCTCTCAAAGCAGATCCAGCAATTACACCAGTACTTTCAGAGATCTGATAGATAGCTGCCAACGGAAGGATAACAGCAACCAATTCAATCACTTCAGTATCAGAAGAGAATAAATACCCCCAACTTGTTCTTGCTGACATGATGAATGTTGCATTAAAGGCGGCTGTAAAAAAAGAGCAGATCATGGCTGTCCATGCAACCTTCTTTGTAGTAAATGGCAAATTGCTTCCCAAACAGTTTCTACGTTATTTTCAGAGTACCCTATTCTTGTGGTGGTAGCTACTCCTAATCCCAAAGGAATCATGTAGAGCAAACCACAGGTGTTTAAAACAATGGTTTGAGTAGCAAGTGCAGTTTCGCCAATAATACCTGCAGCCAGTGAGCAAGCTTCGAAAGCAAGCCATTCCGAGCAAATCATTGCAACTCCAGGAAGGCCGAGGCACAGATACTCAAACAACAGTTTACCATCCAACATTTCCTTCAAATCCCAACCTCCCCATACATCGGATCCTTTAACAAATCGAATGTAAAGAGCCAACGCAACTGCAATAAAGATATTCACGATACTAGTAGCAAGCGCAGCTCCCTCAAACCCGATCGAATATGGTGAAAATACTAGGAACCACTGCAAAAAGATGGCTAGCGGAGCAGCAACAATTGTTACCAACATTGCAGGCTTCATAATAGCTTGTGCTTGCAAGTAACGACGTAAACACTCTGCTACAAATATTGGATACAACCCTGGCAACATCCACCTTGAAAATATGCCAGATATGCGAGCGACTTCAGGCTTCTGCCCTAATAATATCATTAATGGCTCAGTAAACCACCACAAAATTGAAATTGGTATACATGTAACTAACGCTAGAAACAGACCTCTTTGCAAGTGCTTTCCAAGAGCATATCTATCAGAAGATCCAGTAAAAGATTGCGAACAAAGAGTATCCAGAGCCGAAGCCATTCCTTGAGAAATAGCCAATCCAGTAACATTACAAAGCAATAATGAAAGTCTACTATTAGTATATTGTACGCTGCGGCTCCAAGATATTCAGTTCCTACATGACCTAGTGAAAATACTGAGGCTGATGTGATTGAAAAGTTGAACAAGTTGGCAGCAGTGACTGGCCAAGAGAGAGAAAAAAGAGTTTTGGCTTCTTTTGCAACTGCTTTCGTTGAGAAATCCCATTTATCTTCTTGAATATTTTCTTCTACTACTGGTGGGAGCAATAAATCAGTCTCCGACATTTCTAATTTCTCAAAAAATATCCCACTCCAAAATAAGCAACACCAGCCACAAGTAGCGGTCAATTTTACTAAATTGGGCTGCTTGGACTCTAAAAGCAGAATCTCAACTAAACATTTATTCTAATGTATCCGTTGAGCCGTAGGATTGAGTGGATGTTGGAAGTAGCCGGGCCTTGTAATTAACACGTTCAAGAGCCTTTTCGCACTCCACTTGCCAATCCATGCGATACAACATTACAATTTGGCAAAAGGAAACAAAAAAATAGTCCGATACTCAAGCCGAACCAAAGGCCAAACAGCCCCCATCCAACATAAAAAGTCAGGAATAAGCCGATCGGAATTCCTACAAGATAATAGCTAGATTAGTTGGGAAGTACCCTGTGAGATTGAACATTGCTCCATATCTTTGCAGTCCACAGCCTCTGATACCTGCCCCAGCAGTCACACCAGTCGATTCTGCAATTTGATAAATAGCAGCTAATGGGAATATATCTTTAACCAAACCAATAACCTCTTCGTCACCACTGAACAGTGTTCCCCAAAATCCTCTAACTGATAATAAGAAGGTTGCGTTAATCGAGGCGGAAATTAAAGAGCAAATGAGAGCCGACCACGCAACCCTCTTTGCACTATTTGGACAACTTGAACCAAGACAGTTTCCAATTCTGGTAGTGGTTGACACTGCAAGTCCTAATGGAATCATGTATAGCAATGCACACGTGTTCAGAACTGCACTTTGAGCTGCAAGCGGTGCATTTCCTAATAATCCAGCAGCAATAGCACAAGCTTCAAACGCAAGCCATTCCGAACAAATCATGGCAACTCCTGGAACCCCAAGTTTTGTAAATTCCCATAACTGTTTTCCATCAAAAGCTTCTTTGTATTCAAAACCACCCCAGCACTCCTTGCCTTCAATAAAGGCAATATACAATATTGTCACTAGAGGTATAAAGATGTTTACTAAACTAGTTGCTAATGGCGCTCCATGTGGACCGATTGCAACTGGTGACCACACGAGCAACCACTGAAGGAATATTGCCAATGGAGAGGCAAAAACACAAACGTACATGCTAAATTAATTAAATCTCACCTTGGTTTCATTATTCCTTGGGCCTGTAAATACCGTCGCAAGCATTCGTTGACAAATAGTGGATATAATCCAATCAACATCCATCTTGTAAACATTCCACTTATTGCAGAAACTTCAGGATCTTGCCCAAGCAATAGCATTAGTTGCTCAGAAAAAGTCCATAAAGCAGCGATAGGTATGCAAGCAAGAAAACAAACAACCAGTCCACGTTGAAGATGTTTTCCTAGTGCATACTTGTCAGTAGATCCAGTGTACGCTTGAGTACACAGTGTATCCAAGGCTGATGCCAATCCTTGAGCAACCTACAATTAAACCCAACTTACTCCCATCCCAGACACATTACACAACATTAATGCCAATGAGCAAGCAGCAAGATATTCTGTACCGACATGCCCCAGCGAGAATACAGATGCGCTAGTGATCGAGAAATTGAGCAGATTGGTAAATGTAACTGGCCAAGCAAGGGTAAATATTGACTTTGCTTCTGATCCGAATGTTTGTAGATTAAATTTCCACTCGTCAGTAACTACAGCATCAGTTTGATCAGCGATTAATGGCTCTTGCTCTATTTCCATTAAAAAAGAAAAATGTTTGTTTATCGCATGAAGTTTAGGCGCCGACCCCAATTTGGTAAATCACCACCATAACGATAAACCAAAGAGGATGCGGACTGAATTCAAGTCCCAGCTTCAGATATTTGTCCAATTTGTTGTTCAACGAGAGAGTAAGGGTCTATAAACTCAAAACTAGTTGTATGTAGCAACCCGAGAATGTGCTAGGAATTCTCTCCTAGTTCAGCCCATAGATGGCTGTCATCTACTCAACCAGTGTCAAATAAAAGATGTTATCGAAAAGAAGATTAGCCGTGCAGTACTGAAGTAGTATCAAAGCAGTCTCATCTTTGCCAATTAAACATTAAATATATTACAATTTACTCATCCTCCAGCATAATCTGATACCCAGACAACTGAATATTATTCTCCTACAGTAAAAATTCAACTACCGCAACATATTTTTTGATGTATGGTTTCGACAGGGCGAAAGCAAGCATCCCAAATGTAACAATAATGAAAACATAGACCATAATTTCATCTTTATAACTACCGCGTTCTTTGTTAATGGAATATCTTACGAAAACAAGTTGTTTGAAGCTGGTCAATATCTGTACAAGCGTTTTGTTGGAGACAAAAATCTCTTGTACATCCTGAACAAGCGGGTACTGCTAATATTTTAGATGCGGGATAGCAATCACATTTACATAGTACTGTTGTATTTGCTGCCTGTGTGATTTGAAAAAGCGATGCCAGCAAAATCATTAGAAATTCAAAACCTTTCGCAAGAAAACCAAGCCACATTAGCAGGCATTAAACGAAAATAAATTATATTAAACTACTCCTGCTTTGAAGTGCGCAAATAGATATTGCATTCGGATTCCTTTCCATTTTCTGGCGCTCGCAAGTGTCTCTTCAAGTAGTCAGATCTTACAAAGGTTTTTTGACATGTTGGACATGCGAATTGTTTTTCACCACTATGATTAGAATGTAATTACGTGTGTAGCTTGGCATGTCTCTTTAAATCGTATTTTCGAGAGAACTTTAATGTGCAACCTGGGTAATCGCATTCGTATGGTCTTTCTCCGGTGTGTCCTCTGTAGTGGGACTTTAGGTTGTACGGCCTTGTGAATGCTAAATTAATTATAAATTACTCTTTTCACAGCTTGGGAATGGGCATTGGTATAGTGTTTGATCTCCGGCTTTTATAGTTTTCCAATATTTTTTGTCTGGCGTGGAATCAATTGGGAATACGTTTGCTTTTGCTTCATTTACTATTGTTTGATCCGAATCCAAGTTTGGTGCCAACAAGTGCGATAATGCAGACGGCTCCACTGGTTCGTTTGGAGCGTCTAATGTATCTTTAAGCATATCGTTGAATGATCTGTCGGTATTTACAACAGTTTGTGGCTGATTCCACCAATTTGTAATGTCGTTAGAAAAGTTGTTTCTGTTCAAACCCACTCCCATTGGAACTTCATGAGGTGAAAGGAATGGAGAGCCGACATAGGGGGATTGCATTGGAGTCATCATAGGGGTGTTCATCATTGGAGTTCCAATAGGAGAATCGATAACTCTAATCCATGGTGATGGAACTGTAATGATGTTGGAGTTTGAGGTAGGAACAGTCAACCCGTAATCAAAATTATTATAACTGTCATAACTTTGCATAAACAAACCCTGTGGTTGATAATTCTGCTGAAAATGTACCTGCGGCATCATTTGTTGTACATTTTGTACTTGAGGGTTCTGCATAAACAACCCTTGCGGTTGTTCCTGCGGCGATTTACTTTGTACTTTGATTTTTGGTACAGGCAGAGCAAACTGGAATTCTTGATTATTCATCCTTAACTGGTGATAATCAAAAATGGATACTTTAAAATTGTGGCGAAGCGACTATTTTATATCTCAAAGGGTTCAAAGCCCTTTTGTGACCAAAGATATAAAAGGAGAAGGGAGAAAGGCAGATTAAATACAAGTGTTTCATCGGGTTTTACAAGCGGCCAACAAAGCAGAACTAACTGGCGATTACGCCAATGGTTTTAAGGAGTGATGTGAAACAGGTTTCATCCGCTGAATTAATATATCTATTGATAGCCTAAATTCAATGCCCTATGTCCCTTGGAGGGAATCAGTTATTCAGTAAACCTCTGACACTGCCTTCAGGTAGCTACCGTTCCTGTACCACTATTACTCCTAGCCCGCTGTTCAATGATTGCTAAAGCCCACATGTATATTGCTGTTCAGGAATTGTGCAGTAATGAATATAATTACCACTGATAAGCCAAATTTGGTCGATAATAGCTTACAGCGTAGCGCAAATTAGATAACTATGAGATATCTGACAACTACTGTTTCTTATTTCATATTTTGCTCAAGGGCTGATCTTTATTAAATGGAGCCAGAGTTTGTTACCCAATACTTGACAGAATATAGTGCCCATCCAATTACTTCATAATTGCACTTTAGCGAAAAAGAAGTGCTTCAAGATACTAATGCAGCCATATTTATTGAGCAGTCAACACACCCTCATCCTAAATGAAATACAGTAAATTATGTTTACTTGACCCATTGTATGGCTCACTGTCTATGTGGAATCTAAACAAATCTTAATAACAGAAGCCAATCTCTTCCCAATAAATAGAGCCGAATGCTAGCCTTTCAATCGCCAAGTATCCATGGTGCAATTAAAACAGTTGGCTAGTTTTGCCATGATTAGTCCTAGTTCGGCGGCTATATTGTGGAATGTGCATTTGAAAATTCATATATTCAACCACTGGCACATTCAAACGAAGCAACGTTGAACAATTGTCTACTTTTAACTCTATAGTAAATGGTCCTTGCCGCAGAGTTAGCCTTGCGATCGCCATTGATAGATAATTAATAATGGCCTTATATTCATATGCATTTATCAACTGCAACTGGTAATAGCCTAAACCCATCGCACAGACACATGTGAAGAGAGACAAATGCTGCAGTAACGTTCCACATGGAGAATGGCTGTTTGTCCACATAGCCAATAACAACTCATTTCATAACCTCATGCGCACCGGGTTTATGTTTCCACTAATGAACCCCTCTTCCTGCTAATTTTGTTTTTCCAAGTTTCTATTTTGGACAGAGCATGGGAACCACGAGATTTTTAGGAAAAGCATTTGATGGCCGAATTGAATTAGGCAGTAATTTGATGGCCGAGAGATAATGATACTGTTTTTGGAATCCCAAGAGATGTCTTTGACACCTTCTTGATTTGCAAAGTTTTCTGAAACTATTTCATTCAAAAGCTTTGATGAATCATAGAAGACAATCTCCCATTCCATGAGGTCGAAACGTGCCATGCGGTTTAGTCAATGAGCGTAAATATTTATAAACCCCAAAGTTTCAGAGTGCACTTAATCTTGTACAATGCAATACTCTATGGTTATTCTCACTTTTCTTTGCACTTTAGTTTCTGCACAACTCACTCTTGGACAACAATGTGCCAAGTATCATCAAAACAAAAAATGCATTGATGGACTTTATTGCTCAAATCTAAGAGTCTGTGAACAAGGGCCAGCACCAAGCACTTGCCAGAATAGAGATCAATCCCACTGCCAAGTTGGAGGTATATTTTATCTAATGTAGATTACTGTACCAAAGATAATGCGTGTGTCCCGGCATTGGGTGCACCTTGCTACGTAGACTCTGATTGTGCAAGTAGCTTCTCTTGTCTTGCAAATGATGCTGGTCAACTTCCTGCACCTGGCAATCTTGGTTTATGCTGCGCAAACACCGGGATTGGACCAGTCTGTTAGCTTGAGAAATAATAAATGTAACAGTATATAGTTATCTTTTGGTCATTCAATATCGAAAACACGCTCAATACTTGCACATCAGTCATTTGTATGGAGAATAAAAGTACGACAGGATTGCGATTGCTTTGTAAATGATTGTTAGTCCAACAACATTATCAAGAATAGTGAAAACTGCTTGCATAATATTGATGAGTACGATGAAGTTGTAGATTTTAAATTTGGGAATCAAAGTCTTGCTAAAATTAATCTGATAAACTAAGACGGTAGAAATGAGCGCAATTGTTGCTGATGCTACTGAATATCCAATAAACTCTGATTGCATGGAAAATTGAATGTCACTTTAGACGAAAACTGGATTATTTCATAGCAGTAGTTGGTTGAAAACTCTGTAAAAATTATGATTTATTTCTTTTCTAGTAAATCCCATTTGTTTCCATACAGATCTTGCCATACACAAACCCAACCGTAAACCTCTTCTCGTGGTTGTTCAAGAAACTCTACTCTGTTTGCTTTCATTTGATTGTACGACTTCCAGAAATCTTTTACATGTAGAAATAACCACACTCTTCCACCGCCTTGATTTCCCACTAGCATCTTCTGTACATCACCGTCTGCTTTTGCCAGTAGAATTCCACCTGCAACTGCTTTTTCATCAGGATTGACTACCACCCAGCGTTTTGAGTCGGAAAGCCTTTCATCCTGTTGTAGATGAAACCCCGCCTTTTTAACATAAAAATCAATTGCCTGGTCATAGTCTTTTACAATGACTGATACCAACCCCAAACTCGCCATCTTTTAAAGTCCGAAAAGTGGCTAAATTTCTAATGAATCTGGAAATATTCAACGATTTGGACAGTGACAGAATATCCGCCTTGTGTTCTTCAATCCCGCAACGAAATGATTATAACGGTCAACAAATTCAAGACAAGTTGTCTTTCTGGTCTTCAATTCTACTGGATAATTTAGTATTTACAAATACTCAATTGAGGGAAGTGTCAATCAACGGATTGAAACCTTTATGTTTAGAAGAGGTTGTGGTAACTATTGGTAATGTAGAATCATTTAGTGTCAAATGGGAAAATTAGAGATAGAAACAATGGGTGGTTGAATTATTTTTGGAATAAACTGGGCTCAAATGGATTAGAAAGCGAAAAAACTTGGATAGTTCCAGTAAGCGTTGTTGACTGTAGGAAAAGCTGCAAGCTGTTGTGCATTCTTTCAAGCTGAAACATCACTTGATGGACAAGGAAGACTATGATCTTTTATTGAATAGGAATCAGCTGGAATCTGAAATTATTACAGAATATTTGGTAATAGTTTATTAACAAGATATCCGAGGGAAAATTGCTGGTCAAAGATAATGTAGAGTATCTCTAATCTAGATTTACAAATTTAAACAAAAAGGAGCCCTTGAAATAACTAATACAGATGCAGATATTATCAAGCTGCAACAGACTGTAAAATCATTAAAGAATCAAATCACAGAAATCGAAGAGCAAATATCAAAGCTTGAATTGGATATCAAAACAATGTTGGCTCAAAAAAAGAGACAGAAAGCAGTATATTCGCTAAAGAAGAAAAAGAACCTTGAAATGGTTCTTGAAAAAAGACTGAATTCGCTACACACAGTCGAAGGAATTGTTGATAAAATCAATGATAAAACCACAGAGCTGGAAATTTTGGAAGCATACTCTACCGGAACTATTGTTCTAAAAGAATATCTGGAAAAAATGGATAAAGCTCAAGATACAGTAGATGCACTCCAAGATGTACTTGCCGACCACAAAGAAATTGAAGATGTAATGAATATAACAACTTATGATGACGTTGAAGAAGAATTGGAGGAATTACTGAAGCAAGAGAAGCTAGAGAAATCTGCAGAACCTGATGTTGAAAGTTTGATTAAAGAATTGGATAGTCTAACTACTGGGCCAGAGCTACCTAAATTGAAAGAAAAAGAATCGCCAAAGGAAGCGCTTCTAGCATAAACTAATAAATTTCCATTTGACAGTTTTAGAATTCATATCGCGTCAAGTTACCTCATTTCAAAATGGTTCGAATTATAGCACACCAAGTAGAATTGAATTGACATCCAGGATAAACAGAACTTGCAAAAAGAATGGCTGGATAGTCTCGGTAAGTTGGAATTAATTCAGCCCAACAAAAACAGGAAGCGCAAGAGAGAAAACAGTATGAGAAGATTGCAGAAAAAGTAAGATGCTTACTAATAAGGGATTGCCATACCCAATTCCCTTGGAAAAGGAATCCTTTAGAACCGGAAGAGTAAAATTTACTTAATTCAGCGAACTCTTGACACGATAGCAGAATTTGAAGTATATTCTTTTAACCGTAGAGAAAAGGTTTGTAGTTAATAATACAGGTAATTTAAGGTAATCCTAGGTATTTAGCGTGTAATTTAGGTTGCATTTGTTAACAAAAGGTCCGCAAAAGATTCCTCAATACAAACCGTCTAAACCAAATCACCCTGAACCCACCGTTCAAACAGATTTCTTTTGGAGTACCAGAAATACACACACAAGGATAAATACTAATAATTCACAAACGTCAATGATATCAGCTACTTCGTCAAAACCAATTAATCCCTATTCTAGAACAAAATCAACGTTGACATCAGAAGACCCAGATATTCAACAAAGGCAGATGGCAACTCAGCAATGGAAATTGGATATTGAAAAACAGATTAATGAAAAAAAGAGGAGGGAGAGAGAAGAGCAACAACGAAATGAATTGGAAGAGCGAATGGCAAGTGTAAAACTACAGAGACAGTTGTTTCATCAAGATATGGCACAAGTACACTTGAAGCCAACCAACACTGAACAGCCTAAAGAATTACCAAAATATCCCAGCAGCCAGCCAGCCAGTGTAAATATCTACAGCAGGATCCCAAGGGCAATAAAGAAAGAAATCAAGGAAGCCACTATAGCCAATTTGGAAAAAGAAGCAACTGATAAGCAAGGTACTCTCTGATTAAATTTTGACGCGTCTAAAAAAATGAAGCGAACATCTAGTGATAGACCCAAATTGCCAGAAAAATTAGAAAAGCCAGACAAACTAGACAAACTGCCAGAATTGACAATTAAAGATACACCTATTCAACCACCAGCAAAATTGGTGGAGCAAAAAAGCTCTAGTAGTTTGACTTCCATCAATGCAAAAAAGACTCCAATTGGGATGAAAAGAAAGACTATTGATGTGAAATCCAAAGTTAAGCCTATTGAAGATCCTAAAGAAGTGACTCCTCCTCCCAAACAACCACCGCTACCCACAAAGCATAAAGTTCTGCCGTCTATTCAGAAACAAGTGGAAGATCTACCTGCTATACAAGAATCTTTTGACGAAACACCAGAAGAACCGCGTCAACGAACACCAGATCCTAAGCCTGTATTGAATCCTAAAAAGATAGTACATACAGCCAAGCCCTACCAAGTACTAGTGTATTAATTTAGCGTATCAATAAAAATGCAGTTGGGGAAATGGAAAAGCTGAAGGAAGAGAATTTGGAACATTTGCAAAACATGAAGCAGTTACTGCAAGAGAAAGCGACAGAATTGAAAGAGTTGAAATAATATGTATTTTTATCAATAAACTGGTTATTCCATATCATAATCATCATCTGCATTGGCAATATTTGAATTAACAGCAACTGGAACAGTGGCTCCTTGTATAGGAGTGGGCATAGTGATTGCTTGTTTCTTTGCAATCATTCCTGCATCGATCGTACTGCGTTTCTACGTTAAGTATAATTACTTTAGGATTAATACTAATATTATTACGAATGAGACAGTGTCTTTCAGGCGGTAACCGAAGACCCAACTTTTCAGGAACTAGAGGTAAAGGTATCGAGTTCTTTTTCTGTGCTAATTGTAATAATGCCTTGTCAATAATAATTTACCTGTCTTGAAGGTGGATTCGTGAAATCTAAAGTTGCTCTGGTTTCTATCGCTAATTTTACATCCGCAACTGAAAGTTCCTTGTGCTCTGCATGGTCAGCATATAGTTGAGCGTCTTGCAAGACATTTAGGATATAAGAGTGCATAACTTCGTACAGTTGCGCAAGCACTCTAGGTTCGTAATCTTCGACTGACGCTCCTTGTAGAATAAGTGAAATCAGTCTTGCTGTTGGTGGGAGTTCGTTTGGATCCTGAAATGCCTCATACATTTTTTAAAAATTTTATGATCAGGAGATACATTTCAACAGCAAAGAGATTCTACACAAATATTGCACCATTAAATCCGCAGTACACTTTGGGAGAGAAGATTATTCATGAGAAGTTGGCGACTGCATTGGAAGCACCAAAAGTAAACGTAAAGGACATTTCAGGTATTTTTTGATAACAAAGGCGGTTGTGGTTCCATGTACGCTGTTGAAATTCACTCGCCAAAGTTCAAGGGAAAGAATTTGGTAACCCAACACCGTATGGTTAGCGATGTAATCAAGGACGAAATCAAAGAAATGCACGGAATTCAAATCAAGACTCATGTTCATGAATAAATAGATTATTTAATTTCCTGTTGAAAACTGGCCTTTGATTCTGGTATTGATTGAACAGGATATTATTCCTCCAGGGAAAATATTGCGAAAAATATTTGTATATGCTTTAGGAGAATAATCGATGTTGGCATTGCAGGTATATGCTGCCAAGTCGTACTAATCAAATATATTGAGAAGAATAGCTTTAGCTCGTGCAAGAATCTTTTGCATTGCGAAGAATAGCTTTAATAGTGCAAAGTTGAACGAGACCACCGAGTAGAACTCTTTCTTGTGCGGTAACCATGCTATGCTTGCATATAAATCATTGATCTGAATAGCAAATATGCTTGGTACGCCAATATTGTTTCAAAGATCGCTTTTTTCCGCGATTTCTCATGATGGCCGAGACAAGAATGGTCCAGTGACCACCTGCCACTTCTCGCTTGGTGAATTCAAACACCATACAACTCTAAATTAAGTAATACAAGCTCAGCATTACTTCCTAGTAGAATATATTTTTAATAAGGTTCGCCTTTGAGTAAATTAATGAGGCAAATCAAGCCCCGGGTTGATCGCTATCTGAGAGCCACATTGGTTTTAGGAGCGTGCTTTCTTTTTCATATTTTAGGATGGAGAAAGCTAAACCAGTCCATTTGGGAATGACAGAAAAAGGACACTCGTACTTCTTTTCAAACTTGAACGTCCTCTATATTCATATATTTATCGTCCTATTTTTATACGCCTACGATGCATTGAATATTATAGTTTACGGCTCATTCTACTTTTACTTTTTGACCAGTAAGTAGCTCTAATATTAGACTGGAATTGGATAATCAATACGATTTATTTTACCTTGGCCTTGTACAAGTCTTTCTTGGTCTACAAAGAAAGGCCCGTTGGAAGGTTCCTGAACAGTGCAGCGTTTGGGTTTTTTGCTTTGATTCAACCTATTTCTTGGCTAGTTTCTGTAGTATTTTGGATTTTATTGGCGCCGGACGCAGTTTTCCACAACAGCCATTCATTTGACAGAAATACTTGTATTGTTTCTCACACTATTAATTTGATCTTTCCTCTAGTAGAAATTGCCATCAGCACCATTGATTTATCATTTGTTCATCTTTGGGTGTCATGTTTAGGGGTGACGGTTTATTCTCTTGCCATCATCATTGTTCATGCTGCTTCTGGGATGGACTGGCCTTATCCTTTCTTGGACGCTTTGAATGGAGGCCCAACTGGTATTAGCTGGGGTCCGATGCTAGGGTTTTTGGCAGGCTTGTTTGTTTTTCTCGCAATCTTTCTTGGTATAACACTGCTATTTATCAGACAACGAAACCATCACGGAAACAAAAAATTGGCCCGTATTGAAAAAGAATCTTCAACTGTTACAGTCTAATATATTATACATGATAGTTTAATTATCTTATTTTTCCGTGTTAGGCCTACCACAAAAGTAGGGGTCTCATTGACCTCAATATAAGGTAATCCAACATCAAAGATAATCCCGCTGAGTTGTGAAACTCAAAAACTAGCACTTTGAAATGAAACAAGTGCTCTTTGAAACGGAAAAGCGTATCCGGTATTCATTAATCTATCATTGAAACGGATTACTTTACCGTTGTGTTTCATCTGTTTACTTTCTTTTTTAGGCTAAGCTTGACAGAAATACGTCATCTAAAGGAATGCAAGAGAATTCCATGAATATTGTCTAGATACCAAGAGACTTTTGCTACGCTGTTGATACTTATCCTTCTGCCTTTGGCGGTTCAGGACCACGCTCAAGTCTGAAGGCGTTGGAAACTTGCTTGTTTCTGAAACAAATGCGAGCCCTCACTTGACCTGTGGAATAGATTTAAAAGATGAGCTCGACCCATGCTCCTTGCAAATGCTCAAGGAATCTCAACCAATTTCTGAAAAAACTCAAAGCCATTCACATTTTCTAAGTATCAAATCAAACTTTATCGCTCATCTTGTTATCGTAGTCTTGATTTATGGATATACCTTTTGGAATATCGCAATGGAAGGTGCTCAATATTTCTATTACCTGACCCACTGGAACTGGCTGACTAACCTTATTTACTTTACATCCGCCCTTTTAATGTCGTTCTCTCATTTGAAGCAAGCTCCAATCAATTCCAGCTGGGCCAAAGTACACTATGCGTTGTTTTCTGTTATTCAGCCACTTTCGTGGTTAGTATCTACAGTGTTTTGGGCACTACTCGCCAAATCACTTGTTTTTGGTGCATCAGTTAATACCTTGGATAGATACACTGGAGCTGCTTCACACGTATTCAACTTGGTATTTCCATTGATTGAATTGTTTATGTGCACAATTTCTACCAGATTTATTGATATCATATATGTCTATGTTGTCAGTGTGCTATACTTTGTAATGTTGTTGATTACCCACATTATGGGAATGGATTGGCCATATTCCTTCTTGGATACACTTAATGGTGGAGTGAACCCTGGATTCCGATGGTTGCCTCTACTGGCTTTTCAATTTGGCGTATTGGTCATGCTCTTCTTGTTCCATTCGTTCTCAATGCTACTTATCCGCGGTAGAAATTCACTGGCAAAGCGAATGAACTACATTGACGAATATTCAGATAGCGGAACCGTACTCGTTTGATTACCCAATTATTTATAGTTTAATATAACAATATTTTAAGAATTTCCATGAATTAATATGATAACCCCTCTTTTTGTTATTTAATTGTTCCAATTGGACAAATTGCCACCTTTTGCCCATGGATTTGGGATTGATTTAGACCAGAGTTCTCAAATTCTTTTTTTCCACGATAAGCAACGCGTTCAAATACGATGGATGAAGAGTACGACGGCCCACTATTAATGCCTCCTCCTCCACATAGTTATTTCCTTAAGCCAAAATCTGTATTTATCATTCGATTCATAATTGCGGTATTTTGTTTCATATGGACTGTATCAATTATATCACAGCAAGGATTATATTACTTTTGGTTTTATACACACTTTAACTGGATACTGAATTTCTTTTTCTTTGCGATAGCAACCTATCAAAGCTATATGGCAATGAATAACAGCGAATTATCGAGGTTTTGGAACGAAGCGTACATGTGCTTCTTTGCCAATACTCACACGCAATCTTGGTTAGTTTCCATCATATTCTGGGGCGTAATCGCTAAACCACTATTTTCCAATGATACGACATCAGATATTGCTGAAGGAACCATTTCGCACATTTTCAACCTTTTGTTACCAGTTTTTGACTTGTATCTCACAACTTCAGATTTCCCAATAGTTTACATGTGCTTTCCATGGTCAATAGTTATCGTATACTCGTTCTCCATTGTAGCGATTAATCAAACAACGAGCTTAGGATGGTAATTATTACTAATACAGGCCATATGCGTTTCTTTACGCCATAAATGGGCATCAACAAGGGATTTCTTGGGGTCCAATGATTGGATTTTTGATTGGGGTTCTAGTAGCCCTTGCAATCTTTTACGGAGTCAATTTGCTCTTAATAATGCATCGGAATTACCTTGGCGAGAGGAAACACACACTACATACTTCACAAACACATTCCAAATTAAGACTAGTTGATCTAGGGGTAGCGAAAACTAATCCTAATTTGCAAGAGAACCCAGTGATTGAAGTTTAGAATTTTTAATATATTTTTTATGTCAGGTTTAATTTTCAACCGTCTGAAATTTTCGGACTCGATCTGTTATGAAGCTCGGAGCAATTATTTCCCAACCTGATTTACTATTTAGTACTTGGCATTAATGTAGAGCTTGGATCAAGCTTAGAGAAGCTAGACAAACAATGGGTGCTTTGCTTTAGCGAATCGCAATTATCTGTTGTAGTCCTAAACAACTCTGTAAATTCTAGAATTAAAGTATGGGCGTCTTTAGCGGTTGTAAATATTGATTAATGTAGCATGGACTGTTTGAAGAGTATCAAATCAAGAGCCTGCATCATAACATGATATACATACAGTTGCTGGGTGAGCATTTTGTGAAAGCATTGAAGTCTGCACATTCGAGTATCTCTGTTACAATGAAATTGACTCGTAGAGAGCTGCCATATCTCAGCTTGACAATCACTAATCAAAGTCGCACAGGCAAGCATCTACAGCTGGTTCAGGATGTATTTTATTCTTAACCAGAGATTCCAGTTAAAGTGATTCCACCCTCGTCTGCAGGAGATTTATGCGAGCCAGAAATGCCAGAACCTACAATTTCACTGCAATTCCCTCCAATAATAGTGTTGAAAAAATTAGTAGAAAAGATGAAGGGTTTAGCAAATACTCTGACAATCAGCGCCAGTACAAACGGGGAGCTGGAATTTGAAATTCAGACAGAAATGCTTTCAGTTTGTTCAAGGTACAAGGACATGTTGGTTTATCACGATGGCACCCAAAATAGTGCACATATCAAAGTTGATATTGGAGACTTTATGAAATTTATACAGTGCTACCAGATCAATCCAAATAAGATTGTGTGCAACATTATAGAGCAGCAGGGTCTAGTGCTGGTGATTACTCTTGATCACATCTTGCATCCGTCAGACCCTGCGCTGGAAATATGCTACTATTTGCCGTGCAAATACGATTAGAAATATTTATGAAAGAATACAATTGCTTTATTTACAACTATTTTACATTATCAGAGCAGATTCAAAGACTTGGGTTATATGATTTACAATATCGTCTTTCTTCATTGCCTCTTCCCATAATTTTAAATCCTGGTTGAAGCGCTCCTGTTTTGTCTGGTTGGTAGAGTGTAATGCATCTTCTATTTGATGTTTAAATATATCTTCATCCAAGTATAGCTCCAACTCATCCTGCATGTCAACAGGAGAGATTCTAGAGTGGTATATACAGTCATTCATTAATTCAAAGTCTTGTCCTCTTTTGGAAGGGATTGCGATTGGGGATGATTTCATTGACGCTTCTGGATCAATTGGCGATATTTATATCAGAAATCGAATGACTCAAAGATACGTGTGAAAGGGGGTAGCAAAAAAATTCTATTGAACCCCTATGAACAGCCTCGAATTTTCTCAGCCAGCCATCTTATGGCTCGCTTAGCAAAATTAAAATATTACAAAAGTCCCGGTCGAGGTAGCCTAGATGATTCATGTTCGTAATCCCACTGTTAATAGCCAACACTCAATGGGACGGACCCCTCTGCTAAATGCATTATTTCAATTGCTGCAATATAAAGATTTTTGAACTGTACCACTGGTTATGGAATAATTTTGTCTTTGCAGTTTCGATTGATTCAATCAATTTGAATCATTCAAGTTTCAGAGTGCAATTGACAGTTTCAGCCCTTAAGCGGACTTATTCGTTATGATTCAGACCATTAAGTTTTCACTGGTGCTGCTTGTCAGCCAATCTTATAGATTTGAAGCCATATGCAGACAGCTTCCTACAGTCTTGTTGCGACACGTATTGAGTCAATATGAGAAGGGTCAATGTGCTCTTTGAACATTAGGGAAATCTCGCTGCATTTATTGAATATCGAGGTAGCGACATTACAATTTCTATACTCGCAATATGTCACCCGATTTGCAAGCTAACCCTGGCGATTCTCGGCTATTAGTTGGTATCTCATTTGCACAGTTTTAGCAAGGCCGATACTCGGCGGATACTACAATAATATTGGCTGTGCTGATTTAAACAGTGCTATTCAACCTGTGGTTTCATCAGTAAAATCAACAATATTCATCAGCAATATTCAATCACCATCTGTTGACCAGCACTGATCTGTTGCCACTATCTAGTCCCTGTTGCCTTGTGCATAATGATACCATATAATTCATGCATTCCGTTGCTAATCGATTTACGCCTCATTCTAATGTCTGTGTAATTTTATCACTCTTAATTTAAATCCAATAATATTATATTAGATTTTATTTGAAGCGCATGCTCACCCTTAACAATCGCCCTTGGTGCCGGAATTCTATTGGTGCAGAACTTTCTTAAATTTTCTGAGGAGTGGTGTGTCAATGTGACTCGAGGCATGACTCACGCCTATAAATTCATGCAGGAGTATAAATAGAGCAGAATCTCTCCAATTTGACAAAATCAAAATGCTCAGCTCAAACTCTCACCACATCATGCAACCTTCCAAAAAGGTTTCAAAGATACAAATAAACAAGGAAATCCCTGTCGAAACTCCTGTCGAAAAACCTAGAGTAGAACCAAAGAGAAATCCCGTAAATAAAGCCTACCAAGATATCATGATGCTCCCTGGCAGAAAACAAAGCTCAATCACGCTAAATCCTGACCTGGTGTTGGAGCCAAAACAAGAAACCAACAAGCCTCAGAAACATGTCCATGTCGATCCAAGATGCAGAATGAAGAAATCTGGTTTTGGAAAGGGTAATTGGGGATCAATTAAAGACGAAATTAGTCTAGGAACTGCGTAATACTGTAAAAAATGAAAATAAAAGTAGCTTTATGAAAATATTATTTTCCGATTCGTTGTGGGCAGTGATTGATCGTTGATGTACAAGTAGTTTATCAGATATCCATTACATATTGCTGGTGTTGTAATAATTTATCCAATAGTACTGATGAGTGAGTGCAGTTGAAAGATAAACTACGCGAATCAGGTGGTTGGTGATTTTAAAGAGCGGGCGGTAAAGCCAGAGTGAGGGTTTACTTTATGAAAGAAAAGGAAAAAGTACAGCCAGTAGAATTGCCAAAATGGAAATCATTCAAGCAGATTATAAACCATTCAGTAACAAGCAGCGCAAGAGTATTTGTCGTTTCATTTCTTATTCGAGGTGGGGTAAAATTTCTATTGCTTCTGCTTAAAGTATTTAAAAACAAGTACTAGTATGCTAATCCAGAAAAACGTTGTTTGATGCCGTTAAAGAAGCCTTTGGCGTTGAAGCAACTAGATTTGGATCAATGATTGGGTTATTTTCTTTGATCTGGAAATTGGTATCCAATAGTTTAGCCTTTATTGAGGGGAAACACACCAAGCGTCAAGGCGCAATTGCTGGTTTCTTGGCTGGATTTGCCATATTATGCGAATCAAAGGAAAATAGAATTGGCTACACTCAGCAGTTCTTTATGCGATCAATGCAAGCCGGAAAGAATGCTTTAAAACAGCGTAAATTCCCAACAGTCCCGCATGGCGATACGCTGTTGTTTAGTTTAGCGTGTGCTCAAATATTGTACTCGTATGCTTTCCGTCCGCTAACTCTGCCAAAAGAATATTACTCGTTCATGCTAAAAACTGCTAGGGTACCCAAACAATCTTTAATCACCCAAGCTGCACATATCAGAAAACGGGAAGCTATCGGCGATTACGATGTAGGCGACACTTTTATAAAAACAATGCAAGGTCTAGGTGCAACCAAAGGAAATATGCAAAGGTTAAAAGACTATATTTCCAAATTCAATGGGAAAATGCCAGGAATTCCTTGTTTGATTTATCATCCGAAAGAAGATAGTTGCGTAAAATGTTCAACCACAAAGTGGTATCAAGTGTTCATGCAAATGACTCCCGTTTACTTGTCTTTGAATATCGTACCCGTGCTGGTGCTCAAGACCAAGCATTTTTTGAAAAAGTAACCATTCTTAACACTAGCCCTACGAAATATCTTTCACAGAGTTTTCAATCAGTATTCTTCTCTGGCACTTTCATTGCGTCTTACATTTCTTCATTTCAAGCTGGTATGTGTCTATTTTGCAACATGTTCCCGTCGACAAGTCCAAAATACTTTGTCTATGTAATGGGTGCGATGAGTGGATTTACTATACTATTGGAGCAGAAACAGAAAAGGGCTGAATTGGCAATGTACTGCTTGCCCAAAGCTGTTCAATCATTATATGAAATATTGATTGACAAGGGTAGCATTATTCACGTTCGTCACTTGGATATTCTCGGTTCTTGTATTTCATGGAGTGTAATAATGTCATTATACCAGAAAGAGCCACATCAGATTTCATCTATCTTGTACAAGATATTACGGGCTCTGATTGGAACCTACTAATAAATCAATCTTTCCGCAAGCTGCTAATATTCTTCATTGTTACACAAGTAATATACCAAAATGGGTTTAATTTGATTTTTCAGAATGAACGAAAACAAAGTAGCTGAAAAGACAGACAAGCAGCCAGCTAAGGTACCTAAATGGAAGTCGTTCAGTCAAATCCTCATACATTCATTGCGGGGCAGTTCAAGAGCATTTCTCATTTCATTCTTGATCAGAGGCGGAATTACATTTGTCTTATCGCTAAACAAACTCTTTCGTAAAAAGTATAGTTGTACTAATCCAGATCATCTCTAATCCAATGCCTTCTAGAATCATTTGGGACTGAAGCCTCCAGATTTGCATCAATGTAAGTAGATTTAATTCAGGGTTGGTTCTTTCTCTTTAATTTGGAAGTTGATGTCCAATACTTTGCAATATGTAGAAGGTCGCCATTCAAAGAGACAAGGTGCAATTGCAGGGTTCTTTGCAGGATTCGCAATTCTATTTGAATCCAGACAAAATAGAATTGGGTTCACCCAGCAGTTCTTTATGCGCTCAATGCAAGCCGGAAAGAATGCTTTAAAACAAAGGAACATTCCAACTTTACCTCATGGTGACACTATCCTGTTTTGTTTAGCTTGTTCACAATTACTCTTTACCTAGAGAATACTATGGGTTTATAATTAGAACTGCCAAAGTGCCTAAACAGTTTCTAGTAAGTCAAGCAGGACATCTTTACAAGATGCGAAGCTTGACCTATAAGGCGGATGATACAATGGTAAACACATTAGAAAGCTTGGGCGGTACAGCAAGAAATATTCAGCGATTAAAAGATCATATTTCCACGTATGGTGGTAGAATGACTGCACTGCCTTGCTGTATATATCATCCAAAAGATGATAGCTGTGTTAAATGCGCAACAGTTAAATGGGCGGCTGTCTACAGACAAATGGCACCAGTCTATTTCACTTTAAACATGGTCCCACTACTCGTCCTAAAGACAAAGCAGCTTATATCAAGGTAGCTTAAGCTAATTCAGCCCACTTAAATATCTCAGACAAACTTGTAGGTCAGTTTTCTATTCTGGTGTGTTTATATCTTCGTATACTGCAATATTCCAGTACTGCTTGTGCTTGCTATGCAATTCGTTTCCTACTACTAGCCCGAAATACTTTTTCTATTTCCTAGGAGCATTCAGCGGTCTTTCCATTCTCTTTGAACAGAAACAAAAGAGAGCTGAGTTGGCCATGTACTGTTTACCCAAAGCTGTGCAGTCGTTGTACCGAATGCTAGTAGCTAAAGGAAAGATTGTATACGTTCCTCACCTTGAAATCCTTGCCAGTTGTGTTTCATGGAGTGTGATAATGTCATTGTACCAAAAAGAGCCAGAGCATGTCAGCACAATGCTTTACAAAATGATGAAGGCGGTTCTAGGAACATACTAATATACAATTTATTTATAAATACGCAGTGCGCATATAACGACATTCCAAATTATTAGCAAACTTAGAGAGCCGTATTTCAAGAAATAGTAGTAATTAGGTTTAGGAGGAATATCATCTGTTAGTACAGAATACCTGTTATTATTGAAAGCTCCTTTATTAGCCTCTGGTCGATTGGTATACTGGTTTCCATAATGAAATTTGTAAAGATGAAATGATAGTCTGGGCTTGACAAGGCTGACAGACCACTGACCAAACTCCATCATAGGCCTAACTGTTTCAAGATTACGGTATTCATTAAATCATGATTATCAGCAGTTGATACACGGGATAATTAAGATCTTGATCAGGTTTATAAATATTCTCATTTACAGAAATTTAATAGTGTCGTTA
Organism: Boothiomyces sp. JEL0866; assembly: GCA_027604345.1. Classification (NCBI taxonomy): domain Eukaryota; kingdom Fungi; phylum Chytridiomycota; class Chytridiomycetes; order Rhizophydiales; family Terramycetaceae; genus Boothiomyces; species Boothiomyces sp. JEL0866. The sequence goes on from JADIIZ010000008.1 coordinate 204,502, forward strand.
TCCATATGAAGATTTCAAAGCAGGGCTTTATAAAACTGGTATCACGTTCAGCAATCTTCAATCAAGCAATAGTATGAACTACACTCTCTGTATCCTTTGTTATATCCAGGCCAAGCTATCGTCGCTACATTCTTGTGCTGATATTCTGCCCAGTAAGCTGCTAGGAGTCACTTTCAACCTGTAACCAATCATGGCACTGCACTTTCATTTGACTTGCATTATCTGCTGTGCATTAAATTATTTTCGACTTTATAAAATTTTTTTGGCAGATCCAATTCGTAAATGCATTTCTACAATCTCACACTGCAGTCGACCAGTGCAATCACTGCTTCATGCGTAGGAAATTTCACTGGAACAAAGCGTCAGGAAATCCTTGTTGCAAGGAACACTACAGTTGAATTGCTTCATGTTGATACAACTACTGGATCTTTACAAACTATCGCTAGTTCGCAAGTATTTGGAATAATCCGCTCAATCCAGCCATTCAGATTAACTGGTTCTTCCAAAGACTTTATCGTAATTGGATCTGATTCTGGCAGAATTGTCGTATTGGAATATAATGAAGGAAAATTTGTGAAATTGCATCAAGAAACTTTTGGAAAAAGCGGTTGTCGTCGTGGAGTGCCAGGTCAGTACTTGGCTTCTGACCCTAAAGGCCGTGCAGTTATGATTGGTAATTGATGTTAATTCAGGTGCAATGGAAAAACAAAAATTTGTCTATGTTCTTAATAGAGATGCAAATTCAAAACTAACAATTTCCTCACCACTGGAAGCACACAAATCGCACACTGTATGTGCACATATAGTGCCGATCGATGTCGGTTTCGAAAACCCAATTTTTGCTTCTATCGAAGTGGATTTTGGCGAATCTGATATCGATCATACTGGAAAGGCATTTGAAAATCTTGAACAGGCAAGTTTCTTTGTTGGCTAATTTATTTTTAAATAGCGATAATATTTTTTGACTAATAATAGAAATTAATTTTCCACGAATTGGATCTTGGATTGAATCATGTAGGAAGAAAATGGAGTGCAGTGATAGATCGAACCGCCAATTACCTAATTCCTGTACCGGGAGGAAACGATGGACCGTCTGGTGTTTTGGTGTGTTCTGAAGGATATATCAGTTGGTTCCATCCTGAATATCAGTCTGTTTCCATACCTATTCCTAAAAGGAGAAACCCTCTTGATCCAGTTGCTTATCCTAATGGTGAAAAGCCAATAGAAAGGAAAACAATTATAATATCAAGTGCTGTTCACAGATTAAAAAAGAGTTTCTTTATTCTAGTACAAACAGAGCTCGGGGATGTATTTAAATTAACTATGGACTATTTGACAGGAGCTGATGGTGTGTTTGGGCAAGTTGCGAATATTAGACTTAAATATTTTGAAACTCTTCCACTAGCAACGGGACTGAATTTACTTAGATCTGGATTTTTATTTGTTGCATCAGAATTTGGAAATCACCAAGTATATCAAATTGAAAATTTGGGTGATGATGACGAAGAGCAACCTGAATTTCAAAGTATTGAATTTGAAGAAAGTACTCCAATCCCTGAATTTACACCTAGAAAACTACGTAATTTGGCTTTAGTTGATGAAGTGAATTCACTTTCGCCATTAATTGATGCTACTGTTGCCAATCTGACCGGTGACGACTCCCCTCAAATTTATGCACTGTGTGGTAAAGGTGCGCGATCTACCTTTAGAATTCTTCGACACGGATTGGAAGTATCAGAAATAGCTTCTGCAGAACTTCCTGGAAGCCCAACAGCGATCTGGACGGTAAGAGCATCCATTGAAGGTACATTATCAATAACTGTAGATGAATATGACTCGCTTATTATTATTTCGTTTATTAATGCGACACTTGTATTAAGTATCGGTGAAGGTATCGAAGAAGTATCCGATACAGGGTTTCTGGACGAAAGCCCTACTTTGAGTGCAGGTCAATTAGGGGATGATGCATTGATTCAAATTTATCCAAAAGGAATTCGTCACATCAGAGCAGATAGAAGAGTAAGTGAATGGAAAGTACCAGCTGGAAAAACAATTGTTCAAGGTTCCAGCAATTACAAGCAAGTAGCCATTGCCCTCTCTGATGGAGAAATTGTTTACTTTGAACTAGATAATGCAGGAAACTTGAATGAATTTCAAGACCGCAAGGAAATGAATGCTAATGTTACTTGTATGGCAATGTCGCCAATTCCAGAAGGTCGGCAAAGGGCAAGATTTTTAGCAGTCGGATGTGAAGATAATACTGTGCGTGTTCTGTCTCTTGATCCAAATAGTTGTCTCGAATCAGTCAGTATGCAAGCTCTAAGTGCTCAAGCTGCATCACTAGTGATGGTTGAAATGGTTGATCCTACTACCACAGTCACTTCATTATACCTCAATATGGGATTGGCTAATGGTGTATTTTTACGCACAACTGTCGATAATGTCACTGGCCTTTTGACTGATTCCAGATTAAAGTTCTTGGGGGCGAAACCAGTGAAACTATTCCCTGTTCAGATTGCAGGCAGCCCAGCAGTTTTGGCTTTATCAACGAGACCTTGGCTGTCATTTACATACAAATCTAGATCTAAACTGGTACCTCTAAGTTATGAATCTTTGGAATGCGGTGCAAAGTTTTGCTCTGAAATATGTCCTGAGGGTATGGCTGCAGTTGTTGGCAACACAATCAGGATTCTGAATGTTGATAGACTACACAATGTTTTCAATCAGGTTTCAATACCTCTTGATTATACTCCAAAGAGGTTCTTGTTGCATGAGGAATCCAGCAATTTTGTCGTCTTGGAAGCTGAAAATTGTACTCCTTGCCAGTCAGAAAAAGTTCGAATTTTAACCACTAGAGTATGTATTATTTAACCATAGGCTCAAATGGAAATGGATACGGACGACGGCAGCATGCTGGAAGAGCTTGACGCTTCCTACTTTGGATTACCTAAAGCTGCTCCCGGAAATTGGGCATCGTGCATACGCGTTCTAAGTCCATTCAGTGGAGAAACGCTTTGGAAACACGAGTTGGATGACAATGAGGCTGCAATCAGTATAGCACAGTGCTTGTTTGCGTCACATTCCCATGAGAAACTTTTAATTATTGGAACGATGAGAAACATGATTCTAAACCCCAAATCTCACGCTGGTGGATGCATATGGGTATACAAATTTAAGGAAGATGGTTCTAAACTTGAGCTTTATCATAAGGTATTAAAGTTTTGACATAGACCGAAATTGATGGCGTTCCGTTAGCAATGTTACCATTCCAAGGAAGATTGTTGGTTGGAGTTGGCCCAGTATTGCGTATTTATGAGCTGGGGAAAAAGAAATTGCTCAGAAAGTGTGAATCTAAAGCATTTCCGCATAATATCATCAAATTACATACACAAGGTGATCGGATCATGGCTTCTGATGCCTCCGAGTCTGTACAGTTTGCTCAATACCGTCATTTTGATAATCGAATCGTTATCTTTGCTGACGATCCAACTCCAAGATGGATGACATGTTCCGCGTTGTTGGATTACGATACTGTTGTCGGTGGCGACAAATTTGGCAACATATTTGTAAACAGACTGGATGCTGAAATATCAAAAGCCATTGTTGAAGATACTACTGGCAATACTGCAATGTATGACAAAGGGTTCCTTCAAGGTGCCCCGCACAAACTATCTTCAGTTGTTTCGTATTTCATTGGTGAATCCATCAGTTCAATAACTAAGGTTGCTCTAGTTCCAGGTGGTAGGGAGCTATTACTATACACCACCTTGTTGGGTACGGTTGGAATCATGATTGTTTTCACCTCAAAAGAAGATATTGAATTCTTCCAGATCTTGGAAATGGCTCTTAGACAAGAAATACCACCACTAGCTGGAAGAAATCACTTGCTCTATAGAGGCTTCTTTGCCCCAGTTCATAATGTTGTTGATGGTGATTTATGCGAATTGTTCAACTCGCTTGCAAATGAAAAGAAGAGGTCCCTGGCAGAAAGTTTAGATAGGACTGTATCAGAAGTTGCGAAAAAGTTGGACGATATTCGTAGTAGAGTTGCCTTTTAATAAATCAATTCATATGGTAATAGTTTTATTTTAATTTATCCATCTGGAAGTTCTATTTGGCATCTTGGAGGCTCTTTCTTGTCCATACAATGGGGCTAGACATACGTGTGGACAGAATCCATCTTGTTTTGTGGTCAAGTTAATTGCCTGGCACCAACCATCATCAAAGGTAAGTTTTACATAAATGATATCACCGAGGGCTGTTGTTAATTAATAGTTTACCTAAAGATAGTTCATCTGTTTCTTCGGGATCGTAAGGCTTCTCACATTTCATCAAAGCCAACTGCTCTGCTACCTTGATTGGTAAAGGATCAGTGGAAGTTGTTCTTTGACTAGTCATGGTATTGAACCTTTTAGACGAAGATCTAGAGTGTGAATCGTTGCTATATACAGGAGGAAGTTTGATTATTGGAGAATTTGGTGATGCTAGTATTTCACTGGAAGGCGGTTGAATTAATGTTTGATTAGTTTTTGGCGGAGATGGAGTGCGATGCTCACGGAATTGGATTGTATCTGGTCTACTATTTGTAGCCACCGTCGCTCTTTTATCATTCACAGTGTACCGCGGTTGATAAGTCTGTCTGTTTTGTCGATCATTATAGGTTGCAGTTTCACGAATTGTATACCTTGGATTTGTATCTCGACTGGTTTGAATAGGAGCAGGATATTGAGGGACGTCGTTCCTGTATGGTGATTTACGGTTTGTAGATAGTTGAGCTGGAGATGGCGGATGGATTGGGAATTTGTCCTCATCATAGGCTGGCAATTCTCGTTGAGCAGTGCTATAATATGATTGCTTCTTTTGTGATCTCACAGAAGCAGAGCGGTATGGCATGCTGTTGTCGTACGGATAAAAGTCTAAAGGCCTTGATCCAACTAGAGTATCATTTGAACCAGCTTTGTACGGTTTTTGTTGATATGGATCATTTTTCTTATTTCGACGGAAGCACACATAAAATATGCCTCCTCCGATTAAGATGACCATGGTAACAATGGCACTAATGAGCAACGTAAAGGTAGTGGATGATAGTCCAACTTGTGATGATGAAGACGGCAGACTAACAGAGGTACAACATCTTTCAGCCTTGTTGATGGCACAATATGCTTGAGCAGAATTGATGTCTTGGAATCCACATAATAGCTTTTCTTTTCCAAATCCTATAAGGCAATCTGAAGTTTCCCCAAGATTTGAAGTGTAATTTAGGTATTGTTGCGGTAATCCAGTGACATTAGGACAAAATTTTGGATCATTGATAATATTATTCATGGTGTCAACATAAGACTGTGCAGAAGACTTGCACAATTGTGGGATATTTGCATTTGAGTTACAGCCAAAGTTTGACTGACTAGCATATACTATAAATCCGCAAAGGAAGCTAATTGGGTATCTCATTTCATCTTCATTCCAAGATGCACAATGAAACATATCCTTTAGGAATCCATCTGCTTTTGGTGTTGCATAATTTGACAGGTAGTCATCAAATTGAGATACGTTCTGGAACAGTGGTGAGGATTGAATATAAAATGCTAAATTAGAAAATTATTACAAGAGTATTCTGGGCACTGTAACGATCCCTTTAATGATATACATGAACCTGTTTGTGTTGTCTGACCAGAGGCAGATGTGAGTAATAATGAAAACATTACTATCTGTCTAAAATTTAAAACTTTGTTGAAATTAATCTTGTGCAGCATTTTTGTAGGGAGGCGTCTGTATATGAAACCCTCGTGGTGAGTTGGGCTTTCAGGATGACGGCTAACCGTCTTCTAAATTGGGAGCCGAGAAAAAAATAGGAAAGTGCAGAATTAATATGGAATGAAGCTTAAAGATTTTCTTTAGTGTAAGCCTTGTTTAGTTTGAATAGATTTGGACCAGGGCAAAATCCGGTTTTCTATGTTACATTTTCTGTGGCGACACCGCAGATTGAAGCTCAATAGGGACCCCATAAAGTGTCAAGAGGATTTCTGTGATCAGCGTGTATCTAATATGCAGAAAGTTAAAGCAAGCACACTACGGGGATTTTCAAAAGCCTTCACATGTTCATCTACTATGAGGAAAGCTCATTTTTTTCATTCGGCAGAGTATTTCAATCGCTGCTTTTTCTATAGTCTCACTAGATGTTCCCACTGGCGTAATGGTGGAATTTGAAATGAGTTTATCCATTGTTCTGATCGACCATCTCACATCAATCGGTCTGTTTATGCTTTTTTCGAGTTTTTAGGCTCCATTGCAACAAATTGCCTCACAACTCGATATTGTGGCACTAATATTAGATTACATCGAAAGAAAACCATCAACAACCAGTACCCTGACAAACTCAAATTGCACGGTCAGGTCCTTTGCGTTCCTTTTGCGAATTTCTTCGGTAGTAATGTTTATCCTATTTGTTTCACTAATTTGGATGAAAAAGGAATATTTGAGGTGGGCTCCACAAACAGTGCGGATCACATATCCATCTTTATAGGTGTTTTTGAGCTTTGATTCATTATCATTGGTGAATATTTGAAATGCTATTTACAGCGCGACTAGTAGCTGTAATTCTTTGTAGAAACTCTATCATGGTTGAAACTAGCACACATTTGTACGCCATATTGGTGCTGCCAAATTTTGCCAATGGTCATTTGACAAGAGCGCAAAGTGCCATTAAAAATCCTTTAATTGAGAGTTTATTATGCATTACCGTGGTATCGTTGCTTTTCCCATTTAGAAACTATATCTTTATACTTGTTCAACAAATATCCAAACCGGTCATTCAAACATGCCAGGAGGCACGCTCTAGCATTATCATCACATAAATCTAGTACCATAAAGCACAATTCTTCCTGCTTTGTCAAAACGAAAAATAAAAGGAATACAATATGCTTGGAGATTCCATTTACATTCTTCATATTCTCCAAGATACGAGATAGGCTGTCAATTTGCTGTAGAGCAAAAATGTACTGAGGCAGAATGATCTTTGAGTGCTTTAGCAAATTGTACAATACAAAATACTTTTCAGTCTTGAATTCTTTTACATTGTATAATAATCCTAGAATTGCAGGAACGTGTACGGGTTTAATCATCTTCATTAAAATAAATTTACCTTGTTCTTGATCCAATGATTCACAATATCATAGATTGCTTGTCTTGTTGAATGAGTGCCGTACTTGAGCAATGCTGGACAATCTGAAATAAAAAGGTGGTTCTTGAAGGAATACAATAAACCAGTTATATCAGCAGTTGATCCGTTAATAGCATCATTTTTGGCTCGATGTATTTCATTTTTGTGATATTCTACCATGTCTGTGGACAGTTGAACCTGATAATCGACATTGAACGACCACAATTTTCTAAATACATTTTCGTTCTGAACATATTTCAACATTATTTTTGTTGCAGTGAAATCATTAGTGTCTAGTTTGGAGAGCAATTCATTGCTAAATTTGTATTCCAACAAGATTTCAATTAAATCCAGATCGTTCGTTTCTAAAGACTTTTCGTACAATACGTCAAAGTCACCACCAAGTTTCTTTTTACGCCTGAATTAGTAATAGTTACTTTAGCAGCTTCCAAAACGGTTTAATCATACTTTGATTCTCCAAAACCACAGGCAAGTCAGTTAATTTCAATGATTTCTCCATGATTTGTTCATTGTGCATGTAAAATAATAGCTGCTCCTTATCAAGAGTCTTCATATATTTGAGAAACAAATCTTCAACGTTGAGATTATGCTCGCGCTGGATTTGGTATAGAAACTGCTGAATCTTGACTTTTTCTGACTTTGAAAAATAAATAACAGGGAATTGTCTCAAAATAGCAACTAGTTTTTCAATCTTTTTCTTGGATTCTTTCTTTTCGTTCTTGTCTTTGCTTTCAAGTAACTTTTCCATCTTTTTTGAATACATTTTAAAGAATTCTTTTTGAATCGGCTTAATTTCAAAGAACTCTTCATCAACCTTGAAATTCTTGAATTTTTCTTTCAAATACAGCTTGATTTGTTTACTGGTACTATTCATGCAAATTGCATACAAGTATCGGTCCATAATTTTGATGTCCATATTTTCATAAATCTTTTGAATATAATCGTTCTTCATTGTTTTATCAGTATGCAAACACATCAATTCGTAATTCAGATCCAAAGAATAGTAGTCGTCGATTAACTGATACAGGACAATTTTAATATCGTCATCGCTGGTTTCTTGAATTTTTGATTGATTAATATTGGCATTAACTAGCAAGTTGCAAACTAGCAAGGAACTCTTTGGAATCAAAAAGTTGTAAAGCTGCAAAGCGATTGCACTGGTTTGTTGGGATACAATCTCATTGAATTTTGCAACAACATCTCTAGATTTGAGCAGTTTGTGGTTCGTATTTGAAAAAAAAGAGTCAAACAGCTTTATCAAATTGCGCGCTTTTGAGTATTTTTCCATTAAAGATTTAAAAAAGCTGATTTTTTGAAGCAATATTTCAACGTCCATCATGTCTACTTGCATCAAATTTGGGTCCTGCTCGGCTCCGTCATTATTTTCCAAATATTGAATTTCATTTGAATCAAGATCCACCAGCTCCCAAATCGAGTCTAGTTCTTGGTCAATTATGTCAAATTCAAATTCAATCATTAACAATAACAATTCAACGCATTTCAAATGCAGAATATCATAAAAAATGAGTTTGAAATAATGCTGATAGCGCTTGTCATACTTGATTAGCGGTAGTAATTGCTTCAAGTTTTCTTTTTTCTGCAAAAGCAAGAACAAGACAATATCTTTGTTGAATTTCTCTAATATCAGATGGTGTAATTCCACATCTATTGAAGGTAGTGCGATAAGAAGCTGTTTGTGAAAGGATTGTTTGTCGTTATACAAATCCAAAGACTTCAACTCTTTTGGATCTTCCGATTCTGCGTTTGCAATCAGCTTGCGAGAAATTTCAGAGAGTAAAATTGAAATTTCAGAATGATAAATCAATAGTTTATCCATCAACAATGAAAACAATTTCAAATCATATTTCCCTATTGGATTCATTAAACCAACTAAAAGTAGAAAATGTTTCTTTGTGGGTTGTTGCGAAATCGAGTATTTGATCATTTCGTCTATCAATTCATTTTTCATGTGCAGAACGGTATAGAGTTGGCCAAGTATTTGTTCTTGAGACAAAGAGGTTTGATTTGGATTCTTAATTATTAATCGGAAAATGTCCAGTAATATTTCAAGTAATTCATCGTCATCCAAATCGCATTCCGTTTTGACTTTCTTTGATTTCGGACCGTCGGCACCTTGCTTTTCTTTTGATATTCTCGCACTTTTCAAGATATTGAAGAACAATTTATCGGTGGGATTGGTAATGGTTTCTGTTTCCAATAGATTCTTGAAAATTGACCAAATTTCTCTATTCCTGCTTGCTGATTTGAACAGGTAAACGGAAATATTTTCCAATATCAGTTGGTTATAGATTAGTAGAGGGCGTAAATCATTGATTGCTATTAGCTTGGTGTTGACATCATTTGATTTCAGCTTGTATAATTTTTCACTGATTTGCATTTTGAAAAAAAAATTATTGGAACAGCAACTTTGATAAATTTCAAACCTGGTTTATGGTTTATATTTGAGGAATGCAGCAAATAAATCTCCACTATTAATACAACTGAAATCCAAATAATATTTCTGTGAGGTTACCGCCTGTAAGAATGTCCAGAGTGTCACTGGCAAATAACCATCTCATCTACTGACACTATCACTGATTGCTTGTAATCTCGTCTACATCTTTGAAAAAACTGTTTGCCAGATTTTCCTATATTTCTTTCCATTATAAATTTCAATAAATGGCCAATTTATAAGATAAATCTTGGAGTAACCTTTCAAAATATTTTATGGATTTCCCGTTAGTTTCCAATATATATTACAGGTGTGGTAATGTGGACGGTATCAAATTTCCACAGGTGACGTTTCCCTTTATATGAAGAAGATTAATCCTCTGCTATTAGAAAACGCACTGCGATTGGAGTTTATAGAGCCGAAGCTAGAGACAGCTGAAGAGAGAAGCAGCAGGTAAAATGATACTAATTGTAGACGGCAAAAAGAGTTTGCTGAGATGGAATGTGAATACACTTTACAAAACTATCTACCAAATGTGGTTAAATCGTCTCCCAAGATCCTTTCTGAAATACATCTCGATAAACTCATGCGCGAAACTATTCCAAACACAAAGCAAGCACCAATACTAAAAACACCATCTATGACTGTGTATTCCTCTGATAGATACCAATTTATCGAAAATATAAATGAAAAATATATCCATCAAATACAGATACCCACAAAGGAAGGTGTCATCCAGAACCACAAGGTCTCTGAGCATTAATGGTAGAAATACATTGAAAATATTATCAATTATAAGCCGCAAACCCATTTAAAATCACATAGAGTATCAATTCCATGCTTGTTTGAAAAGAATAGAAGTGAAAAAGTCATATACAAACCAGATTCGGAATTAACCGACACTGTCATCGCCAGACTGAATTATTCGCACTCACAGCAACACCCTTCGGATGCGCATAAGATGATTGAGGACTATGAAAAGAAACAGAGATCTTTTAGAAGCCAGCCAGCTGTAGATGATGTAATCACAATTTTATCTAAACCAACTAGGATACCAAAAGAACTACAAACTGTAGACGATTATTTACGAGACAAACCAGCGTTTATTGGGAAACCAGACTATATACTTTTTCAACTTTGGAAGTTAATGGTTGTAGAAAAATTTGCAGATGGCCAGTCAATTTTTAGACAAGGTGATCCCGGAGTGAAGTGGTATGTAATACTCTCTGGCGCTGTTGATTTATATTTAAACAAAATCGATATGAATGGAAAGCCTATAACTAACCATATTGCAACCATGAATGCCGGGGAAAAGTTTGGCGACCACGCCTTGTTTAACGACTTACCAAGAAGTGCCAGTGCAGAAGCACAAAATTATACCGTATTGCTTACTTTAGAAAAACCATATTTCATTAAGCTGATGGGTATCATTCAGCAAAATCTTCAAAAAAAGATGATTTACGACTTGCAAAAGTTCTTTTTCTTAAAAGACTTGGACTATCCATCAATGAAAATCATTGCTGACCGAATAGTTGCTCGTAGCTTTCCAAAGAATACTGTTGTGGTAAAACAAGGAACACTGTACGACAATGTTTTCTTTTTAAAATCCGGCACTTGTGCTGTCTTCAAGAAAGTAAAATACCCCAAAAATATAGAAAAGAAGTTGTTGCTTGGGTATTTTCATCCTAAAAGCACATTCAACGAAGAAGCTATCAACAAAACGCGGAAATCACTCTCTCCATACACCGTGGTAACTACTGAAGAATGCGAAATATTATCAATTGTTACAAATGGTGAATGGTTAAATTTTCCGCTTAAAGCGGTCTCGACAAAATTCGTTACTATGACTGACGAAGAAATAATGTACAAATACAAGGTCCGAAAGGAATGCGGTGAGTTTAGAAAATATCAGAAAAGGTATATCAACGAACTTTGTACTACAGGTAAAAGTAAAGATAAATCGAAATAAAATGAATTGCAGCTAATTGGGGTTTCATCATTTTGGTATTCAAATTACTGGGCCCAATCAACATCCGTCAAAACTGCTTGTAGTCTGTATATCCAAGTTTATATCCGAAGCCAACCAAATGAATTCGCATCAACATACCCTCTCAATAATTTCGATGACGTGGTAACATTTGCCTCTTTAGTTTAAAATGAAAAAGATTAACCTAGGCATCCTCGAGTCTGCCCTCAAATTGGACTTTAAAGAAAACTCTTTGGAGCCTGTCAAAGCTCTACAAGATAGGTAATTTTTGTTGATACAGACGTCAAGTTCATATTGAGGAATTGGAACGTGGAATTACAATATCAGAGCAGAGAAAGTCTCACTTGCCTCCTGTTTTAATTCCAACAATAGAAATAGAATATGAAGAACCGGAAAATCAGTCGACAGTTTCTGAAATTGAAGAAACCGTACCAACGGAAAGCTTACCACCTTTACCAAAAAAATTCGAGAAGCCCATTCCCAAATCTAAAGATCCATTCGAATTTATTGAGATATTATCCAATCAATACTTTCACTGTGCTACTCCATATTCAAAAGCAGGGATATTAGAACAACATAATGTAAGTAGATATTGATATAGAAATTTATCGCTGCTATAAACCAAAATCTGTCATTGAAAAATCAAAAGAAATCGTCGGCAAATTCAATGTCAAAATCTGAGCCTAATCTGCCTCTCACATCCAGTGAAATTGTATTGGCTAGTGTTTACAATCCTCAAAAGCGAAATGACCGAGCCTTTCTTCAAAAAGTCGACTATCATTCTAGCGACTTTGTTCTTGGTCATCTAAGCTATGCCTTAAATCATAAGCATCCCTCTGAAGCTCATAAACACATTCAAGATTTTGAAAATAAGCAGAGGCAAGCCCGAAAGCTATGCAGCATTGATGATATTATCAATATTTTATCGAAGCAGCCGAGAAGTACTAAAGAGTTGCAAATGGTTGACGATTATTTGCGTACCCAACCAGCATTTGTTGGGAAACCCGATTATATTCTAGTGCAGCTATGGAAACTGATGAATGTGGAAAAATTTGAAAGCGGGAGTGTTATTTTTAAACAGGGTGATGTAGGATTACGGTGGTATGTGATATTAACCGGTTCTGTTAATGTGTACCTCAACAAAGGATTTGGTGCGAATGGAAAGCAACTTGTAAACTACATAGCAACAATGCAAGCTGGTGAAAAGTTTGGAGATCGTGCTTTATTCAATGATTTACCTCGTAGCACCACTATTATTGCTGGCCAAGATACTGTTCTACTTTCTCTGGAGAAACAGCATTTCAAGAAATTAATGGGGATTGCTCATGGCATATTTCAAAAAAACCTGGTTTATACACTACAGAAATTCAAGTTTTTGAGCCATTTAGATTTTTCATCTTTGAAATTAATCGCAGACAGGTTTGTCTTGCGGCAAATCCCAAAAGGCACTGTTATTCTGCAACAAGGAACTGTCGCAGACATGGTTTTCTTTGTAATTACCGGAAAGTGTGCTGTTTATCGCAATGTAAAGTTGGGAAAAGGGGAAAAGAAGTTGCTGATGGGGTACTTTAATCCCAACAGTACATTCAACGAAGAAGTTGTTTCAAAAGGGGTCGTATCGAAATATCCGTCACCCTACACCGTGGTTACGTGTGAAAATTGTGAAATAGGATCAATAGTAACTGCTGGAGAATGGATGGATTTGCCACTAAATGTAATACCTACGAAATTCGTAACGATGACAGAAGAAGAGATTCTATACCAGTATAATGTCCTACAGCAATGTAGAATGTTTCGCAAATATCAGAAACGATATGTAGAACAAGCCATAAGGAAAACTAAAAAGAACAACTTCAAATAATATACATTTTATTATCCTTGTGGTTTCCGTTTTGTGCTGTCATACCTACGAATTAACCTCTCCTGTCCTTCAGACTGAGAGAAGCTATAACTTGAACGACTTTCCTTGTGATACTTGTTCACAAATTGGTTGAACCACCTAGTTCGAGGACGGTAGTCTGGGATATTTAATTTTTGAATTTCTTGTACAATTTGGTATGAATTAGGGTAGAATGCTGCGGTTATATAATTAAGAGTAAAATCTAGTAAGTTAGCGGCAATAGGAATTAAAATAGTACCAAAGTAAAATGAAGATGTGGATACTATTCCTGGCAGTGCGTTTCGTAGTTCAGTAGATATACCAATCATAGGTCCAATTACGGTATAAGCGGGAAATAGTGTCAAATAACCTATTAAGCTTATTGCAATTGTGGTCAATATGATCGCATTGAAGCTGTCCACCACCAAACATAACTTGATGGTAATAACAAACAAAGTGCTAGTGTATACGAATATTCCAAAAACCCAGTTATCTAGAGATTTCCCATTAGGAAGTACTTCTCCTTCACCAATGATTAGCATCCACCCAAAAAATAAGATTACAGAATGATATAACGCTCGAAATGCCCAATTTAAAAATTTCGCATGATTGTAAAACAGGTCGTTTTGTCCTGCCTTGTAGAGCTGCGGGTACCTGAAGAGCATTTTGCTATTCAGATATTGATCAAGAATGCCATATGCTAAAGGTGGGAGCAGTGTCCACATTACGTTATAGGAAGAGACGCCAGCCCAAGTTTCAAACAGTGTCTAGATTAATTCCATTTACCATTCCAGAAAAATTGTTTTTCAACGTGAACCAAAACTGGATTAAATAGAGGGTAAAATTCTTGTAGAAGCAATATAAGATTACTTTTGAGACACGGTTATACGCCCAATTCCCATGAACTAACAGTAATTTCTTCAAATAGCGAAATTGTGAAATTGAAAAATCACTGCAACGGGCAGCTTGCAAACCTTCCATGCCAGAGATTCCAACTCCAACGTGAGCTGCTTGTATCATACCAACATCATTCGCACCATCTCCGATCGCCATTGTCACCGCACCAGCAACATTGCTTTTCACCAATCGCACAACCAGGGCTTTTTGCAGCGGCGAAACTCGACAGCACACCACCGCTTCACACATTAAAGCAAGCTCAAGAAAAATAAACTTTAAAGAGAGGTCCAACGCAAATCCTAGAGACTTTCCGTCGATGATTAGTGCCATTGGAGGCTAAATTAAAAACCAATTACCGTATCTAACCCAAAGGACTTGTCAAATTTATAGTTTCCAGAATTTCCACGCAGAAAAGTCTGCAGCTTGCTTACCTTTTTAGACGGCTTTAATGCCAAGTGCAATTGTGCTAAGGTACTCTCCAAATATTCCCTAGTATCTGCCAAATTTTTCTTGTTGCAAATCAATAGTGACATTCGAGGATTGATTAATTTGGTAGAATATGCAATGTTAATAGCTGTTTCTTGCCTATCACCGGTTAGAACCCAGACGCGCACTCCAGCCTCCATCAGAGTATGAATTGTATCCGGCACTTCGTCCTGAAGCTTGTCCTCTATTGCCGTTGCACCAATAAGATGCAAATCCTGTTCGATCAGGTCTGCAGCATTCTCTAATTTCAGTTCCCTTTGCTCTATAGCAGTCGCAGCAGTATTATAGATTTCCGCCCATCTGTCGTATTCAGATTGTGAAATTTCTTTTGATGCGACTACTAATGTTCTTAATCCTTCATTAGCATATTCTGCCAGGGAAATTTCAGTTTCTACTCTGTAGAGGCTTTTCTTTGATAAGCGTTCAAACATGACGGTATCAGCACCCTTGATAAACAGTTTAATTTTTCCATCAGGGCATCGAATAACCATGGACATTCTTTTCCTACTGGAATTGAATTCGTTAATATTCAACAATTCATATTCCCTGTCTACTCCATTAATGCTCACATAGATATATCTTGGCTTCCTGGTGTGAAAAAAGTAACCCAATTGTTTTGCACCGTCTACTAAGGCGGCCTCATCTGGGGACGATGCCTGGTACTTTACTATCGATGGATTCGAGTCATCTCTTTCTGGTATAACAGTATGGCAGACAGAAAGAAGTGTCAAAAATTCATCAAAGATCTCTTGATTTGGACCATTCAATACATTTTCTTTCAATTCTTGGAATGTTTTAAAAGTCTAGGTTAATATTAGCAGTACCATCAAACGACCAGCCTCCCCCTTGCCTTCTGGTATGCTCTCCGAATAATTAACTCCGCCAATACTTGCCATCTTGAACGTCATTATATTTTGTGTTAAAGTTCCGGTTTTATCACTAAATAAGAAATCCACCTGGCCCAGCTCTTCAACCAGCGTAGAGGTTTTTGCCACCGCTCCTACTTGACTTTGATCATGATACATGTCTAAATCCATATTAATAAATTGCGCTAGTGCAATCCTGACAATTTCCACTGTAACAACCATCGACAATGGAATGAAATTGTTGAACAAAATAACAAACGTCAAAATGTTTCCTACAAACTCAATTGGGGATATCTTTGAGCTTTTGAGTACTTGATGATTGAATAATGATGAATTTTCGGCAATCATTTGCCCCGATGCACAAGTGATTGCCATAAATAATAATACAAAAAATAAGAAAATGATTTCGGAATTAACCATGTGCTCCACTTTGGTTTTCTTGATTGGGGCTGGAGTTGCGTTTTTCATTAGTTTAGTTTCATGGCCAGTGAAAACAACAACAGCGTAAACCCATTTAGTATTTCGTAATTGAGCCCCACGCAGCAACAGCTGATTTGGGCCTAATGGATAAAACTTGCCATTGTAATTTAACGTTGCGGAAAAGGTATATAGTGAATTATTTGGCAACTCTGTTTGCAATCTTGCGTCCAATTTTGAAATTGATTCTGGGGTAAGTAAATTACAAGTCTCTGGCAAACTCTGCTTGATTTTCAGATTGGTTTCTCCATCTAAATTTGAAGTTTCGATATAACATAATCCGTCAGGCTCTGACGACGAAAGAACCACTAGATCGGCAGGGAAATGTGCCATGTCTTCTACTTTGACTATATCTCCGACTATAACATCTTTCCATAAGCACTCCTGGAATGAAGATCCTCGAAACACCTTTACAGTTCTATTATTCGCAATATTATCCTGTATTCGACGCTTGCGGTCTTCCGACAACTCCTTTAGTCCTGAAATAAACGCTATGACTGATAATGGTATTACTGTTCCAAACCTCGATGTAGGAGAGAGGTGTCCAATCATTTGTATAGTCCCTGTAAATAAAAAGAAGACGTTGGCGTATTTGGAAAAGAATTCTGCCAGAAACTAGGGTCAAATCCGTCTTACTTTGGGAAGGAAAGAGTGGGGTTTGTATTTGCTTGTTGATATTGCGTTATCGCATTCCAGTCCTTGTCGCTGTTTAATAGAATCGTTTACGTACACAATTCTACTTCCTTCTGGAACAAATGTTTTGGTATTTGGTTGTTTTAGTCCTACCAAGACAAGCAGGCTCTCCATAAATTTTTGAGTAAGTGTCATTCACCTCTAAAACTTAACTAACCACGTGACTCTTCCACCCTTAAACAAGACACAATCACTGCTGGCCCAGGTTATTGTGGTATGAGCCTAAATTGCCGTGGTAATGCAATCTAAATAAATAAAACAACAGACTTCTACCTTAATATATTGCGGATGATTGTTCAGGGATCTGTCAGTCAAAGATTACGTAATTTTTATAATCGCAGCACAATTTCAGAGCATCAAATATTACAAAACCTGTTGAGCAATCCGTATCATCTGAGAATAGAAAGTATAAATTAATTCTTGCTGAAAACTCGGTTAATTCTTTGAGGAATGAAGATCGGGACCTCAATGTATATGGAACAGATGAATAAGGGCCAAACATAGAGCAGTGCGTATATTACACTAGAACTGCTGTATGCACTTCCATCTTGAATTTCAGAAGCCATTCTGCTTACGATTTCTGAAATTCAAGCTGCTTGTTCATCACCTGCTATTTTAAGAACACTCGGGGCACTACTTTTGAGGAAGATAGTTTTTTTCATTCACTAGACAAATAGATTATAGAATGGCACTATCATACTTGATTTTAGTGGTGCCGACTTTTGCAATATCTGGAAGGATTTACTTTTACAATAATATCCAATTTTACGGCGACGACTATAATACCATTGTTAATAACAACTGCAACTTTAATTCTCAGCCTTACAGCACGATTCCAGCAACTTCTGACCAATGCGGAAGGCTTTGTTCCCAGGATAACTTGTGTTCGCATTTCACGTATGAACTGGCAGGCTATTGCGCATTAAGGAGCGGGCTCGTTGGAATTGATAAACCATTTCCTACCAATGATATTCGAAAGTGTGGGATATATGGAGACTACAGTAAATCTGGATGCAGCTTCAATACCGGTAGTGTTCAATGCCAAGGCGACCCTAATCCAAATGGTTCTCCTGCTCCTGTAGGTCCCCCTAAACCTCAAAGCTCTCAAGCATTGAATGGCAATTCCGGTAACAGTGGGAGTGGCAGCTCTGGTGCAGGAGGGAGTAATGTTAACTCTGGCAATTCACCACAACAATCAAACAACGCTGCCGTTCCAGTTCCAACTTTAACTACCATTGTCCACATAACTACTACTATAATTCAAGGAAATACAGTACCTACACCATTAGATGGCAATAATGCTAATGTCAACTCAGTTTCAAATGCTTCGCCAACAGCAACTACTGGTTCAACTGGTGTAAGTTCAGCAACAAATACACCTTCAGATTCCAATTCCGGAGATTTGCCATTCACATCAAGAATATTGATAATTGTTGGGGCAGCACTTGCCGTTATAGTTGTACTGCTGATACCATTCTTTTACTTGTTGAATAGACTAATGAAAAGAAAACAAGAAATGATACAAGAAGCAAAAGAAGCCCGTAAAGAAGCAGCAGCAGCTTCAAATAGAGTTATTGAGCGGCGGTTTCGTAGAAGTGGCCATCGTCCTGGAATGCTTGGCAGACCTCCACGTCCGGGAATGATGGGAGCAAGTGAAGAAACTGTAGTTAACACTTCAGCAAATTTTGCTCAACCTTCTCGCCTGTCGACAGTAAATGAAGGGAGCGCAGAAGAATAAATTTTTGTATTGATTATTATACCACAATAGAGCTTCCAAAGTGAGTTACTCTTGGCATTGGTATCATCTCTCTCAGTGGCGCCATTGCTTTCTAAATTAGTCGTTATTTTTAATGTCCTGTGTAATTTTCCTCGACTCGGCAATTCGGATTTGGGTCTTTGCCTTTGTTTCTATGATAGTCTGGGGTATAAAAAACTCTGAAGAATGCTGCGGATATGGATTTCTGGTATCAATCAGTTGAATTTAAATTGATTAATGGAACCTATATGGGGTCTTGCTTTGTGTTGGGAACTGTAGTCCCTTCTCAGACTCTGCAACACTGCGATCGACAGTGTAGGTTATCCAACTGCACAGTATACCAATTTAATGGTGATTGCACTATTGGGACCAATATAGAGCGTGGTGCTGAATCGTGTTACATACCATACCGTTTCTCTGACCATGATACCACTGATTCAAACAATTCAAACACATCATACCCTGAACCTATCCAAGACAACGGCTTCTACTACTTCATGTCCTATCTAGAATTCTTGTTATTAATCATTCTAATGCTCTGTATTGCCATTTGTATTTATCAGCTTTTAGACTATCGTCGAATACGAGAAAAGCAAAACAGTTTGATAAAGGAAAGAAGAAGGACGGTTAGCAACTATATAGAAAACATAGAAATACAAGGAGATCCAAATGAATAATTCGCAGAACCAATAATAAAGCTTTATTACGGTACCTTTTAGAACCAATCAGGAATAATATTGCCTGACAATTTGTCAATGACTCTATACAAAGTGAGTGTGCTTTTCTCTGAGTGTGAATCGCATAGGGTTGCTTTCTAGAATTGGAAACCGACCACTGGCGAATCCAAAGCAAGTGGGATAGATATCATAGTCGCCTATTGGAATGTCGTCAATCGACTGCCTATCAAAAGTACTTCCACCTTGAGCGATGCAGTTGGTACAACGACAGTTTCCGTTGGAA
The DNA here is from genome assembly GCA_027604345.1 of Boothiomyces sp. JEL0866. NCBI lineage: Eukaryota > Fungi > Chytridiomycota > Chytridiomycetes > Rhizophydiales > Terramycetaceae > Boothiomyces > Boothiomyces sp. JEL0866. The sequence continues at coordinate 224,135 of JADIIZ010000008.1, forward strand.
TCAAACAAACCAGAATTGTTAGTATCAAGCTCATTTTCTTCATTAAAACCATCCAAATCAAATCCAATATCAGAATACTCCATCCTGTCCTTTGCGGTTAAAGTAGATGGACTATTTAATCGGCTCTCAGCAAGTGAATTCGAATCGCAAACTAATGAATCAACTGGCCCTTGATAGCTGAAATCAAGTGATAAATCAAAAGAGTCTGCTTGGCCATTCAGTACCAGTAGTTTAACTTTTTGTATCAACAATTGTAGCTGTGAGAGCAATGCTAGGATTTAGTCCAAGGCTGCGTTAGCAGTAATTACCTTGTATTAGAGTTGGATTTGACATTCATTTGCCGATGATTTCTAGTCCCTTTTATCACAACATGTCAATTTCAATTTACTAATCGGATAGCAACCAAGAAGGAACGCCATACACGGATATTTATAATCATTAATATACAAAAATATGTACCATTTATTATACTAATGCCCAGTCAACCAGGACCTTCCCGTCGGTTTCACACACCTTGGCGTAAAGTTCGTCAGAGCAATTCAATTTGAAACGAGCGAGCAAATCGGTCCCATTAGTCGCTGATATCGGACCAAATGTTTTATTAATCGTTTTGGTGTATATCAGGTACCGCTTGTGATTTAAAAAGTCAAAGTTTGAATTTAGCTTTTGCATTTTATAGGGAACTTTTCAGTACCCGAAAACGAGAACGAGGGCTGCGCAGCTTTGGCACTCTTGGTTGAAACCATTTAAATTTCAATATAGGACAATATCTGGTCCGGAGCTGCAAGTTGGCAATCGGTAACACCCGCGAATTTCTAATTATCCATCCGTTATAAATGCGCTCAATTGATATGGCATTCAGAGAAATGTACTGCAGGTACTCTTTATATTTACATTTTAGGAACGCATTGATGTCCATTGTTTTTTAACTTTTGATCAATGAGCAAGAATACAAAAGCAAGCACCAGTGATCCCGAGTTGATATACAAAAAATTGGGTATTATGAAATCTGATTTTAGAGCGCCTAGGAAAAGGATCTTTTGGCGAAGTAATACATTTCTAACGAGGTGTACAAAGGTCAACATATACAGTCTGGCGAATATGTGGCAATCAAAATAATCGATATGGAAGAGGCGGAAGACGAGATTGAGGATATACAACAAGAAATCAATATCATGTCTCAGCTACAATCGCCATATATTACTAAATATCATGGATCTTACATTAGGGGATCTAAATTATGGATTGTAATGGAATTCTGTGCAGGTGGATCTTGCTTGGACATGGTATTCTATCCTAACATAGCTCCGTGCAGGAGTATTTGAGGAGATTTACATTGCAATCATAATGAGAGAGTTGGTATCTGGTTTGGAAATTTTACACGCAGAAGGAAAATTACATCGAGATATCAAAGCCGCAAATTTATTAGTTGCAGGAGATGGCAGCCTAAAATTGGCTGATTTTGGTGTGTCTGGTCAAATAACTGCTACATTTACGAAAAAACATTCGTTTGTAGGAACGCCATTCTGGATGGCACCAGGTAACAATAATTAACATTAGAAGTCATTGAGCAAACTGGCTATGATAGCAAGGCTGATATATGGTCTCTTGGAATAACCGCAATCGAATTAGCAAAAGGTAGCGCTCCTTATTCTGATATCCATCCAATGAAAGCCCTATTCCTAATCCCTAAAAACGACCCACCAGAACTAGAAGGAAATTTCAGCAAGACCTTCAAATCATTTATCCAAGCTTGTTTAGATAAAGAGCCAAACAAGGTAGCTTTTCTTAATTCAGAGGGCAAGTGCAAAAGAGCTACTAAAGCATCCATTCATCAAAGGAGCTAAACAAAATAGTCTCTTGAAAGATTTGATTCAGCGACATCAGCAGTGGATGGCTGAACAGTCAATCAGCCAATCATTTGAAACTGAAGAGTAAATTTTGTTAATGTAGTGATATGGAGGATTCAGAGGATCTAAGTGAGCCTTGGGATTTCGGAACAGTAAAATCAGCACCTTCAAAGAAATTACCAGTGTTGCCCTCTAAACAAACTAAAATGAAGATTCCACCACCGCCAGCTGCTAAACCTAAATCAACAATTGATGATATTATTGAACCAGTTATAAAGGAACTTGCAGGTGATGCGGGGGCAGGATTGATAAGCAGTATAAAGGATCTGGAAAAGGTAAATATTTGCTTACAAGATTAAACCAGGAGTATTTGTAAAGATAGTTAATGAACTAAACGCAAAATTGAAATAAATATAAATGAAATTAACTCTATTACCACGATTCTCCTCCCAATATACGCAAATTGTCGTTCCATGGACCCCGGTATTCTGAAAGCATGTCTACGATTGCTGAATTCATCCCATTTGGACCACAAACTACTACTTGCAAGTTTCTAGAATAACTGGATAGGATTGGCATAATTCTTTCGCCAGAAAGCGATTTTGACGTCAATCTGTATGCTGTTACAAGCTGTGGGAATGCTAATTGCGCTCCTTCTATAACGTTACTTCCCATAGTTTCATTTCCGTCTGAAATGTTGAATAACACAACATTTACAGGAGCAGTTGGCAGTGTACATCCAACCGGGAAAGCTCCCTCTCTATTGTTTGATAAATTGATTCCATAACACCTAAAATTAAATTTAAGTTACCATCCATCGTAGTAATGATGAATAATTTGAACGTAATCTCCAACTGCAATTGATAATTCGTCAGAAAGTGTTGCTTCGTAATCTTGCACAACCTAGCATTAAATACAAGTACTTTTAAAGTGGTTCTAGATGATAAATACAAATGGTTGATTAGCTGGATAAACGGTGTGATTCCAGATCCACCAGCAAAGAAAAATAAAGTTTCTGGGAAGAATTCTCCTCGATAAAAGTTTTCAGGAGGTGGTAATAAGCTATTTCCAAACGGCCCTCTAATTTTGAATTGGCGATCCCCAGGTTGTTGTCCAATAAGGTATTGACACATTGCACCATTTGGATCAATCTTGATCAATACTTCAAATGCATTCAAGTCTCCAGAGATTGGTGTATAATATCTAGAGATTCGCTCTCCATTAATTCTAACCTGAATTTCAATTGCTTGGCCAGGCAGAAAGTTGATTGGCTGATTATCCCGGATATCATATGGGAAAAGTATGCAAAATCTAAATCTAAAGTACGCTTTCTGAGCACCAGGCGGAGTTTCATTTGACACTTTGGTCAATGCATATCTTCTGTATTCAGAAGGATCAAATGGACGGCCGATCTGGCTGTACTGACTGTCATTCGCACTATATGGGGTGAAATCTTGTCGAATTTCTCCGACGCAGAGAGATGCAAGTTTTTGAACTGCTAATCTAGTATGTACGTGTGTTCTTCTTGCTCTTTGAATATAAGTCCAATCTTGCTCATTAAAAACCGGCAGGTGGAATCCATTAATAGTTGTCATTCTGTATGATTGCAAAGAATTGATTGATCTCTTTCTTGCTTTCAAGATATCTTGATGGGTAAGCTCTGTAATTCCTTGGTTGGTTCCTTTATGTTGAGCAGGAGCAGATTTTTGGGGAACAAATTCTTCAGCATCATATCCAGATTCGTGAAAGTAGTCGTTGCTGATATCTGTACCAGCAACTGACTGTAGAATGATTTGACCTCCAGGATGTGATTTGATCCACTGGGAGATATCGTAAACGTATTTTCCATTCGCAACTACATAAAGTTTTCTATAATTAAACTATATTTACCCATCTAAAATTGCCTTGTCTAATGTAGCCCAGGTGAACGAAGTTTTAATTCCATCTTTGACAGAAAGCTTTTCGAGATTCATAATTGGTTGTGTTGTCTGAATAACTTTGGAATAGCCCGAATCTTTTCTAACAATGTATACTTTAAAGTAGATTTCAGCACCTATAAATAATAACACCCAAAAGCCCAACAAAACAGCATAGATCACCCAAGGCAAAATTTCACGAGGCTCCCTACAATTAGCAAAAAGTACCAAAGAGGGTAGAGTAAATTGATCCCAAGTCCAATTTGAACGCTTGCACCAATTAGCAACAAGAAACCAGATATGCGATGTAGAAATCTAGATACATCTCTGTACTGACTGGCCCCTTCATTTGAAAGACCGACCAAACTCATGAATCCCAACACTACTTGGACACCAACTACCGAAGCAATAGTAATTCCAAATACAGTATGCGGTCTAGACGGTTCAAATGGAATTCCACTGAATGCAACTACGATAATAAAAGTAACAAGTGCAATAACACCCGTACTTTGTACGATAACTTTCATAATCAACCAACCAGCAATCGATTTGCAGTATCGTGCATAGAACGCACCAAAAGGTAAAAGTACCAGCCAAGTAGCCATCATACCAAAACCATGGATTTGTTTCATTGTAAAAGATACAGTAGATGTTGGGATTGCAGCGCCTTGAGATAAGATCACATTCATGGCACCTCTGTTGTTTGTAGCATGGTGAGTAAATCTTTTTCCTTCATAATTGACTCCACTTTGGGGATTAAAAGCCCAAATCATTGACATTGGAGCATCCGCATTTAGTGAAACATGTATATTATCATTTGGACTTAGAGGCCTGGTAAACGAGCAATCTTGAATATTAGTTGTAGCTTGTCCAGTAAGAGTGGTGGTAACAGAAGCAGTATCAACATCCAGAGGTGGAGCATAACTTGTGTCCGAATAATGTTCATGAAAAGCAACTGAAGAATTGCCTAAATTGTGGCATACAATCATTTGAGCGTTCAACATTCCAGGACCAAATCCTAGAGCAACCCAAGAAAATTGGAGAGGTAGGATTGAAATCAAAGTCAATCTTCCTTGTAAATCAGTCGCTGTCGTCGACCACTTAAAAGTTAATTGAGCATCAACGTCTTTGTATAATGTAGTGGAAAATTTGTAATCGTCAGCTGGAGTTCCTAGTGGCCCTACATTCCCATTTCCTAATACCGCTGGAAGAAATAATGGTATGAAATGCATTTTTAACAAAGTTTTTTCTGGGGCTTAACTTACTTGAGGTCTTTCCAAATTCGGCATTATAGGAGTTTCGTGAAGGCCGAAGTATGTGATAAACAAGTGATAAGATTGTATCAGTAAACAACTTGTGGATAATTCATTCACTACCATTAATTGAAACAGGGTTTGTAACGATGCCGATCCGCTTGAAGAGCCTTGAGGACCATGCTGGTTACACTAAAAAGGAAATACATCAATGCTCACACGATCGAATAGACTACAGACCAGAGAGATGATTTATAGTCAGCGCTAACGTTTCCAACCACTATATCCAGCGTTATGAATGTCACCGTACCTGCAAAACAACTTTACTAACCTCGTTGATTATTGGTGACCAGTATTACTTTTATATCCTTTCGTAGTTGAACTATTGTCTGCAAGGAGCACTTTAATTTTTAAAAAGTTTTCAAAATCAAGATTTTACATTGAAATGGAGAGTACAAAACTACAGCATCCGCTGGATATACCAGCACCCGTAGCAATAGTAAATTAGTTTAATGGTAGTTTAGGGATTGGTTGTTATTCCCATTTGTCAGTGGAATGTTTCAAGGGACAGCGCAAGTACTATTCAGGAAAGCTTGGATTAGGATGAAGGGAATAAAATTGTAATGTTTATATTTATAATTTAAATTATTGGAGGCATTTGAAATTGGGTTTGTGGGTAGTATTACACTGACACAGTGCAGGCTAGCTACAAGGCATTCACCAACATCACTTCAAAGTAACCGCAAGTACAGCGACAAACCAATACATCATCAATTAGTTGTAATTGAAGCTTTAACGGACACTCGTGTAGCATTGAATGTCTCTGCCACTCTAATTCAACTTCATTTCCAGGCAAGTCAATTGCAAATCCACATCCGCAGCTCATTGTAGAATTGATTGCTCCGCACCGGGGACATGGGATCTCTAGTTCTATCCTCCTTTTTTTGTATTGCATTTTTCCAGTTTAAAAATTTAATGATAAATCAGGAAATGGTCAAGTATGGCTTAATGTAGTCTCACATTTACTTTATTCGCAAGCATTCAAAATTCCATTGGTATGGTGGTAAAACATCTCAGGTACTCCTTGTATACTGGAATTCCTTTCAATATGATATAGGGTATTCGATTAAAGTCGAGTACTGGCCACAACAGCCGAGGTTTTACTTTGTCGTCATAAAAAACTTGAAAATAATACTTCCTATCCCTCATTGATTTGTTTAGCCATGAAATCCTGTACAAGTCGATGCTGTCCAAGTAGTAAAATATCCTGCATTCCAACAAGTCTGGAGAGAGATCACTGATCATTTTTCAAAAAGTGACTGAGACCACACTTGATATGCCTGATATGGTTGAATTAAATAACTTTCGGCTAATAGCATCAAAATTGCAAAGAAGTATCAAAAACAGCAACACTACTTTTACCCGCAATAAATCTTGCTTTTTATTGCTTGTAATAACACAGAGAGTTCTCCAGCTTTGGGTAATGATCTACTATCGCAGTTATTTATATGTGAGTCCTGTCAAAAAGCCACATATAAAACCCTTGTTCGCACTTTTTTAAAATCTGAGAAAATATGTTCCGTAATCAGTACGATGGGGATAATACCACTTGGTCACCACAAGGGAGGATTCACCAAGTAGAATATGCGATGGAAGCAGTTAAACAAGGATCGGCTACAGTTGGACTTACATCAAAATCACACGCAGTTGTAGTAGCGTTGAAAAGATCATCGAGCGAATTAGCTTCTTACCAAAAAAAGATTGTAAAAATTGACAAACATGTTGGGGTTGCATATGCTGGCTTAGTATCCGATGCGCGAGTATTATCAAACTTTATGAGAACGCTAACAATGAGATCAAGAATGGTGTACAATAGACTGTTACCAATCACTAGAATAGTATCTGCTGTGGGCGATAGTAACTAGTACTAATGTAGAAGCGCAAATCAATACTCAGAGATATGGAAGAAGACCATACGGTGTTGGATTATTGGTAATTGGAGCAGACGAAAATGGTCCTAGATTATTCGAATGTTCACCATCGGGAAACTATTTTGATTACGTTGCTTATTCTATCGGAGCTCGTTCACAATCCGCCAAAACCTATCTTGAAAACCACTTTGAATCTTTCAAGGAAGGTAAACTTTTCGTTAAATCAGCATCGTTGGAGGAATTGATTACTCATGGATTAAAGTCGTTAAGAGATACTCTACAATCAGACAAGACATTGACTATTGAAAATTGCAGTATTGCATATGTGGGTGTAGATCAAGAATTTACCATTGTTGAAGGAGAAAAATTACAACCGTATTTGATTACTAATGTAGATACATTGATTTGCTAAATGGTACTCAAGATGTGGTAATGGAAAGCTCTTAATAAAACATTTTGAATATTTTCGACTTGACATTGTTCAAATTTAAAAATTATCAATTTAATGAGAAAAAAACTCTACAGCGCCTTTGGTCAATTTTTTAACAATTTCTTTGGCTTTGAGTTTCTCTAGATTAGCAACATGCAAGTCATTAACCAAGCGCGCATTCTCCAATTTGATTTCTTGCATCTTTGTTTCAAATTCACAAACAATCTTCTCCTTCAGCCCCAATTTCTCCCCCAACTCTTTACGGCTTTGCTTTTCTTTTTGTAAAACCAATTGGTCGTGTTCGCTCTTTTGAACTAATTTGTTGAGTTGGTCCTTCATTTCGTTCAGTTCTGCTTGTAGAGAAATGTATCTTTCGTGTAGCCCTACAAATAGCTGTGAGAATGGATATGGATGGGTCGAGGTAGTATTTGACACTACTAGACCGCTTACCACATTGTACTGCTCTTGGTACACTCCAAGGATAGTTGCAGTTTCTGTAATTTCTGATTGAATATCAAAGTAACCCTGTTTCAGAGCACGTAATTTCTCGGACCACTTTTCTTCTCTAATATGAAATTTATCTTTCTGAGCCAAATACTTGCTGGACAGCTTTGATTGCTTCAAAGTCAAAATATCAATAAGAGAATTCGATTCAAATGTTAGTAATTAGTTACCATCAAGTTTCTGATTTAACTGACTAATAAGAGAGTCCTTTTCAGCCAAATCTCTCAAATGTTGATTTATTTTCTGCTGAAGGCTTTCAAAATTCTTTGTTGGCGGTGGAACTGGTTTTTGTATTATCGAATCTAGAGCTTGCAAATGTGATTGTAGAATAGCGTCGATAGGTGTCGATTCGTGCTTCACTTGCACTGGCTGCGACTGCAAAGATTTCAACAATTCAGCTGCTTTTTGATTTTTTAGTTTCTCATCTTCAAGCAAAGTTTCCATATTCCCAATCTTTTTAGTGAATTTTAAAACCTCTCCTTCCGATTGCTCATACTTTTGTTTAAACTCTTTCAAAGAAGTTTGCAGTAAATCATTTTCACTCTTCCATTCTTGAATTGTAGTTTTCAGATTTTCAATGAGCTGCTTGTACTGGTTATTTGTTTCCAACAGCTTTTCAAATTCTCTTTTAGTTTGTTCAGACTGTTCAGAGCTTGACAGCACGACCACTTCTGGCTGAACTGGAGGCCGGTCGGCCAATACCTTTAGTTCCTTGTTTTGCTGGATCAGATCTTGATGTTCTTTGCCAAGCTTTTCATATTCATCGTTCAGCAACTTGTGTTTTTCTGAAACTGCCTTCAATTTAAGTTCTGCTTTTTTCAATTTATGATTCAGCTCAGTTACTTGTTTCTCATTCGTACCAGTAAGATTCTGGATGGTTTCTGTTGCTTCTATTCTAATCCTGTGGCTCTCCTTACCTAGTTTTATTAATCGTTGATCGATATCTTTTGCTTCTTTGTAGTTTTGCCATATTTCTTTGGAATCCATAATGATTGCATCTACTATTCCACTACTGATAATGAGAAAATGCTTGACATTAGGTGCATTCACTGCATTGCGGATTGATTTCTTGAGAACTGTACACGATTCAGTATACATTTGTAACTTTTCTTGCAACTTTGTAGTGTGCAAAAGGTCTTCTGAAATAGTTTGAAGTTCAACTGTACGGGAACTGATCCAAGCCAAATGTTCGTCAAGCTTTTGCAATAGCCGCTCTTGAATAACCTGATCTTGCGGATCGATTACTGCAAGTTTTTGATTAGGCATTTCCAGCTCAACTATCCTTGCACGCAAAGATGCCTCCAACTCTAGTAATCTCTTGTTTTCTTTTCTCAATGTATTATTTTGATCCATGAATGATTTCATTTCTATTGACTGTCTGGAATTTTTTAATAGTAAATCATGATTTTGAGATTTGATTGTATCATTCGTGTCTTTCTTTGCAGATTCCTTTAGTGATTGCAACTCTGATTCTATCGTAGATACTTTGGATAAAAGTAGCCCGCTTGCCTCTAAAGCTGGATCTGATAGTCTAGTAATAGGCTCTTTTGATAACGTTGGCATTTCAACTCGCACTTCCTGCGATGTGAATGAAGGAGCAATTGCAGCACTTTCCTTTCTGTTTGTTGATTTAGCCGCAATACTTTCTTTTCTGATAATCTCTGGTTCAATTTGATTCTGCTTTTTATTTGCTACCGACTCCCTTTCAGTTTGCTTTGCTTGATTTTTATCAGATATCTCAGTAGTCTTTGCACTGGATTCTTTAATTATTGATTTTCGAACAGATATAGAGTTTGAAGAGGATCTTGAATCATCAATCTTGAAGGAATTTCGAGGTTTTTGGAGATTGACTTTGGTTAGCTTTTCGTCCATTTCTTTTGATAGATTTTGTAGATCTGAAGTAATACTGGCTGTTAATGACTCTGGGGCTTGTATTGGAGGGCTTGAAATGCTATACGTTACTTCCACTGGTCGCGGCAGTGGTTTTACACCATTATTGTTTTCTTCAGAAACTTTCGCAACATCTTCTCCCTTTGGAATTTGTTCCTCTTCCTTTTTAATTTCTGCAGATTCACATGTGCTGGACTTTCGGGAATTTTCGTTTGCTTCATTATTTGTATTGGTGTCTGCCTTTTTTTCTACGTTTTGGTTAGGCTTTGAACTGAAAGCGCCATCCAGAAACTTTAGCGTTTCGGAATATATATTCACTGACTCGATAAGCTTGTGTGCTTTTTCGGACAACAGGGATGTTGGTGGGTCTTTCGTTTTTGCAACTCCCGCCATAAAAAATCAAAGTGACGCGTAAGAGAGCTGCAATTAAATGTATAGAACATTGGACATACAACCTGTCTTGGTTGATTTAAAGTAGTGCGGCTTATACTTGCATTTATTCGAAAGTCGCCTTTATTCGGTTGCCCATTTACTATTCAAACCTTGATGAATACTGTGAAACAAGTAAAATTTTATATTCATCTAATTCCTTTATTCGCAGTATTATGATTAATGCTTTTAGTGAGATTATTTTTTGTTTTGACGCGCTCCCATAGTTTAACCAATGTTTATTTACTTGAGCAAGAAGGCAACTCAAAAAGTAACGTAGATAGCAATTCCAAATTGCGCAAATCTCCAAACTGTTGCTTGGAATAATGATCAAGGATGGATTGCTTGCGGTGGTGATGACGGCCTGTTGAAAGTGTTGAAATTGGAATCAAACAATCCTCCAAACGCTCAAGCAGAAACAAATAAAGGAGCGCCAACCTCTCAACTTTCGATGAATCAAACACTGGAAGGACATAACGGTAGTTGTCTTTTAAATCCTAGGATCGCTAATGATTGCGACTTGGAATAGACAACATCAAAAACTAACAACATCGGACTCAAATGGGCTAATTATAGTCTGGATATTATACAAAGGGATGTGGTATGAAGAAATGATCAACAACCGTAATAGTATAATTGCTTTTAAATAATAGAGGGGCTTGTGACAGGGATGGAGTGGAATAAGAACGGCCAGAAGATTTGTATTGTTTATGAAGATGGTATTTTGCTTTAATCGTAGGTGCGGTTATCTTGGGTTCAGTCGATGGGAACCGAATCTGGGGTAAAGAAGTCAAAAACACAAATCTGGCCCATGTACAGTGGTCACCAGATGGAAAATTCCTGTTGTTTGCTACTACTACTGGGCAGTTGCAATTATTTGACAACCTTGGAACATTCGTGGTAACTTATAGTTTACCCTAGACAAAAATCTCAAATTTCTGTTCTAATTCAGATGTAAAGATTGCTTCTATGCATTGGTATAATGGCTCAAGGGGATATATTCAACCTAGAGTCCCTTGCTTGGCAATTTGCTATGAAGATGGTAAAGTTCAAATACTAAGGGACCAAAAAGATCAAAGTAATCGGGACTAACCAAAGATCCGATAATAATCGACACCAACATGAAACAATCAAAGTTGCAATGGAATGTAAACGGATCAATCTTGGCAATTTCTGGTCTACAGTACATTAAAAACAACCAAGGCGAGGAAAAAGAAACCTGTGTCGTGCAATTCTGGGATCCTTTTGGAAACGTACTTTTTTTCTAATCTGTAGTTTTTGAGATCTATTAAAGTACCCGGAAAGAAAATTTCATCCATATCATGGGAAAATGATGGGCTCCGTATTGCTTTGGCCGTTGATTCGTTCATCTACTTTGCAAACATAAGGCCAGACTACAGATGGACCTTTTTTGCATCGAATATTATAGTTTATGCATACAACAAGCAAGATCGAATGGACTGCTCTGTTGTATTCTGGAATACCTCCAGCAATGAGAAATATTCTAGAAGCGTTGAAAGACTCGTTTCCATGACTTCGGCAGGGGAATACTGCTTGATCACTACGAAAGGGGATGAAGGGACTGAACAAACCAACATCACCGTGTACAACTCCATTGGAACTGCATTAGAATCAAAAACTCTTGATTTTACTCCAAAATACACAGCAATCTCAAAATCCAATGTTTTGATTGCCAATGATGATATAATTTTCCATTGGCAACTGAAATTACTTTCCAATGCTAAAACGGTGGCCAAATTTGATGCATTACTAAAGAAAGATACTAAAGAAAGAGTGTTCCATATAGACGACATTGTCACGGTTGGAGCAGCTAACGAAGCTACTCTAACAACTGCCGATTTAATAACTCGCTCTTCATCCGACGATCCAATTATTTGTATCGCGGCATCTGAAACAGTTTTAGTTGTTGCACGTCAGTCTGGGACACTTTTACAGTATCAACTGCCCTCTCTAGTATTGGACAATGTTTACAACATACCTGTGCGTCCTGTTTCAATAGCGCTCAACAGTTCCTCTTCCAGGTTATCAATCTTGGACAACTACGGTGTTCTAAAGCTGTTTGAATTGGAAAAGAAGCCATCATTCCAAAGAGGCCTGTCCAATTCAAATAACGTAATTTCTCCAAAGGTGATTAAAGTTAATACTAGTTTGCTGGTGGTACTTTACTTGATTTTGAACGTAAAGATGTTTGGGATATCAAATGGGCTACGGATAACCCAGAGTTATTCTCAATCATGGAAAAGACTAGGCTTTACATTTTCAAAAATTTAGACCCTGAGGAACCGCTTACATGCTCTGGATGTAAGATGGAATTAATTTAGATATATGCGAGTTTGATAATCTCCAAATTAAGACGGTTTTGCTTGATGATGTGATGTTAGATCCAGAATCACCACAGCAGACATACATGGTAAACTTTGAAGTGAAATGGTTGCGTGATTTAAGAGATATCATAAAAAACACAGGGCTTAACGAAGCAATTCAATACGCTGAAGACCGTCCTCACAATAAGTTATGGAAAATAATTGCAGAAGCAGGGCTGCAGCAACTAAACTTTGAGATTGCAAACAAGGCTTTTATCAAATGCCAAGATTATCAAGGTTTAGAATTTATAAAAAGATTAAAAAAGTTGGAGGTACATTTCTCTAATTGTAGGACCCCGCAAAAAAGAAAGCAGAAATCGCAGCATATTGTTTGAACTTTGATGAAGCGGAAAAAATGTATCTAGAAATGGATCGTAAGGATTTAGCAGTCGATATAAGAATCAGAATGGGAGACTGGTTCCGTGTTGTTCAGTTGATTAAGACTGGAGGAGGAGGGGATGACTTGCTGCTAGAAAAAGCATGGAATCAAATCGGAGATTTTTATTATGATAGACAGCGTTGGTCCCAAGCAGTTACATATTACGTCCAAGGAAGAAATATTGATAAACTGATAGAGATCTACTATCTGTTGGAAGATTTTGAAAATTTAGAGAAGGTTGCCAATGGACTATCTGAAAACCATCCTCAATTAAAAGTACGCTTTCCTAATTTAGAATCTTGCCCAAAAGTTCCTATCAGTCGGTTTAAGCGACCAAGCAGTCAGCATCTTTATGAAACTCGGGGATGTTCCTCAAGCAATTAATGCGTGTGTTCATTTGAATCTTTGGAGTACCGCTATCGAGCTAGCAGAAAAACATAAATTCAAAGATATCGAAAATATTTTAAACAAATACGCTTCGCATATTCTGAAGAATAGCAAAAAGAAAGAGGCGATAGAACTATATCGAAAGGCCAATTATTGTCAGAAGAGCGCTCTACTAATATTTGGAGTAACTAGATTTCTTATTCTGTAGATTGCAAAAGAAGCTGTCAAAAACAAAGAGAATGCGTTAGATATAAAGAAACTCTACGTTTTGGGAGCATTGGAAATCGAGCGTTATCACAACATTCAAAAATCTTCCAGAAATAATGTAAATATAATTAATTGTAGCCCACCGCAGCGCTAGATGGATTGCTGGCAGAAGACGTGCAAAATATAGCAGAAAGCAAAGTTTTGGATAATGCATGGCGGGGCGCGGAAGCCTACCATTTCTACGTACTAGCACAAAAACAATTTTATCAAGGGCAGCTTGAATCTGCCGTTATAACGGTAATAATCTAATAATATTAGGCATCGTATCTGTGCGAGTATGAAGACATTCTAGACCCAGTTACGATCTATAGTTTACTAGCACTACTTTCCTTGCATGCAGGCTTTTATGGCACCTGCTCAAAGGCAATGATCAAATTAGAAGGAATCGAAGGTCCCCACCAGCAATATTATCAAGATTTGGCACTTCAAATATTTACAAAATATAAACCGTACGACCCTGAAGTAGAGCTAGTTGTGTGCTCGAATTGTTTGGGAACAATGAAGGAAAAGTAACTGATCGTTAAATGTAGTGAAAAAGTATGCTCATCATGCAGCATGTATTTCCCAACATGCATAGCTTCAGGCCGTCCAATCGTTGATGCTATTCACTTCATGTGCCATGTTTGCAAGCATCGTGCGATTGAAAGTGAAATATCCGCATACAGCTACTGCCCACTATGCCACACAACGCTTTAAAATATATAATCTTTTATTATCTTCGACCCCTGTGATATGGCTGGAACCTACCCCTTCCACTCTCACTCCTGGTCTGCCTAGCTGAGTCCTGGTAGTTTCTTTCATCCTGTATATGAACATCCAATACATCGCCGATACTGAATCTAAGTTCGCCAAGTGTCATTTCGTCTTCCTTCCCTTCTTTATTGTTATGTACTAGGGCTAAATCCTTTGAAACGATTCTGTTAATCTTCAACTTGGACCCGTAAATTGCTCGCAACTGCAGCGTTGAAGAGGGAGAGATTAAGTCCGTCTTTTCCATTAAAATTGATATAATTTCAAACAGCGTTGAATTTTTCCTACAATTAGCATATAAATACCAACAATAGAGTGATAGTTTTGTATTTTGGAAATCTTTGAGTATCGCATCTCCTTTCCTAACTACTACGCCAACCATGAATGGAGGTACTTTAGTTCTATCGATATCTACTTGTTTTTCTTGCATACTTGAATTCAACTCTGAGGTTTGTTGCGGTGACTGCACCATTGGTAGATCGTTGCTCATTTGGAAAAACAAAAAAATGGTGATTAATACAGCTTTATTGAATTAGAAAAAAGTAATGGCGGATATGCATATTCAACTGGCTGATTCCTCATGATGTTTTTTCCAGCATTCTTTGAACGCTTGCATTTCCCTGATGCATTTTCTGAAATCCTTGGTCTCAAAATGACAATCCTGAAGCGCCTCGTGTTCTTTAAAGCAACCGCTTCTTTTAATTCGAGTGATGTATGGATCCTCCTCTTCTAGCTCTTGCGTTGCGCTCATTAAAAAATGTCAAAATAATAATTCTCCGAAATGCCAAACATGCTACCTGCTATCCAAGACCCAGGTATCCCAATGATGCTGTCAAGTAAATACAAAAGGACTATGCAAAATGTACAAAGCAGGCTATCTAAACCTCCTGTGCATGCTGAAGATGAAAAGCAAAGACCAAAGCAAAACTCTATTTTACCTGACACATTTAGCAGCGAACAACAGAAGCAAGCTAATTCTCCAAAAGCTGAAGATGATAATGAAAAGACAGACACCAAAGAATTGGAGGCACTGAACGAGTCAACGTATCAACCATATCAGTTGGCGGCTGCATCAAGCTACAACCCGTCTAAATTGACAACTAATCAGCTAAAGAAACTGGATTTACAAACCAAAGCAAAGTATATGGCCTATGATAAACCTGACCAGTTTATTCAGTTGAAGATTGCTCAAAGCGAGCTGCGATCCAAAAAGGTAAGCATCGATAATGGGTAGTGGTTAAGAGAAGAGCATGCCCGCATACAGGACATTGTGCAGCAAGCTAGAAAGAAATGGGATTTGATACATAGGGCGATCGAGGATCCTGAGCAAAAGAGAATAGGAGAACAAAAGTCCCTTGAAGCAAAGCGAAGAATTAAGAGAAAGAAGAAACAAATGGCAATCAACAGAGTAATACGCGTTAACATTAGGATGAGGAACTTCAATACTTGGTAGAGGGACAGAATAGCTCAATCGACGCGATTCAATTGAAAGAGCACTTGGTTATTCCAAAGACTGTTCCGAAAGTTGAGAAATATATCACTTCAAAAGAAAAGAGCCGGGTAGAAGAGCTTCTTTCAATGGATTTGATTCTCCAATAAATTATAATTCTATAGCCAGTGAATACGCTGCTTCTGCACCCAATGAGAGCGGCTATAATTCTATATTGCGATTAAATCAAGTGAGCAAAAGCGGAGAAAAAATAAAAAACTCAATGCAAAGATTAATAAGAAACGCAGGTAAAAGACTCTACAGCTCTCATCCAGCTGCAGAAATGCATTCGGAACGTAAAAAGGTAACTATTGATACAATCCGAAAATTGTACAAGACAAACACGCCTATAACAGTGATGACTGCCTACGACTATCCTTCTGGAATGTTTTGTGAGAAATCAAACATGGATATGACTCTTGTGGGTGATTCATTAGCGATGGTAGCTCTTGGTTATCCATCCACCAACCCAATTACCTTGGATGAAATGATACATCACTCTAAAGCAGTAGCTAGAGGCTCAAAAGCTCCATTTCTAGTCGGGGATATGCCATTTGGCACCTATGAATCAAACGTAAACGATGCGGTGAATAATAGCATAAGATTTATGAAAGAGGGTAATGTTGAAGCGGTGAAATTGGAGGGTGGAGTGGAAATGTACGAGACAGTTTCTAAAATTACCTCCGTTGGTGTTCCAGTGCTGGGCCACATTGGTATTCAATTATTAAACTAGGCCTTACCCCACAACGCGCTGCTGCATTGGGCGGTTTCAAAGCACAAGGAAGAACTGTAAAGAAGGTACTTTTTCATTTTACTTTAGGCGATACAGCTGTTGGAAGATGCTAAAGCGCTCGAAGATGCTGGTTGTTTTGCAATTGTCCTGGAGTGTGTCCCAGAAACAGTCGCTACATTTATTACCAAGCAAATTGGAATCCCTACTATCGGAATTGGTGCTGGGAATCAGTGTTCAGGCCAGGTTCTAGTCCAGCTGGATATTCTTGGGGTCTATGATAAATTATCACCAAAGTAAAAACATTTAACGCAGATTCTCAAAAGTATACGCCAATGTTGGGAATGACATTACTAATGCTCTAAAGACTTATGGACAAGAAGTTAGAGAGCGTAGCTTCCCCGTTAATGGCGACCATACTTTTAAAATGCAAAAAGGTGAGGAAGACGAGTTTATCAAATGGGCAGCCGACTATGTCAAAAACAATCCAAAGAAATAAAAAGGGATTTATTAATTATTATCTTCATCGTCGCTCACAGTAACAGAGAGTACAAACTTTCCTGGACCAGTTACTTTCTTTACTTTCATATCACTACCCAAAACTTTAACCTTGTAGTTTGTCTCCAGATGTTTAATTTGAGGTTGATCATTCGGAATTTCAGGTAGGGGTTTCTTTGTGTGAATTTTCGAGTTTACTATTTCAACTTCGGTATCGGGATCTTTTGTCAACAACTCTGCAAAAGCATTTTCAAGTTCCTCTGCGACTTCTTTTGGAAATTCTTCCCTTGGACTGTCTTTAACTTCTGAATTTTTGGATTGTAAGGACCTGTCGGACTTTTGCGATTTTAAATTCGTATTTTCAACTGGTGTGGTTGAATTTTCTTGAGTAATTATTCCAAGCTCAGAACGAACCTCTTTAGCGGCATTTGTTAACTCTCGATGCACATCTTCAGCAGCTTCAGAGAGGTTTTTTTGCACTTCAATTGCAGCTTTGGAAACTTCTTTTTGAACTTCTCCTTTAAAGTAGTTTGTCCACCTAGTGAAGAAACCTTCCTTTTCTTTCTTTGGTTCGTTTTCTTTTTGTGCTTTCTTTATCTTGTCTTGAACTCTAGAATCAAACCTTTTCATTCTTTCATCAAACTTCTGCATTTTGGCGTCAAAACCTTCAATCTTATCGTCATACGATTTCGCTTTGCTGTCTAATTTTGAAGCTTCTTTTAGGAAACCTTTCTCCAATTTGTCATAGGTTTTTGCTTCCTCTTTGATTTCTCTTACACTTGCTACAGATTGGCTTTCGTCATCCAACCTTTTCCGAGTCATTTCAGCCTGTGCTCTTGCCTGGTCTGCTTGCACCTTCATAATTTCAGCTTGAACTTTTGCTATCTCTGCTTTAGCCTTTGCCCTTCGTTTTTCCAGCGATACTTGTAAATTCACTAGATCCATAGCCTTATCCTTGAATTTTGCCCTCTCTTCCAGCGTCTTGTTCGGCATATTGCCTAATTCAATTTGCTTTCGTATTATTTCAGTTTGAATTTCAGCCTCTAAAGCAGCCAATTCTGAGTTCTTGAATGCAACTTCTGTATTTAAAGTTCCATGATGTTGATTTAAATTTTGCAAGTGATTACCTACTTTTGCATCCATTTGTTGTCCGTTATCTATCGCTGGATACGGGTAGGGATATGGATACCCACCATATGAGTATGCTTGAGAGTTGTGGTATGTATGCGAAGAATCTGACGGATAGTGTGACTGATCAAATTCTTCATCTTCAAAAGATCTAATGCTGCCACCATCAGCAAACTCGCTTGGCTCGGCTATATCACTATTATTCCCCTTCGAGTGAGAGTTGGTAGAGGAGCTTGAGAATGAGCTGGAGTCAGAATCGCCAGCTGCTCTAGATTTTTGAAGCATTTTGTTCAGATCCCTTCTCGCTCTGCGTTCGAATCTGTGAATCTTGTGGTGTTTTGTACTAGTATTTGTCTCTTGGTTTGGATATGGCTCATTTTTTCTAATTTAGTGCATTTAATTACCCATCTTCATTAAATCTTTGATGATCTTCAAAATTTGGGGTAGGTGGAAGAGGGACAACCAGTTGTTGAGGAATATGTGAAATAGGGGGAGCCGGTGGAGGTGGTGGAAGATTGGGCGGCTGAGGCGGTTGTGGTGGTTGTGGAGGATGCAAGTGCGAAGGGAACCCATTTGGTGAATGCTGGAATGCTGGTCTACCAAAGCCGGTAGGATAAAACGGAGGATCATTAGGTTGGAATCGTGGTGGATATTCAGGATGTCTATGTGAATCTTCCCTGGCTCCTCTAGGACCTCTAGTTGCTCTAGAAGCTCTTGAACGTCGTGATCTGTCCCAATTCTCAAACCCATCAAAGCTTTGAGATCCAAACCCAGGCCGCTGAAATGGAAACCCAGGCCCAAACGGAGCGTGACCTCTAAAATCAACCCGAGGATCAAAATGCATAGGGCCTCTAAACTCTGCCCCAGGTCCAAATGGTACAGGACTTCTATAATCCAATCCAGGCCCATAATGTCCAGGATAATATCCAAAAGGGACGTTGTTTGGGAATCCAAACCCGTTTTGAGGTACTTGAGGTTGAATAAATTCTGATGGAGGTTTTCCGTTATCCTGAACTTGCTCAACATTTTCGGCTTTCTGGCCAAATTGCTCCAAGAATTTATTTCTAGCCAATCTTCTTTTTAACAAGTCCTGCTGGGATATAGATGATTGAACGTCAACTTCTTCGTCGTCATTCAATATCTCCACATTATAAGCGTCTGGTCCCTTTATTGACTGATCTCTTTCCCTTAATTTCGACTGAATGTTCAAGTAATCCTCCAGTTTGTTTAGGGTGTCCTTGTCAATTTTCGGTTGCTGTTCATTTTGCTGATTATATTGTTCGTAATATTGTTTTAGGTATTGGTAACTTAGTTCTTGCTGTTGCTCAGGGCTATATTAGTAACAAACTACCTGAAATCAGAGATGTACGAAGAGCCTACTCCGGATTCGCTCTGGGGTTTGTTCATCGGACAGTTTGGATCTTTGCACACTAAAATTAGCTCTACTTACAATTTTCTAGTGGTTTTGTAGGATGATGCGAATGCATATAAATCAAAGGGATTTGAACAGCTTCCTTGGTAGTTGCTGTAGATTCCACAAAGGATTCTTTTGAATGAAGAGTACCGTTGTTTGAAGACTGTAGTGTTTCCGAATTCGAATTAATCGTTGAGTCTCTTACAATGCTGCCTTCCTGATGAATTTCCTTCAAGTCTTCAACATTTATATCATCTGCAATAAACTCCGATGATGCCGTATCCACCTGCATCGAAATTTTTAAAATTTGAAATGAAACTTTTGTTCATAAAACTTGGCTGCGGTTGATACTCGGAAGTGGCGGCGATGTTTAAGCGAAAATCCTGCACAGCAAACATGGGTCAATAATGAGGGACGATCTTGTAGCTCTTTGATGCGGCATGCAATCTGGCCGGATTCTTTATACGTTGTAGATGGGCCCACCAAAGAGCAGTCGAAAGGGTTGGTTATGTGAATCATGAAGATGTGCTTATAAGGAAGGATCTCTAGATATTCTAAACTTGAAAAACACTCAAATATAAAGTTTTATATAGATTTCTACGTTCATAGAATATGATATGGGTCAACTCCAGCGAGTGCGTCAATTTTCGGGTTTCTGTACCATTTCTTTGGAACAAGTAGTGGATTCATTGGCGGTTTTGGTATTAGCAAAGGATTTGGCGGAGGTGGTGGGACCAGCAATGGGTTGGGTGGTGCAACAGGTATTTTGCTTGGATCAATAATTACGTTTTCCACCTCTTCTTTATCGATAATTCCCATTTGTTTTCTATACCTTTGCATAGATTCGATTTGCATTACATCTAGTGGATTAGGCGGTGGAACTGGGATATTGCTATGGGCTACCTGATTCCTCTTTGCTATGCCCATTCGTACCCGATACTTTTCCATTGGTTCAAAATCTTCAACGCTAGTTAATGGATTAGCGGGAGCCGCAGGAATATAGTCTTTGATCATATCACTTCTTGTATGTACAAATTGATTTCGATAATGCTCTACTGAATCTAGTCTTGATACATCTTCAAAATCAACATCCTCATCCGTAAGAGTATCGTGAGTCAAGTCATCCTGCTTTCTTTTCCCGATATTGTAACGCACATGTAAACTTGATTCGTTTTCAAATAATAGAATGCGGCTTCTATCGTTATCGCTAGATTCTGAACTGGATTGAAAGTACGCAGCAGTCAAGTGAAGCGGTTTCTTTGGAACTGGTGGTGGCCTTTTTCGTCTTTGATTCTGATTTGATATGCTTGAATATACATCTATCTCATCAAAATTAGATCCGTTTTCCATTAATCTTGATTGTATGTTGAGATATTTCTCAATATAGCTTGTTTTTACAGTCGATTCAGTGTCTGACTTTGCAGAGTTTACTGGACACTCCAAGTCTTTGCAGATATTCTGGAGTGGGTTTTCGGGATCATGGGAGTGCATATACAACAGCGGTATTGGGAAGATACCTTCCATCTTAAAAAAAGTGAAACTTTTGTAACACAAATGGTGGCTACATTGCTTTATTACTTTCGACACCCCGTTTGAAAGCGGCTATTCTTCCTAAATACATCGAATGAAGTGCATATGCGTTTGGGCAGCTCAAAGCCTTCTTCTTCTGGTATAACGTACAGTTCTCTGGGGATTGGATAGAAATCCTTTCTCTTTTTGCTAGATTCATCCATCAAGTACTTTTCTAATAGAATGCTTTTTGCTAGCTTAGTTTCGGTATCATTTATTAAGGTATCGGTGTCGTGGGAGAAATCTGCAGAATCCATAGAGGACATGAACGAGACACAGTCATTCAGATCATTGTATGGGCATTGCGGATCAGTGCATATCGAAGAAACAGGGTCCAGTGCGTTATGCGAATGTAAATAAATAACTTCATGACTTTCAACCATTACGAAAAAATGAAACTTTTCTGAAACCAGACAAATTTATTGAATAGTACAAACAATGATGGTTTGCTTTTTCTTTTTCTTTTCGTTTACAGAGTTGGGACTAGCTTCCGAACCTTCCATTTGGTCGGCATTTAACTCGGCCACCGCTGTAACTTTATGGTCTTCTGGTAATACAACATGGGTAACTCCCAATTCTTTGTTTATGGCTGCTAGCTGTGCTGGAGTCGGGCTGCTCACCGCTGCGTTATTTACGATAATATTCTGTTGTAGCGACATTTGCTTGAGTTGCTGATCCAACTGCCGAACTTGCTGCTTCAGCTGCCTCTTCATCTGTAGATTTTGAAACGCTTTCATATTATCGGCATTGAGTCTATTTGTTTCTAGTTTGACTCTCTCTTGAAGCTTAAATATTTCAGTCTCATGCAAGTGACGCAGCTTCAACATGTCAATTGGAAGGGCATTTTGATTTTCCAAGTCAGAAACAGCAAGTAAATGACTTTGCTGCAGCTCTTGCATTTCAAGCATTTGCTGTAGTTTCAGATTTTGCTTTGCAACTTCAAATTTCCCTGTTAGCAATTGTAATTCTTCAAATTGTGCTTGTTGTTTGTCGATATCTGGATTAGATACCGCTTTCGCAGTTGTATTGCTTCCTACTTGTGATTCATACTCATTCCGTAATTCTTCTCGCACTCTTGCCTCCATCTCCGCTCTTATTTCAGCTTCCAGTTCTGCTCGCAGTTCACTTTCTAGTTCCGCTCGCAGTGATTCCACATTAGTGCTTTCCGCATACTGCTGAGCTAATCGATAAGCCATTTGCTTTTGAATTGGGACGTAATGCCTACTTTCCTGTTGAGAAATACTTGATTCAACATCCACTTCAGTCGCAATTTCATGATTGTACATGTCTGGATGAATTTCACCATCAAGTCTTTGAATCGAATTCAAATATGTCTCCAATTTCCCGTCAATTGGCAGTACTGATTTTATAGACGATTGTACTTCGCTCTGCGGTCTGTTCATTGGGCAATTGGGGTCCTTACATAGGTTCGCAAGTGGATTTTCCACATCATGTGAGTGCATATATATCAGCTGTGAATAATCTGTTGTTTCTGACTGTATTTCGCTGGTGGTCATTTTGGTAAGAATTTGAAACACCTTGTTACATGAACCAGTACAATGCAAAACCGAAAAGTTATAAATAACACTTTTTATTTATTTGCCCATTTCAATTTTCTTGCGATTTCCTTATTTCTTGTTACAGCTCGGTCAACTCTATCACGACAAGCAGCATTACGGAATTGTAATCCCAACTTAATTAAAGTGGTATTCTTGTTCATGGATTCTGCAAAGGTCTGTTCAGCATCAGTTCCAACTGGAGTTATGCTCTTTTGATGAGATAACTTGAGTTCCAGCAAGCTTTTGTTATATGCGAGCAAATATCCTAGCTCGCGCATGCCTTTTGGGCCAATATGGTTACCCTCCAAATTCAAATATTGCAGGGTAGAGTTTTCCATCAAGCTTTTTGCTAATTCAACTACAACAGCAGTTTGAATGGAACAGTTGGAAAGTTCAAGCTTAGTGACAAAAGTGTTTGATTTCATTGCTTCAGCTAAAGCAAGACCTTGTTCGTGAGTCAAGGCAAAGTGTTTGCAGTCGAAAACTGTCACAGAAGGATCGTTGTTTTTGATTGCATGAAGACCAAACAAAACCTCATCAAGTACAGGGTTAGTGCGGAAAACTGAAGTAGTAATGGCAGATGCAGCTTGCATCGGACCGTCAGTAGCTGAACGTGATAGCGGCTTGGATAAGCTGCTTTCAAAAATAGAAGAAGTTCTTCTATTCTTCATTCCTCTTTCTTTAGGTTCTGTATCTTCAGTGCTTACCCCAGGGTCCGTAACTTGTAGTGGTTCAGCAGCTGGAGCAATATCTTTTGTAACAGCTGATTCTTTTTCTTCAGCAATTACCTCTTCTACAACCTTGGCAGTTTCTTGCACTTTTTCGACAACCTTGACTGCTTTAGATTCTTCAACTGGTTCTTCTTTTTCAACAACCTTGACTGCTTTAGATTCTTCAACTGGTTCTTCTTTTTCAACTACTTCTTCAACTTCGCGTCCTTCTCTAAGAGGTTCTTCAGCAACTTGTTCAGGTTCAGGAATTGCATAGGCTTCTTCTTGCACATGCTCCTTGACAATTTCTACAACTTCTTCAACCTTTTCCTTCATTTCTTCAACAGCATTTTCAACCTTGGATTCAATATGTTCAATTGCTTGCTCCAAGTCCTCCTTGACAGTTTCAATAGCAACTTCAACAGTATGCTCTACATTTTCAATGGCAGATTCAACTTTGTGCTCAATTTGTTCAATTGCGCTTTCCATCTTTGAATCGGCAGTTTCTAAGGGTTCCATTCTAGGAATATCTTGCACAATTTCATCCTTGGTTTGCATTACAGGGATTTCTTCAGACATTGAGAGTTATGAGATTTTCAAAAACTTTTATATTGGAAAGCCACAGGGAGTAGTGAGGCTGCAGTTTCGAAATTATGACACAAAACACTTTATTCATCTCTGGAAATCCTTTGTGCCCCAATCAATAATTTCTCCTCTGAGCATTCGTTTAGCAACGCCAACGCTTTCTGAGTGATCTACAATTGGATCCACGTAGACGCCAAATTTCTTCCTTTTTGCGCTAGACCATTGTAAAATATCGCTTGCTGGGACTTTTTGCAGTTCCTTTACCCATGTCTTGATGTACTTTGCTTCTTGGTCAAATTTTTTGGTCTGCAACCACACATTGAATATTCTGTAAGGGGTCGTGTCCACACCTGTGCTTGCACACCATTGCCAACCTGAATTAATAAAACTTACCGCCATTATTTTGAGCTGGATCATAATCCAATAGTTTCTGTGCAAAATACTTTTCCCCTAACCTCCAATCAATTTGAAGGTTCTTGACAAGAAACATAGCGCAGATCATTCTGATTCGGTTATGCATTAGTCCAGTTTCTTTGAGCTGTCTCATTCCTGCATCTACCAGAGGATATCCAGTTAATCCTTCTTTCCATAACTCAAGCAGTTTAGGATCGGTGTTCCACGTTACTTGCAGTTTCATTTGCTGGTTTGGCAGATCGCTTACTTGCTTTTGCAATACTGATGGCATATGGTAAGTCAAATGAAAATAAAATTCTCTCCAGTAAAGCTGGCTTTTCAGTACGTGGTTATTCTTTACCAAAGAGAGGACATGTCTGATGGATACATTTCCAAACTTAAGATAAGTTGCCAAATTAGTTGTTTCGATTGTCGGAAAGTTTCTAGTGTCGGCATAGTTGTTGAATTTACCTGCTTTCACACTTTCAAGAATCTTTAATGCTTCATCTGTTCCACCGGGTAAAGACACTTTGGTATCGCAAAACCTGTTGTACTCTTCAAAAGGAATTACGGACAAGTTCAATTCATCAGTAACAAATGTTGCGTTGCAGTCTTGAGGTAATGGCACTGAAAAGCCCAAGCAATTGTTGAAGAACGGAGTAAACACCTAAGTTAGATCCATTCAAGAATCCATAGTTTCGTCACACTATCAGTGTAGCTTGACATAAACTTACCTTATAAAACGATCCACCACCATTTCGAATTTTGCTTAGTGGATGGATATTGTGATCTTCCACTTGCTTAAACCCAATCTGGTTTTTCAAGCACCAGTCATTGATGATTTGATCTCTCTTTCGGGAAAACGGAGTGCAGTCCAAACTCAAGATAACTTGTTGAATTTCGTACTTGCTGCGGATTTCGTCGAGTACAGATGTGTATTCGCCATAAAAGATGTACAATTTAGACTTTTTTTTCTCTAATTGTCGCTGCAAATCTTGCAATGAATCAATAAGGAATCGGCAAGAGTAATGGTTGAAATAAGCGTTATTTGTAATTTGTTGCGGGGTGAACACGAATATTGGTAAAACATTTGATTGGTTCAGCAACCCAAGGTTGTCGTATAATCTGAAATCTCTTGTAAAGATGAACACCTTCATTTCGGTTTTCTGTCTCTTGTGTTCCATTTGTTATTTTCAACGCGGAAAAAATTGGTTTAGCAGTGGAACGACCTTGGCCGCAACTCCAGTTTTACACGTCAAAGCACATAGAGGCGATCCTAATACATTGGCCATATTTCCGCAACTCTATAGTTTAAATCATCTGTTAAATTGAACTAGGCACATTTTATTTAGAATTAATTAACCTCGAGGCTTTCTCAAAGTAGTATCATAAAGTCTAATCAAATCTTCTTGTCCTCCTTCGTTCTGTGAGAATGCATACCCTCTGGTTTGCTTCATTCTTTGGTTCATTCTAACTTTATGAACTGCTTTGCGAAGCCATTCACGACGAGGTCGATGATCTGCAATATTAAGTTTTTGAATTTCTTGAACAATGTGGTATGATTGGGGTGTAACACTTCGTTTGTAGAATTTCCATACAAAATCTCTGAAATTAACAAGAATTGGTAATAGAATTAACCCAAACCAAAAGGCAGGCGTAGTAAAGAATGCAAAGTTAGTATTGTAGAGTTCCCTAGAAAATCCTACCAATGGGCCAATGAAAGCATACATTGGGAAGATGACAAAGTAGGCAGCAAGTGATCCGGCGAAAGCAATAAATGTAGCACCGACAAAAATATCAACTACAAGGCAGTGCTTGATTATTACAGTCACTAAGGTAGACGCATACACATAGATACCAAACACCCAATTGTCAACATCTCTTCCACCAATCAGGATATCACCATTTCCAATCACAAATGCCCAGAAATAGAATATCACCAAAGAGTGAAAGAACGAATTTAGAATCCAAAAGATAAACACTCGGTGGTTGTAAAATGTATCATTTTGTCCAATTCTATACATTTGTGGATAAGAATCAAGTGTACGAGAAGAAACATATTGATCAAAGACTCCAAGTACAAACGGTGGTAACAGAGTCCACAAAACATTGTAAGCTGATACTGACGACCAAGTTTCAAATAAAGTCATTCCAGAAAAATTATTGTTGAGCGTAAACCAAAATTGAATAAGGTATAGTGTAATGTTTTTGTAGAAGCAGATTGTAATTACTTTGGATATTCTCGAGTATGCCCAGCCACCATGCACCAAAAGCAGCTTTCTCAAGTATTTGAATTGAGCAATAGCAAAATCCGCACTTCTAGCTGCTTGCAACCCTTCCTGACCAGAAATACCTATTCCCACATGCGCGGCTTGAATCATACTAACATCATTCGCCCCATCTCCAATAGCCAAAGTAATTGCACCACCAACATTTTGTTTGACAAGCTTTACTACAAGAGCTTTTTGAAGAGGAGATACACGGCAACAGACTACTGCTTTGCACAGAAGAGCTAGTTCAAGGAAAGTGTCCTTCACATCATCTTCCAATGCAAAATTGAGACTTTTTCCGTCAATGATCAACGCCATAGGCTAAATTAATCTAAATTTTTACCTCCATATCAACACCAAAGTCTTTGTCGAATTTGAAATCACCGTAAACTCCTCGTTCAAACCCTTTCCACTTGTTAAACGCACTATTTCCAATATCCAAAGATGCCTTTAGCTGAGCTAAACGTTGCTGTAAGAACTCTTTTGTTTCAAAGTGTGTAGTTTCATTACAAATCATCATCAACATATCTGGGGTAATAAGTTTGCAAGAGAATCCAATATTGATTGCAGTTTCTTGTCTGTCTCCTGTTAATACCCAAACTCTAATTCCAGCTTCCATTAAGGTATGGATGGTATCTGGCACATCGTCTTGCAGCTTGTCTTCAATTGCTGTGGCTCCTAATAGTTGTAAATCAGTTTCGATCATTTCTGCGGCTTTGTCTAGTGCATCTTGTCTGTCCGTGATAGTCGTTGCTGCTGCTTGATGTACTTTAAGCCATTCTCTATATTCATTTTCAGAGATATCACGAAATGCCAGCACTAATGTGCGAAGACCTTCGTTTGCATATTCTTCAAGATGTTGTTGAGTTGCTGGCAAAAACAAACAGTCAATGGATAATCTGTCAAATATAACAGTATCTGCTCCTTTGATGAACAATCTGATTCTGCCATCTGGAGCTCGTACAACTACTGACATTCTCTTTCTAGTCGAATTGAATTCGTTGACATTTAAAACTTCAAATTCTTGATCTTCTCCATTTACTGCAATAATGACTGACTTTGGTTTTCTCGTGTGAAAGAGGTATCCTAGCGATTTTGCACCATCCACCAGAGCTGCTTCATCTGGGGACGATGCTTGATAGTTTATATTCGTGGGATCCAAATCATCAATTTCAGGAATTACAGTATGACAAACAGCCAACAGGGTCAAGAAATCATTGATTACTTGTGAATTGACACCCTTATCTTTATGCTGCTGAATTCTGCTAAAAACATGGTATCCCTAATATTATAATTTGAATACCACTTCTCTACCGTTTTCATCCACATGGATTCTCTTATCGTCAGGTACTTGTTCAGCGTATGCAATCCCTCCAATACTAGCCATTTTAAATTCCATAATATTTCTTGTCAATGTTCCAGTTTTATCACTGAAAATAAAATCTACCTGCCCCAACTCCTCTACAAGTGATGAGGTCTTTGCAGTTGCTGGTGTGTCATTGAGCTCGTAGTATAAGTCAAGATCTGAATTTATAAACTGACCCAGCACCATTTTAACGATTTCTACAGTAACAATAAGTGATAATGGAATTAAGTTGTTGAATAGAATGATAAACGTGAGTACATTTGTAATAAATGACAAAAATCCGCCATTGGTGCTCATTAATATTTGCGCATCAAAAGGATTGGTCAGCTATGATCAATTCACATAATTACGTCTGAGATTAATTGCCCAAAGGCACAAATCAAGGCCATCCCAACGAGAACGAAAAATAGGAGAATGATTTCAGAATTCACCATGTGCTCAACCTTAGTGCGCTTGATTGGAGTTGTACTATATTAGTGATATTTACGTTGAATTCATCATTAGTTTGCTTTCGTGACCAGTAAATACGACAATGGCATATACCCATTTTGTGTTTTTTAGTTGCGCACCCTGTTTTAAAAATTGAATACTCTTAATAGCAGCTGATTTGGACCAATAGGATATTTCTTGTCTTTAAGATTCAAAGTGGCGTCAAAGGTATAGAGAGAGTTGTTTGGCAATTCAGATTTCACAATAGCATCTAATCTTGACACAGCTTCCGGGCTAATCAAATCCGCAGTTTCCGGTATAGCTTGTCTTATTTTTAAATTTGTTTCTCTAATATTAAATAAACCTACCCATCCAAATTTGATGTCTCAATAAAACACAATCCATCTGGCTCTGAAGAAGACAGTATAACTAAATCCGCTGGAAAATAAGCAGAGTTTTCCACTTTAACAACGTCTCCTACTACAATGTCTTTCCATAAACACTCTTCAAAAAACGAACCACGTAGGACTTTTACCACTCTAGTATTCACCGTCCTATCTTGTACATGTCTCTTGTTATCTTCCAGTACTTCTTTCGATGCTGTAATCAATGCAATAATCGACAACGGGATAATTGTACCGTATCTAGATGTAGGCGATAGTTGCCCAATCAACTGAACTGTACCCGTAAATAAAAAGAACAGATTGGCATATTTGGAAAAGAATTCAAACAAAAACTAGAATTAACAACGGATACTTTTGGAATGAATGTAAAGATGTTGTACTTTCCTGTTGAAACCGAATTATTTAAAAATTCCTGCTGCCGCTGTTTGATTGGATCGTTGACATAGATTGTGCGAGTGCCGATTGGAACGAATGTAGCACTGATATCTGGCTGTTTCAATCCAATGCTTATTAGAAAATCGTTCATCAAATTGGAAAAGAATGGATCAAAGCCACAAAAACACAATCAGACGCTAATTTTCAACACGCTTTTTAGTAGCAGTAATTGAACTATACCTGATATGATTACTATCTCTTAAAGTAAATAATACTCATCGACTGTCTTGTTACTATGGGATTTTTTATACTTTTACAGTTTAGAGGTACACGATAATACTTTTATTATTTCGTACGTTTAGGCTTTTTCCTTTGATGTTCAATTATATGCCGCAGAGCTTCAAAAGCACGGTCATCAATGCTCTTTCTCTCCCGCTTGAATCTAGATTCCAATTCAATCAATTCGTAGTTATAACTATCTTGCTCACCGGCAATTTCCTCTGGAGATGCCTTTTCCAGTTGCATTATTGCAATCGTTTTAAAGTGTTCCTGTTGAAAATTGTGTCTTTCTCGAGCTTGGGATAATCGCAATTTGTATGCTTCGTCGTCAAATTTACCTTGTAATTGTCTTAATTGATCGTAACTGTCCACAGAAGTAGAATCTGACTGACTATTTTGGGATACATCTCTTTCAGTTTGTGAATTATTGCTTTGACTTTCGAATTCAGCCCTTAGTTTTGCTTCTACTTCTGCTCTAATTTGTTCTTCTATTTCAGACCTTAATTCCATTTTAATCTTTTCCAATTCTTGTGCGTCGTCATTTGTAATTTCCTGTTCAAATCTTGTAGTATTTATCATGCGAATATAGTTTTGATCCTGCTGGGATATGCTTGATTCTACTCCTACTTCTGTAGCAATCTCGAGATTGTACATGTCTGGATGCACAGGTTTAGAGTGTTTAGGAAGATTGTTTAAATAATTTTCTAGCTTGGTATTTACCGACACTGATGGTGTCGATGGATTATTGAGTGTACAGTCGGGGTCTTTACATAAATTAGTCAAAGGATTTTCTGGGTCATGAGAATGCATGTATATTAGCGGAGCGGGCTGACTTTGTTCTATGCTTACATTTGAATTTGGAATATCACTGGAAGGGACGACATGAGAATCAATTCCAGGCTCACTGTTTATTTTGTCCGATTGCATTTTAAAAATGTAAGCTTGTTTGAAATCAGGAATCTAGAAGCTCTCACTATTACTGGCAGAAAGTTAAAAGACAGCATAATTAGGATTCAGGTCACGATTCGATTATCCCGCAACATGTCTTTCAAATTATTTGTTATCACTAACGATATGCGGCAGCCTGAAATACAGAATCCACAGTAGTATGGATAGATACAATAGAATTATATATTAAAAAGTTTCTTCTTCATAAGGAGCGTAATCCTCGTATCTATCAGCAAAAATATCATATTCTTCAGTAACCACACTAGAGTCCATGTATGTCCAAAATTCGGAAGAAAGGTCAATCAGCTTTTCGTGCATGTACTGAACCATTACTGTGGTGCCGCACAATATGACTTTTGAATTATCAAGCACACTATCGAATATCCCAGCATCGTGGATTTTCCCGCCTTCTATTGACATGTAGTTTCTAACAGACCTAGTTTCTACTTTATCAGGATATAATTTCTTTGCAGCTTCAACTATTTCTAGATCGGGAATATTTTCATGTGCAAACTCTGGTAAATGCACCAGTATCAATTTTGGGGCAAATTTAGGGTAGGGTAAGCACGAAATTGGCAGTAAACCGGTTTCATTTGCGGAAATATTTGTGGCTTCAAATGTACCATTAAAATAGTGTTGTTTGATTAATATTTCGTCTAGCTCTTCGACTACGAGATACTCGTCTTCCAACAGCTCAAAAGATGCCTATAATTAATGCTGCTTACCGTGAATTTCATATTTACTGGGAAAATGAAATATCTCACAAGATCCAAGAACAGTCTGGTTCCATTCTCATTCGCGAGCAAGTAAATATTGTCATAGTGCCCTTTCCAAAGATTAGTCGTTGGAGATATCGAAATATTAGAAAGCCCAGCAGGTTGAATATTATTGAATTGCTCTTGTAATGCACTCCCAGTAACTGATCTAAGCTTGGAATCTGTAGAAAAGTGAAAGACTCTAAATTCATTTTCACGCTCGGAAGGTGCAGATAACGTTCCTCTTTCACTAGCAAAAGCAGAAGTTGTTCTGGAACTAATATCCGAACTGTAATAGTTATTTTCCAAATCTTTTCCCTTTTCTGACAGGATGCTGCTTGCAACCAAAGTTTTATCCTTCCTATTGATGCTTCTACTAATAAAGAAAACCGAGATAGTTCCAATTACAATTACACATCCAGCTGCTATTCCAATGTAAATAAGAAAAGTCGTTGTTTGTGAAGGAGGTGAATTTGAATTATTGGAATCTGATGACTGAACTGGAGAGCTGGACGATGTTGGTGTTGGACCTTGAAGCATCGCAGTTGGAACATTGTCACTGTTGATACTTGCCTGAGGATTATTCACCACATTTCTATAGTTAGATAATCTCTTACGATGGAGCTGCGTTTCCTGGTCTTGTGGTGGATGGATTTTGAACTTGAGTGGCCGGTTTGTTTACATTTGTGGTCTGACCATTATTTTGGCCGCCTTGATTATTACTGCCGCCATTCCCACTTTGGCCACTACCCCCACTACTTCCACCATTGCTTGGAGGAGGTGAT
Organism: Boothiomyces sp. JEL0866; assembly: GCA_027604345.1. Classification (NCBI taxonomy): domain Eukaryota; kingdom Fungi; phylum Chytridiomycota; class Chytridiomycetes; order Rhizophydiales; family Terramycetaceae; genus Boothiomyces; species Boothiomyces sp. JEL0866. The sequence goes on from JADIIZ010000008.1 coordinate 256,191, forward strand.
TGACTCCCCCCACCAGTGTCTGGTGGATTCGTTGGCTTTGGTGCTGGTGGTTGAGGTTTGATTGACCCAGGACAATTCAATGCAGTATCTGAAGCGGTGCATCCTGAACTTGAAGGAATGATTATACCACAAAAGTTGTGGGAAAGAATGGCATCATCCCCAACCAATCCGGTTCTAAAGTAACAAAATCCAGCAGCCCAAGAATAATGCGAACACTGTGAATCTGCTAAACAAGCTGCTTCACAGTCACTTTGCACTAACCCTTGGGTGCTGTAGTACGGATTCTTCCAATCACACTGGCCATAATAATTGTTTCCGCTTTTAGAAAATGCGACCCCATTGTAATATATTTGCGCTGTAATGGTTGAAATGAAGAGGGGTATCAGAATCATTTTGGTTTTTGCAAAAAGTCTTCAGGTTTAAAATAGTAGGTCCCGAGTTAAAAATTCGGATTCTTTCACTGGTTCTGAAAACACAAAAAATGATAATTAGCAAATCAACACAGGAAAGATACGAGAGGAAACTTGAATGCAAAAGGCGATGCGACGACTAGTCCTTTAGAAAGCCCATCCAGATCATCCTATTGCATCGGCATTCAGCTATGGTAATAATCACAAATTTTGCAATTTCATTTTGTAAATATTGCTGCAGAATACTGAGTGACGTACTATTAAATTTTTTCAAATTGAAAAATGCAGCAATTCATAAATGCCGAGACTGACGAGTTTCTCAATCAATTAATATATATAGTTTGCTCAGTAGCTATAATATTTTATATCGGAGACACCATATTAATCATATACCTTAATGGGACGCGGAAATACCTCCGAATGCAATATTGTTTGTTTGGAGTAATACTTGCCAATATGGGGATCGCATTGTTCTCTTATGGATTAATATTATATCCAGAAAGCTCAATTATAAAATGGTTAATCAACTTTATGATATGGCTGTTGACATATTGCGCGTTGTATACCGGAATCGAACTGGTGCAATGTTATCAGCCGCTGTTTTCATTCTTGTCGGTATCCAGAATCAATTATTTAAGAGTTGGTGCGGGTTTACTTTACCTTCTAACAAACGGCAGTATGTTATGTTTCATTTAGGTCGTGCTTTCAAAGATTTATTTTACACAAGTTCTCAACAATCGAATTTCTTTGCCCTGTGGTATAAATATGGAAGCCCGATATTTTCTGTTATTGAGGTATCGTTGAACAGTGGGTTCTTGTTGTTTATGTTTTTCGGAATCTACAAGGTATCGAAAAGCAAGGCGAATAAGCAGCAGCTGGATTTCATATCAGCCAAATACAATACTGCGGTAGTGCTGCTGATCATATACGTTTTCTTTAATGGTTATTTTGGTTGTATCACTGCTTTCATATCGGCCATCGATACAGATGATCTGTTCATTCACACATTTGTACTCAAGCTGGATGTTCTTTTAATTCAACCAATGACATTTATGATTTGCTTGTATTTGAAACTGTATTATCTATTATTAGAGATTTTTGCAAAGAAGGATGTTCTTAGGAGCGGATTTAGTAAACATTCAAATGCAGTGAAATCTAAACAAGGAGCTAGTACCAAATATCTGCCTAATGCTCAACTTACATCGTAATTCAGTCAGTATTTAAAGCTGTCAAATAAAGATAGAAGATTTGATTATTTAAAAGATAGGGTACCTGTTGGAACCATCAAGTTTAGTTGAATGATAATCAGCCATGTCGCTCTTTGATTTAGCAGGGAAAATACAATACTGTAATTGCCATCTCACTGTAGATACACGATCTATTCTGCAGCGTATAATGTATTGTTCAATTATCGCTAGCCATCAGTAGAAATTCCAAAACTGCCAAAACCAAAATTGAGGATTTCAGCAGTACGGATTCTCGTTAGGTCGCTGATAAACATATTTCGTTGCTCTCCTGATGACGTCTTCAAACTTTTTAAATGCAAATCACAATTCCGCTCAACGACACTGTAAATCTCTACACACGCATTACATGCTCGTGTAGCATGTTTCTCTTTATCGTTGACTTTGCATTTCTACTTTACAACCATGGGACACGGCAGTACTTGAAAATGCAATACTATATCATAACAATGATAAGTATACAAATCATCATGGATATACTGGTTCTAGTATTAATTAGCAACGTTAATTCTATTATTATGTGGTTATTAAATGTGTTTCTATTTCTAAATGTGCTGGTCGCAATGCTTATTGCTTGTGAATTGATTCAATGCTACCAAGCGCTATTCCCTACTATAACAGAGGTAAAAATGTTGGGACTAAAATTCCTTGTTGTCTCCATTTATATTCTCGCAAACGGAAGTCGGTTATTCAAAGATTTACTGTTTACTGGACCAAATGAAGAGAATTTTTTTTCAAAGTGGTATTTGAATGCTAGTCCGGTATACGCAGCTCTTCAAATCACTTTTAATCTTGGATATTTAATATTAATGTTTTACGGTATATACAAACTATCATTGAAAAAAGCAAACAAGGAGCAAGCAGAGTATGTGAAATCCAAATTCACCAGCGCGATAGTATATCTGGTAATTTACGCCATACTGGTTATATATCTTGGGATAGTTACATTGACAGTATCTCGAATCGACTCTTCAGACCCACAGACGCATCTTTTCGTACTCAAGTTAAACATCTTGATGATACAGCCTTTCACTATAGTAATTTTTGTCTATACCAAACTCTACTACATTCTCCTAGAGATTTTTGCAAAAAGGAACGTTCAAAAGAGATTCAGCTTTGCTGCTGCCAAAAATTCAGTCACAAAGAGGGGGAAAACCTCAAGCATCACAAGGACATGATACAGAAACCATTCATTCAATATCCAACAGTAATCGGCTAAACAGGCGATTACCGATTATAACCTCTTTTTTTATCATGGAGAAATTCAAATTTGAATAAAAGGTGACGTAGACTTACTAATTTTCATGTTCGAAATCAATCAAACTACCAATCATATGCTAAACGATCTAGTATACGAAATTTGCTCCGTTGGAATACTAGGATATGTGCTAACTATCTGGGCAATTGTTACTCTGAACAAGACGCGAAAATTCCTAAAGATACACTACTTTATGATTGCTGTGCCAGTTATTCATATCGTAATCAATACCCTTGCTATAATTCTTGTAACACTAGAAAGTACAATAATCATGTGGCTGATCAATTTCAACATCTGGCTATTCAATTTACTAGCATTGCTGTTAGGAAGCGAACTGATCCATTGCTTCCAGCCACTATTTTCTTATTTATCAGATACAAGGATGTTCATGTTGAAATGTTTGATTGTAGCGGTCTTTCTATTATCCAACGGATGTAATTACCATTAATCTAGTTCGGGCAGTCAAAGATTTACTATATACTAGTGCACAGCAAGACAACTTTTTCTCTATTTGGTATCGATACGGAAGTCCGATTTTTTCCTTGACTCAATTGTTTCTAAACTGTAGCTATTTAATCATCATGTTTTACGGCATTTATAAAGTTTCAAGTCGGAAATCCAATCAAACGCAGTTGCAATTTATCAAATCAAAGTATGCATTAGCCAACGCGTACTTGGTAGTCTACGTATTGTTTGTAGTATATTTTGGAGGAGTAACTATATTAATTACGCATATTGATACCATCGATCCATTTATTCATGTTTTTGTTCTTAAGCTCAATGTGGTGCTACTTCAGCCGTTCACCATCCTTGGGCTGCTGTATTTGAAGCTGTACTATTTGTTATTGGAGATTTTCGCCAAACAAAGTTTGACAACCACTCACTCAAAGTCGAATCAGAATTTTGCTAGCGATACAATGATATTAGCACCAAAATAAACATTTTCTCTTATATCTAGAGGTGTAAAATCGACCAACACTACATTGGTTGACGTCAAAAATAAGAATTTGCTATGCAAAGTGTTAAACTACAATTTATTGTTCTGCGAAATTAACTTTTTGGTCATAATGAACATATCCAACGCTAATCCATTGCAGCAGCCATTGCCATTCATAAACACAACATTGCCCTGATACTGTTCTTCCCGCCTTTTGTTCCCCAAGTATAACCATATCAACAGATCCACAGGGGCATCATTGTTCTTTGAAACCTTAAGTTGACTTTGAATGGTTTTGTCACTAGAAAGATCAAATGATGCTTTGCAAGACACGGCAATGTTCACAGATACAAGTCCCTTTACACCTTTAGAGTTTCTTTTTGCAGGCAAAATGATATCGTGGTGAGCTGTATGGGTTTTGCAGTTGTGAATGATAGCATTTGGCATATTTATAGAGCTCACAAACGATTCCTGTTCGGGCAGGATCATCCCGGAAGAAAAATCAACCCATGTATCGGATAAGGCCACTTTAGTACTTGCATCTTTCTCTGCAACGTTATATAATTCCAACAGAGGCAATAGTTGTACGTTCGTATTCTGTTCCAATTTACGTAAATAGTACTTTACAGCCAAACTGGAGGCAAACAAAGATTCATAACACATACCGAGATTATACAGATTCAGCTGACGAACCTGGTCGTATGAAACAAACAGGTTATTGATATCAAAATTAGGAATCAGCAATTTGCAACTTTCCTCAATTCCCATTCTTGTCTTTGTGTAATCACCAACTTGACGATAGGCAGGAGTCTTGGCCGCCCACATTAAGCTAAAAGGTATGATATAACAATTATCCAAGTAAGGGAACACGACGGACATAGAAATAAGATGCGCCCATAAAATATTCGTACCAGGTACAAAGGAATTGATGTTACGAACTTTCCAATGAACACCACAACACATTAAAATATGAGGAATGTCATTGCCCACAAATTGAGAATTCAAAAGAAGCTCCGACATTTCTGAGTAGTAATGAATAGCGTCATTTTCATAGGATTGTAGCGGAGCTATTCGGTCTGTAAGATGCGAAGTGGTTTTGTGATTAAACCAAGCTAAATGAGCAAGGAGCAACAGTCTTGGAATTTGATATGACGCATACACAAGAGAATTGAGCATTTCTTCATCGTCGTATGTCCTTTCTGCGATTCTTTTTGAGCTGCTATTCATGTACTCTGTTCTTTGGTCCCAAAATGTCTTATAATCTTCTTCCTTGTGCAGAGTGGATAACGATAAATATTGAGGAATGATTTTAGACTTTTCTGTGATATTGATGATATTTCCACTATTTGTGCCAGTGCATATGCAAACTGGCTTGTGCTTTCCAGCTAGTTGAGTAAGAAGAAAAGATAAAAATGAATGATAGACTACTTGATCATTCTTGAACATTGACTTGACTGTAGTTGGTTCGAGTAATCCTTGGATTTCGTCAAGCAAGAATACTGGCGGAGAACTACAGTTGACTCCAAAAGCAAGATTGGTCAGGCGAATGTACTCGTCCATCATTCTGTCAGCACCGAATTGTAAACAACCCTTTTTCCAAGAATTGAATCTGTCTTGTCTTCCAATAAAAGAAATGACATTGCTGAATTCGGTCTCTTCAAAGTGAATTCCATCCACTTGAGTTCCATCAAACATACGGCACAGAAAGTAAATCATCAAGCGAGTAAAGAATGTTTCAATGTCTTCTTGAGTGGGAATAGCAGTTCGTGCAGCAGCACTAGCAAAGTCAAAGGAGAGAATGCGGCCATATTTGAGAGCATCAATAATCAGCTGGTTTTTCAAATGGGGTTTCACAAGTTGCATTCCGACAGCTTCCATAAATACAGTCTTTCCCATCCCTCGGCTTGTGCTGCAGATAATAGGCTGATATTTTTCTACTTCCCTCTTTGATATTACATGATTTACTTGATTGATAACATTGTCTCTGGCCAAAAGAGCACTTTCGCCAAAATGCTTCAGGTAATTTTCAATCATAGGGTCAAAGAAGGGGAAATATTGATTGTTTCTGGGTTGATATATAGCAGAATCAAAAGGACGGACATCAATCTCCATAGCTGTTCCTGCTGTAATTTGGGAAGCAAAACCTTGAATTTGCTCTTTCTGCAATAATATAGTTTGCTGCCTTAGAAGCTCTTGCTCTTTGTCTCTGAGCTGCTTCCTTTCTTCTCTGAGCTGC